>OU744450.1:14885766-15485766 GCA_916610825.1 Haliclystus octoradiatus
CGATTTACACACGATGAACTTCCAGGACACTCATTTGACGCTCCACATTTGAAGAGAGGGCTGTTTTCAACGGCTTTGCACATTCTTCCATGACAGATTTGGGCACCAGGACATTCATCTGCTGAGTTGCATCTCAAAAGTGGGCTATTGTCAGCAGCTTTGCAGATACGATTTACACACGATGAACTTCCAGGACACTCATTTGACGCTCCACATTTGAAAAGAGGACTGTTTTCAACGGCTTTGCACATTCTTCCATGACATATTTGGGCACCAGGACATTCATCTGCTGAGTTGCATCTCAAAAGTGGGCTGTTGTCAGCTGCTTTACAGATACGATTTACACACGATGAACTTCCAGGACACTCATTTGAAGCTCCACATTTGAAGAGAGGGCTGTTTTCAACGGCTTTGCACATTCTTCCATGGCAGATTTGGGCACCAGGACATTCATCTGCATAGTTGCATCTCAAAAGTGGGCTGTTGTCAGCTGCTTTGCAGATACGATTTACACACGATGAACTTCCAGGACACTCATTTGACGCTCCACATTTGAAGAGAGGGCTGTTTTCAACGGCTTTGCACATTCTTCCATGACAGATTTGGGCACCAGGACATTCATCTTCTGAGTTGCATCTCAAAAGTGGGCTGTTGTCAGCTGCTTTGCAGATACGATTTACACACGATGAACTTCCAGGACACTCATTTGACGCTCCACATTTGAAGAGAGGGCTGTTTTCAACGGCTTTGCACATTCTTCCATGACAGATTTGGGCACCAGGACATTCATCTGCTGAGTTGCATCTCAAAAGTGGGCTGTTTTCAGCTGCTTTGCAGATACGATTTACACACGATGAACTTCCAGGACACTCATTTGACGCTCCACATTTGAAGAGAGGGCTGTTTTCAACAGCTTTGCACATTCTACCATGACAGATTTGGGCACCAGGACATTCATCTGCTGAGTTGCATCTCAAAAGTGGGCTGTTGTCAGCTGCTTTGCAGATACGATTTACACACGATGAACTTCCAGGACACTCATTTGACGCTCCACATTTGAAGAGAGGGCTGTTTTCAACGGCTTTGCACATTCTTCCATGGCAGATTTGGGCACCAGGACATTCATCTGCTGAATTGCATCTCAAAAGTGGACTGTTATCAGCTGCTTTGCAGATACGATTCACACACGATGAACTTCCAGGACACTCATTTGAAGCTCCACATTTGAAGAGAGGGCTGTTTTCAACGACTTTGCATATTCTTCCATGACAGATTTGGGCACCTGGACATTCATCTGCTGAGTTGCATCTCAAAAGTGGGCTGTTGTCAGCTGCTTTGCAGATACGATTTACACACGATGAACTTCCAGGACACTCATTTGACGCTCCACATTTGAAGAGAGGGCTGTTTTCAACGGCTTTGCACATTCTTCCATGACAGATTTGGGCACCAGGACATTCATCTGCTGAGTTGCATCTCAAAAGTGGGCTGTTGTCAGCTGCTTTGCAGATACGATTTACACACGATGAACTTCCAGGACACTCATTTGACGCTCCACATTTGAAGAGAGGGCTGTTTTCAACGGCTTTACACATTCTTCCATGACAGATTTGGGCACCAGGACATTCATCTGCTGAGTTGCATCTCAAAAGTGGGCTGTTGTCAGCTGCTTTGCAGATACGATTTACACACGATGAACTTCCAGGACACTCATTTGACGCTCCACATTTGAAGAGAGGGCTGTTTTCAACGGCTTTGCACATTCTACCATGACATATTTGGGCACCAGGACATTCATCTGCTGAGTTGCATCTCAAAAGTGGGCTATTGTCAGCAGCTTTGCAGATACGATATACACACGATGAACTTCCAGGACACTCATTTGACGCTCCACATTTGAAAAGAGGACTGTTTTCAACGGCTTTGCACATTCTTCCATGACATATTTGGGCACCAGGACATTCATCTGCAGAGTTGCATCTCAAAAGTGGGCTGTTGTCAGCTGCTTTGCAGATACGATTTACACACGATGAACTTCCAGGACACTCATTTGACGCTCCACATTTAAACAGAGGGCTGTTTGCAACGGCTTTGCACATTCTTCCATGACAGATTTGGGCACCAGGACATTCATCTGCTGAGTTGCATCTCAAAAGTGGGCTGTTTTCAACGGCTTTGCAGATTCCTAGAAGGCATGTTGAACTGCCAGGGCAATCTCGCGGGCCAAAACATGTGACTATTTCTCTCTTTTCCAATTTGCAAACCAGTTCTATGCAGCGCTCATCGTTTGAGCAATCTCCATCATTAAGACATATATCACCTGTTAAATTTAAAAATTTATTAATATAAATGTCATGTGTGGTATTCACTGTCAGAGTATACAATGTCTGATAAAGTATGTTAATAGTTTGGAATACAAAAATCATTAAAGTTTGGATGTTAGCTAATGCTTAGAACAGTCTACGATAAAAACAGATGTAATGCATATGTTTCCAACCAACAAATTTTGAAGTTTGTACTGTATGAACGTACCTTGGTTAGCTTCGACCAAAACCAGCAATGCCAAGAGATTGATAATGACTTTCATGATGCCTTTTGGTTTTAGTGTGTCTCGTTGTATCTGCTGCCTTGACTCGGGCCTTGACTTGAATGATTTTAAACTACTTGCATCGCATTTTATACTCCTCCATTCAATTGTCTGTATGTGTCCCCTGAGAGTCAATTGATCGGTCACATTCATTAAATTTTCTAATAGACCTTTACCCAATGAATCCCTTGAGAATCATTTAAAGAAAAGATTGATAACCCTGGTGGTGTGTTTTGAAAGACCGTGACCTTGGAATGTATCGCCAAGCAACACCAACACAATCCAACGTGGCCGATTTGAAAAAGCCCAGTGGCAAAATTATCGTTATGTTCTCCCTTGTGATTATTGGTTATTCCCAATGGGTATGTCGATTATTGAGAGGAACAATTGATGAACGAAGATACTCAATTGAAATTGGTTGCTGAGAATTACTAGTAGATGTGGATGATTAGTAGAAGAAGACATATTGGATGAGATTCAATGTATAGTCTATAATATTTTTTAACATAACCATTAAACACGTTTAATCTGCGTAAACCAGCCCTATAGCCCTAGCATTTTTCATACACTGACCAGCTCACCCTAGTGAATAAGGGTCGAATAACTCATACGTGGAAAGAAGAAATTGATAGTAATTAGACAATAAGCAAATCTACCTGGTATTTATGATTTCATGATTCACAATTGACTGCTTTTTCCTTTGTCGAGATTTGCCACGTTACAATATATGCTTACAATGTTGGCATTTTGATGGTCGTTATGCGGCTGGAGTGATTCTCTGTCATATTTCAGGCAGTTCAAAATAGAGCTTTGAAGGAGCTCTACTATAGACGATACCGAATCAAAAATTTTCATATCATAATCAACTCTTTGTTCCCTTTTTGAAAATTAATTATTATCCTGAAACGCTTGCAATTCTTATTTGAGTATTTTTATTTTCGAAGTATTATAAGATAAAACATATGCAGCCATGTAAGTTAAATTAATTTTCCACGGATCTCAAATTTCAAAAGATTCTCAAAACAGTGCCTAATTCCCAAAGTACCTCACATTTCAAAAGTTCTTTTTGAGCACAAAACAATCTCTATTTCCCAAGAGAACCCACAATTTAAAAAAAAACTTTTTCCAATCATCTTAAAACAATCTATATAGGGGTCATATGGCAATTTCCTGATCTTAAACTTAGAAACAAATTTCGCGCGCCAAGCGATATGGCGACATATAATTATGTCGCGGACATTGAGTAGCGAAAATTTCGTCTAGTAGAATTTAGTAACATGATTTTTAAAATTCGAACAGTAGTTAAGTGGGCGAGGGTCTCCTAAGCAGTTTTGGCATCACATGACCTCATCAGAGAATAAAAATTGAAATGTTTCAGTTATTGTACAAATCACCAGTACACTATTCCTTCGTCTCACTCGCCATCTACTTGCATTCTATAGTGCCTATAGTAGATAAATGTAAGTTTTAAAATAGTTATTCCTTTATATAAAGGTGTCTTAGAGTGAACATATATTGGAACAACAAAACAGCAATTATATGTTGTTAAGGTACATAATTACACATATGTTAGCAACACAAATAACACTCTTTTATGATACATGATGTACTATAATCTATACATATCAATATTAACGAGAATGATCCGTTCCTTCATGCAACCATCCTCTTGTCTCAGATTATGATACGTCACGTTCGAAGTCACTGGTCGATTAACCAGTAGGAAGCAAGAAGAATTCGAACAAATTTGCCATTAATAATAATAGTTATATTACAGTTGTATAATTAATAGAATTATCAAGAATTTTGATTGGTTAGGAGCCCCGTGATAATTCGAAAGAAAACAAGATATTTCGAGCTAATTTGAGGACAGTAGTTTGAGGAAAAGAATTTTTTTTTCAGAATTTCTACTTTTCAAAAAATTAATATAAGTACTTTCATATCCAATCTATGTATACCTCAGAAATTGTGCGAATTTCTTCTCAAAACCTTTATTGGTGGGGACGATGCGGGTACCTCACCCCCAGAAGCTACTGCCGTGCAAGGACCATCCATAAAATACATACTCAGTATTCAATTTCAATATTTGATATTCCACTTTCCAATGCACAGCTTTAGGAATGTTTGTGTCCCTTCATCGAAAATGATGATGGTTTGAGAACGGGATGGAGATAAGCAGTGCTGGAATTTGATTGATTTTCGTATTGTTGATTTGGGATTTCAAATCTATTTGCTATGATCTGCTGAACACAACATACAAGTTACTCAACAAATAGACAGACTAATAACAACATAATCTAGATCCCTTTTGTTTACTCATTATTTAATAATCCCCCCTTCAATATTACAATTAAAAACAAACAGATTAAAATGCATTTTACTGTGCTACTGCATCATTAATCCCTATACATACATACAATAAATAAAATCATTGTAATGTCACACCCATTGCAGTTAAGCTGCACATAAGATAGTTGTTTATAGCAACTGCCATCAACGCAAGTACAATGTGGGACAATGTCTAATTACACTTTAAATAATACTGATAGTGTTTAAAGTGGAGTGCTCTATAAATATTGATAAGCTAAATTACAATGAAGAAATATCAGCTTTGTTAAATGCAATTAAATTCAATTATATTATTAAATATGCAACTCCATTATTCGAAGATGCCTCACATGATTGGGGCTGGCGGAGGTGGTGGCCCATCATTCCCCTGTAAATAAGTAAATAATCCAACACAAAATCAATAATATTGTAGACTGTCATAAGTGTCATACAGGACAGTCCCTAGCATGGGGGTATTGGGGGCATGACACCCCCTGGTGACTTGGTCCGTCCGCAAATCTTCCTTGAAATGTCTTTACTCGGCAACAGAGGGAAGAAATGGCAAAGGGATGTTGTGATTTTCGCTTACTAAGAGAAGAAATAAGAGAGTTCTTTTATTTCTTGTCCATTTTTTTATGTCCACATGAATCATGAATACTGAAAGTAGATTATCTTCAACTTTTGGTATTTGATCAGGACAGACGAGATAAAGATGGGCTCGATGGTATTTCTTAAAAACATTACCCAAAATTTTTCCTCCTTGTGGTCGGGAGGATTCCGATGATGACCATTAGGTCAATGTTCAATTTAGATACGTATGGTAAACCTCTGTGTGACGGATTCAACTCCCGATACAACACCTTAACTTGCTATTTACGGTTTGTTAAGTCGGCAAATTTATTGATCGACAGCCCCTTCAAAAAAATCTCTCGGGACGGCCCTGGTGTCATATCATCATTGTTGAACGCGATTTTGAACTTACGTTGTTTGCTGGCTTTTCACTTGTTTGGCGGAAACTTGATGGCCTGTGTAGAAAGAGGATCATTCTATAATATACAAATATATGTGATGACAGTTTGTTTGTCCAAGTAGGACATGGCTATATCTAGGTATCTTATGATTTTAGTGTATTAAAATGATTAAATGTAATGCTGATAAACAGCATTCTATACTGTATTACTCTAAAATTTCCTAACAGTTGATTTTTTTGAATTTTCCGAATACATTCTAGATTTTATGCAGCAATAATTTTGGCGCAAAGGGAGTTCGTCATTTTAAAATCAATAATCACGCCTGTGAGGAAGCAAAATTTTTTGGGAAAAGGCACGGTTATAGATAAACGTTTAGATACTTCAATAAAGCCATACAAATACTTCTGATTTTTGCTGTCACCCCAAGAATTATTCACTTAAGTATCAAATTGTGGTCATTTAGCAACCAATAGTATTATTTTGGGACCATCAAAACTCAAATTGGTATTATTAATAATTTAATATTTCATAAGGAATTCCTCACTCATCATTGATGATTTTCAGGAGGTAGTTTTTGTATTTAATTTTTGTATTTTTGCTGTCCTCTGCCAATTATCAACCATTTGACTGTTCATGCAATGTTTTCATAAATCACGAAAAACTGAAAAAAAAAAACTCTTGTCAAACTAGCTTAATATCTTATGTTATCCTGATATTCCCACGTAAAATTGATTTCAATTTTCCATATTGGACAAATGTTTCACTTTTCATCAGCACAAGTGCTTAGAAGGTGCTTGATATTAAGCAAGTTCAGATTGTATTATTATTGCGTTTATAATCGGTCTATGTAGTGTTATGTATAATTAGACTCACTTACCTAACCAAGAAAAGTACAAATGCCAACAGCATCCAAGCAAACATAAAGTAGGCCATAGTCCACCCACTTCCATCATCTCTGGCTGGCAATCCAGGTGCTAATGGAAAATAATACATATTGCATATAATTAGTCCGAATAGAGCTTACATTTGTTGCAAATAATGGCCAAAGGTTTATCTGACTGTTGTATATTTACTTACGCTGAGGTGCACATTCAGTTTCTGTACAATAGCTTTGAGATTGTTGTAGCTGAAAAATTAGAGTTAAAGTAGTTATTAGATCGCGCAAGAAAGTATGCATGTGTATGTGTTTTGTTTGTTTAGTGTGTGCATAGATGGCCCTGCGTTTGCACAACCACAAATATTAGGCCTACTCTCCGGAATTACTCCTGGAAAATATGAATGCTTTTCTAAATACAATTACATGATTATCATGGTAACAATATTGTAATAATATCTACTTCAATCACATTCCAATACCATAGAGATTTGCATGATTTCAGATTATGTAGAAAATTACGAGATAGGGTTTGAACAAACAAAGGCTAATGTATTTTGGTTCCTGGGGTTAACTAACTTACAGAGCTTCGCTAATGGGATATCACTTTATCCAATATATCCTCACATCCATGAACATCCACTTTGGTTGGTTTTGAAAATGGGTTGACATTGACATGCACCGAGGAAATGTATGTGTAAGAATTAAAGTCATTAAGTGACTAATTGCCATATATAGGGCATACAGAAGCAGTGAATCATTAGGCCTACTGTACTTTGGTCAAAGATATAGTCTGTACGCAGACTCTGTAGACTCCTGAATCAACTATGTCTGAATTTAGTGTTACATAAGCCATTTTCACACCTTTCATCCTTTCACAGCTTTGGACTTTGTGATTTGTGAAAGGCACGAAAACAGCTTAAATGCAACACTAACTTAATGATAGCGTTCGCAATTTAAATATGTACTGACAACGAGACTGACCGATTTGAATAAAGCTATTAAAACTACATAGGCTATTTTGATATCACTGTAGGCCTATTTATTATGAAATGGCAACAAAATCGGGAAGGGTGAGGGTCAAACTGTGTGATGTGACAGTATGACCAATAAACTTCAGAGAGGTCAATTCACTTGTTAACCAATCAAATGCCTAGCTAGGCTACTAAATGTTCATCAACCAGATTTGATTGGCGTACACCTCCTATTATCAGGGGCAGATCCAGGGGGCGCAACAGGGGCAAGTGCACCCGTCAGATTTTTAAACTGTTTGATGGCACCGCCTCTGTTGTTTTGCTTTTATTCTTTACGAATTTTAACAAAACTAACTGAGAAACCGACTTGTAAATGGAATTTCATCTTGAGTACCTCATATTTTTCGTAGCAGATTGGAAGTAGCAGTACAGAATTTCAAAAAATGTCCGGTGGGGCTGGCTACCGGCAGGGCCGAATCTATTATTTTGGGCCTAAAGCAGAAATCATAAATAGGGCCAAAAAATTCCCCCAAAACTTTTCACTTGACAATTAATCCACGAAAACAAAGGTGTCTGCACATTTGAGGAACATTTTCACACCTTAATGATACAATAGAGTTAGACCCTGTGTTAAGTGTTAAATACTGTAGCCTAATTAGCATCACCCATTTGTACATGGAAAAACTTATATTAAAAATTATTAGCTTGCAATTGGTTGAGATGGAATGAAACAGTACGACAGATTCGCAAAAATTTCTTTAAATCATTGGTTAATTGAGAAAAAAAAATGACCTTTAATTTGAAAAAGGCCTATTTTCGGAAAGGCCTAAAGCATTTGCTTATTCTGCTTACGCCTAAATCCGGCCCTGGCTACCGGACTACCCCAGAATTCTTGCACCCTTCAGATTTTTCGCTGGATCCGCCCTTGCCTATTATGACTCGATCGCATTCAGCGGTAAAGTAGTAACAGCAGTATCGCGTTTTTATATTAGACTGAAATCCATCTGGATGATAGAACTTCTCTTTGATTATATGTTCTGAAAAATTGCTTATAGACAATTAGACTGTTAGACATGTGGAAGAGGAAAGGTGATACATATCATACACAACAAGCAGATTCAAATTAATATTGTCTTCAATTTGCGTGGCTCTTTTCAAGTTACTTCACCAAAAATCTATTTTCACGTTGGTTTTAGATTTAATAGCACATGATTATCAATTCATAAGCATTGTTATGGTTCAGTACAGGGGATCAGAGTCAACCAGACTAGGATTTACCGTTTATACTACGCAGCCGCTTAGAATTGAAGCTAAATTTAATTCTTCTTGTCTAAAATGTAACTTACCAGAGAGATCAATCTTCTCATCGCTTGCTGATGACTAAAAATGCACTCGCACGGATCGAAGCCTGGATCTCCTCCTCCACCACCGTCCATCTTGTTTGTTTTGAACAAAAGCACGCTATGCTTAAAACAACAACGTAGGGGATAGTAATAGCCACTTGAAGCCTGCGTCTGATGAAAATTATACTGTTAATAGATGATTATACTTAGCAGTAATAAAATACGCGACTGCGATCGTGCTGAAAGTGATAAATCGTACTCAGTAAGGAAATTTTCAACCAGACCGACGTACTGCGATGTGATTGGGTTGACGGTGAAATGTGTTTTTGTTGTTGACATTTTTGACATCAATTCGAACGAAGACTGGGTCTAGATCGCTGGAAGGAAAGAGGCCATTATAATATTACGTAGAATTTCTGTTTTCAACCATGCTGTATGAAGAGTAAGAAGAGTTGTTGACTTGTTGTAGTATTTATGAACATGCGTTTCATCTTTTAGTAAATGGAAACGATTCGTAAAGGAATTTGTATATACTATGCAAGTCACGGAAACGAATAATATCAAGGTTTATAATCTATCTCACGGGAAGTCTTTACCTGAGTGGCTTTCAGAACGCAAACGACGACAACTCGTGAATAAAGATGCCGACGTACGAAGACGAATCGAACTCATTCAAGGCTTTGATATGCCAACTGCATCAACAAATCTGCGTGTTTCAAAAGACGGGAAATACATCTTAGCTGCTGGTGTTTACAAACCAAGAATTAAATGCTACGATGTATCGCAATTATCTCTTAAATTTGAAAGATGCTTCGATGCTGATATTGTTAAATTTGACATTCTCTCTGATGATTATTCAAAAATGGTATTTCTACTAGCTGATCGATATGTCGAATTTCATGCTCAGTATGGACGCTATTATCGAACTCGGATGCCTAAATTTGGACGTGATATGTCGTATAATTACGGTTGCTGTGACTTGTACCTAGTTGGCACAGGACCAGATATTTATCGACTTAATCTTGAACAAGGTCGTTATCTACAACCAATATCTAGCTCAATTGGTCAAGAACTAAACGTGTGTGAATTAAACGAAGTTCATCAGCTGTTAATGGTAGGATCGAATGAAGGTAAAATACAATCATTTGATCCAAGGACAAAATGTTGTGTTGGCTCACTCGATGTTGGCATTTCAGCAGCTGATCAGCTTCAGTTTGATGTATTGCCATCAATTACAGCGTTGAAATTCAAAGATAGTCTCCACTATGGTATCGGACTAAGTTCTGGCCAAGTACTACTCTATGATCTTCGATCACCCAAACATCTCCTTGTAAAGGATCACTACTATTGCAAGCCAATTAAATCCATTGCATTTCATCACGAAGCTGATAAGGTAATCAGCTGTGACGAAAAGGTTATAAAGATTTGGGATTGTAATACTGGTAAATCTTTCACATCAATTGAGCCAAATAGCACTATCAACGATACATGCCTATATTCTAATTCAGGACTCATCTTTGCTGCCTGTGAGAGTCAAAAGATATCTACATTTTATATCCCCTCACTTGGTACAGCCCCACATTGGTGCTCATTTTTAGACAACCTCACAGAAGAACTTGAAGAAAGCCGTGAGGTCATCCTGTATGATGATTATAAGTTTGTTACAAAACAAGAATTATCAGCACTTGGATTGCAAGACTTAGTTGGAACAAATTTACTAAGAGCATATATGCATGGCTACTTCATGGATATACGTCTGTATCATAAAGCAAAATCAATTGTTGACCCATTCGCATTTGATGTTTACAAAAAAGCAAAAATTAAGCAGCAGATCAGTGCTGAAAGAGAAAACAGAGTTAAGTTGAAAAAGCTTCCAAAAGTAAATCGATTTCTAGCAGAAAAGCTGATAGATACCCATAAGACGGATGTTGAAAATAGCGATACGAGTAAAGAGGCATACAAGAATCCCCTTGCAGATGACCGTTTTGGTGATTTATTTAAAAATCCTGACTTCCAAATTGACCAAGAAAGCGAAGAGTATCAGCATTTGCATCCTGTAATTTCAAAACAAGACCATGCAAGAAAGAAGAAAATAAAAGGCAAGGAGTTTCATTCCGCTGAAAATGATAGCTCTTCCTCGGATGATGGTGACATGTGGAAAGAGCTTCAGCAAAAACGAAAAGCTAAAAAAGACTTACAGAAACGTGATGCAGTTCGGTTTTACGAGCTCAAAAGTGGTCAGGAATTCCTGACAGGGCCCTCTTTAGCTAAAAATAGTAACACACATCCAAAGAAAAATGAGACATTTGAACAATTACTCGAAAAGAGAAGTTCTGAACCAGTTCATACTGATGTAAGCAGCACATCAACTGGAAATAAAGAAATCTCATTTGTAATCAACGATGAACCGAAAAATGTAAGTCAAGCTAGATCTATTGCTGATCACAAAAGAGAGAGACGTGCACTGCGTAGGTCAGCTGGAGACCTTGTTACGAACAATGCAAAGAAAGCGGTTTATTGGAAGGGAAAACGCATCAAGTAATTTCAAATATTTGAAGTCTCAGTTTGTTAATCATCTTCAACCAGATTATATTTAAATCATAGTCTTGAGTCAATTTTAGAATTGTGATCCATGATGGCAATGAATGTTAAATACAAATCTATCTTAAAGGGGCAACATTATGTCCATTTTGTTTTAATTACACAGATAGATGCAGAAATCTTTTTGATGTAAGTTTTACTTCCCTGTATTATACATAGCAAGTTCTCAAAGTATGAGAAGTTGATCTATTGCTCTAATTTTGTCTTTCAATGGAAATGGATCAGTGTGTATAAGAAGTCAACTAAGTTTTTGATTCAAAATCCGAAAGAACATTCTGAAGAACAAATTTGAATTTCAATCTTACCTCTTTACACAAATACTGGGCAAAAAAATGCCATTACAAAATTAAGAACTAGCTCACACACATTAAGAATACAAACTGGACGATACAACCAGGAGCCTAGAAGACATACTAGAACATGCAGATTCTGCAACAACGGCAATATAAAGGACGAAGCTCATTTTCTCTTTTTCTGTGCGATCAACGCTACCCACCGTAAGGAGTTTTATTGTAAAATAGGGAAGGTATGTTCAGGTTTTGCCTTGAAACCAATGACAGCAAAATTGGTCACTCTATTCTCAAATCCTCCTCTATGTATCAGATATCTACTTAGCAGTTTTCTTCTTTCTTCCTTCAAGACACATAAAATATTGTACGACAGTCTTACCTCCATTAGTAAAACGTAATTCTGTAATAATTTTGATAATTTGTAAGTAATCAAGTCACAATTTTATAGACATGTGACATTACATGATACAGTATATAAATTATATAAACATAATAATCATAATAATCATAATCATAATGACCATGATATAATTGTAAAAAACAATGACACAAATGATACAAATTATAATAATTGCTATATACCTTGCATTTAAAATGCAACAACAACAACAACATTCTGCAAAGCATAATCTTCATCCAATAAGTTCCAAAATGCAAGAGTTCTGTCTGCAATCTGCACGAGGCTGCCCACATTTCTCAAAGGGAAGGAAATTTTTAAGGGGATGCATTGACTGGTGGTCGCTATTAGCTTAATTCAAAATTGAATTAAGCTTGGCGTAATTCAACAATCAATGTCAGTCATTACTTTGGCATGGCTTCAAATTTCAAGGTCAGTATTGTTTCAGGCACGGAAACAATACGAACGACAAACATGCATGTGACTCTAAGCGCATAGAGCCCATCGGTCATCTTTGCCCATAGAAGAATGATTTCATTTGTTATGGTTTGACTAGGGTCACTGAAAAAGCTGATATTCTTCTGGAGTATAATTCCGTAGGAAAGCAATTAAATAATTGTACAATTGATGATTAAATCAGCGTACCTGACATTCATTCGGAATTCTGTTATCAATAGAAGTCATTCCAGCATGTGAATGTAGGAAACGTTTATGGACCTTGAATGTATGTTCACAAGCCCATAAACACTTACATTCAATTGTTCATGAACTACAGTATACACAATTCATGAACAGTTCTGAACACTTTCTTCACAGGGGGATGTAAACACTTCAACGTCTTAAAAGGGATTGATTTCTAAACATTACCCCTGCGAAAAAAATCCATGAGTTCATGAACAGTTCATGAACTTCATAAACAGTTCATGAACATTTTTTTGTGGGTTCATGCACAGTTCATGAACAGTTAATGAACAGTCATAATGAGTTCATGAACAGTTCATGAACTGGTTCATGAACGTGAAATTGCTCAAAAGTTCATGAACATTTCATGAACTGTTCATACACAGTTCATGAACAATTCATGAACTTCATGAACAGTTCATGAACATTTTTTTGTGTGTTCATGCACAGGTCATGAACAGTTAATGAACAGTCACAAAGAGTTTATGAACACTTCATGAACCGGTTCATGAACTGGTTCATGAACGTGAAATTGCTGTCTATAGTGGCCACTCTTTCTATGTCTAAAATAGTATCTTCTATTGAATCAAACCTGCATATAAAGGCCACCTGTCTATAATGGTCAATTTATCTACCTCTAGTAGTTGGCTGTTATATACAGGTTTCACTGTAGTAATTCTTTAGACAGTAGCCTATCAAAGGTACCCTACTGTTCTTCTATTTCCAAATGGGTGGTTTGTAAGTAAGAGTAATGATGGAAAATGATCTTCACTAATCTCAGTCACAGACAGCACTTCAATTCCAACAAATTTCATTGCACCTCTCTTATGAACAGATTGACTAGAGATACAACGAAGTAGAGAAGATATAAGTGTATGATTGGGTTTCATGTAAAAGCATCAAAACAGAATCAAACTTGGTTAATTGTTTCATGTCTGGAATGTTTTTCATTAATTAATTAAGACGAACATTGATAATTACATGAAAAGCCATACTATAAGTATGTATATATTAGATACTGTTATTGTATTTTTAATATAATTTGTTCAATTTATTATGTAATTTCTAATGCATCTGAGATAATATAATATATTTAATCTTTTTCTTAAGATATGTATATGTATAAAATAAATGGTGCTATGTACTATTTGTAATCTACATTAACTAAAAGCCAGATACTTCAACACTTGACTGGGTGCATGCCTGTATTTCTATTACATATCCCCAGGTGGGTCTAATCCATAGCAATGATGATGCGTATCATCTCTGTATGTGTTCTCTTGCTGCACACTCTACATGGCAAAATATGACAAACAGTTACCGGTAATAATATTAATCATCAAACAGCAAATTCAACAGCAGTCTACAATTATCAAAAGCTCAGAATGAAATAAATTTATACCATTATACATGATGCTCTAATCACTCATCCAAAATGTCTATAACAATTAATATTCAAAATTCAATTAATATTCAATATTTGTGAGAGGCTCAAAGCTGAAGAAGAATTAGGAAAATCGAAGCTACAAGCCTACAGCGTATTAATAAAGAAATAATATCAACAAAAGCTGTCTCTATTTAAGAAAGACTAACATCATGAAGTTTTGAGAAAATTGTTAAAAAACATTGAATTGAAATTGAATTTGAATCATCAATGCAAAATCTGACAAAGATTCCGCAATATAAAGAAACTTGCTTCTGAAATTTGTTTTATTATAGGAAAGGGTTACCACTAGCAGGTGTCTGGTAACACTTTGTTTAAATTGTTTGTGTTGACATGGTTTATTGGGGGAAAAAAGGTTAACAGATTTTTAGTTTTTTTCTCTCCGGTTTTGGGTTTACGTTGATTTTTGAGTCCAATTTTTCCTGGATTTTAGAAGTAGTGGGTCCAATTTTGAGTCCAGTTTGCGGAATATGTAATGCTTATCCCTTCGTTTTGGGATAATTTGACAATATATTGCAATTTATCATCTAACAATCAATGCTTTAGTGCCTCCTTAAACACCTGAATCGCAAAAGTAAAGTACTATCCCGTTCAGCAGTCTTCAAAGGGATGAAACAAGTCGTCACACCGTGAATCAGTTATAACATGGGCCAATAATTTGCAAGTTTTTAGCCCAGGTTTTCAGTTGAAATATTTCCGGTTTTCAGACCCCCCCTATGACCCCCTTTATTGAAAGTTCACCAAGTTTTGAAGAGACTTAGTATTTTAAAATGGTTTGATGCTGTCCAACCCTGTCAAACCCTTCATGAAATCTTCCATAAGTTGTTCATAAACCAAGCAAATTTGTTTGTAGGGCATCACATCGCACAAAGTTAATGGCTTACTTACTAAAGATGATGTTCTACATTTGAATAAACACAGCTTAAATGTATCATTAATTTCTTTGGATAGTCTGCTCTGCTTGACTACTGTATGCTCTCTGACCTTCTTCAAGATAGTCAGCTGGATAAAAGAATAGGAAAGTAAGAAATAATAACAAAAACTCAAACTGGAACCATATCTTAAGGTATTGCATGTATTACAGTAATTGAAAAAATTTAATAATATATTGCCAGTTTGAAAATTTAACACAGCTTTTCTTACATTTTGTTATAATCAACTATAGGCATTAAGAATCAAATTACAATTCCTATATATACTGCAACATATATAATATAATGAAATCAGTCCGCTTAAGTTGGCAATTTTGACTTGCGGCGTTAAAGTGCACATGACACCAAAAATTCTTAACACAGATCGGGGTAGCTGAGGTTAAATGAGGAAGCTGTGAAAATAATTTTTTAATTTGGACGCATATAAGCCTAGATATTTAATGTAGAAAGACAATGTTACAGAACGCATAATATCAAGAAAAGAAAAACAGAGGAGAGGAAAAGAGGGACGGTTGAAAGCAGAATGGTGCACTCTGATTGGATAAAATTATGTCCGGTGAAGATATGACGCATTATAAGAAAAAATTCTTTCGTAAAAAAATAACTGAATATTCATCATTATAAAGTTTGCTATAAGAGCCATACTACTGCGTTAATTCAACTACTTGTATTTAGAATTAATATTGTGCATTCAAGCAACCTAAATTGCAACTGTGGCTGTCTTTTATCATGTTTAATTTCGAGAGGCTACTTGTGCCCAATAAATAACAGTTATTGATCGAAGGCGGGGTAAATATTGACTGACGTCCCATTTTAGTCAATTATTAACAAGTCAATTTTGGAACATATATTCATAACAATTTTAATGCATTTTAATGAATCAAAAACGCAGTTATCCGTCGCGCGTTTTTGGCCTTCAAGGAGCGGTCAATACAGTATAGAAGTCACTGGAGACCGACCAAATTTGAACAATCGAATTGCTTGAATTTGTTAGATTTCAATATTGACCTGTTAGTCGATGAATAATGAACAGTTATTGATATGTTTTGAATAAAATATCAGACAATAACGATATAACGAGGTGTTGTTTTAGTCAAAATCAACAACTTAATCATCGATAGACTGTCTGATTAACGGAAAGCATTTGTTAGGAATTTTTAAAGTTCTTAAATTTCTCTGATAATCCCATACCTGCAAAAACTACCATCTTGATTGGTAAACAGAAGTGCAATTTTGAGGAAATTCAGTAAAAAAACATAAGAGAAGAAAGTTCGAAAATGAATGGTTGGTGGAATAATCAAACAACAACTAGCCATCAGCAAAAGGATTTGAAAAATGCGGATCATGGTAACACGAAAATGGAACATGGACATACAATTTATTATTCATGTAGAACTTGGGAAATGACCTACTTATCAAAATATATTCAAATGCTGTTCCCTAGTAGTCAAAAGCAGAGGTATGTGAAACACAAACGCATTGATAAAATGAATAAAATATCAAGCATTCACATAAATTGATAACAACTTACATTGTCCGGATGGAGGCAGCATGACACGCATAGTTCAAACTCTTTGCAGCAGCGGTTAGCACGACACAATGAACAATCAAAGCGCTTTGTCAAATTGCTTTTTCTTGGACAGCATCCATAGTTGGATGTTGCTTCTTCATATGAACAGATAAAACCTGTTGGTAAAAAGAAAGGTGGATTCTCAAAACTTAGTACCATTTCACATAAGCTGCTGAGGATATAGCTTTAAGAACATACCGGTAGGAACCCTATGTAATTATATTTACTATTGAACTATTCCATCTTTCATTTGCGGATAACACACCAAAATTATTGATTGGTCCATGTTTAAAGTCTATCTGGTTTGAATTGACAAAGATCTTGATGTTTTAATGCAAATGTGAAAGACGAAATGGCTTAAATTCTATTTAATGGTGATGATAATGTTACAAAAATAAGAAGATATAATTGATGAGAAATAGCGCATATATAAAGAAGAACACACGCTAATTTTATTTTCAATAGTATTCTTAAACAAGCCAAAGAATATTACCGGTAAATATTAATAAAAAACCAAAATGGGAAGAATGATCCTCAACATGCAAGCCAACATATCTCATGATCTTATTAATTGATAATTGGAAGAATTGTTATTTTATTTGCAATACATTGTTTTTCAAATTTGAGACTCAAATTGTTACAGTTACAGTTTATTTGCAAGGTTTTATAAAAATAGATAATGATACGGTTTATTCATGCTTTAAATGCAAAACACTGTATGTACAATTATTTTACATTCAAATTTTGAACAGGAGTTACAACTATATTATCTTTATGTCAAAATTCATGAATTACTTTTATTTGTAAATTTAAATTAAATGCAAGAAATATAAAACAAGTGCTTATAAAATGATTTCTAAATTGCTATAGAATGAAGTCCTACTAGTAATGTTTGCAAATTGTAATCAATCTATTTAAATACAACCCCTGCAAAAAAAAATCCATGAGTTCATGAACAGTTCATGAACAATTATCCATGAACATCACAGAGTTCATGAACACTTCATGGACCCGTTCATGAACTGGTTCATGGATGTGAAATTGCCTGAAAGTTCATGAACAGTTATTGAACTTTTGAACAATTTCATGTTATTGAACTCATGAACTTTTTTTCGCAGGGGAAGACAAAGACTTTATTCATATTACTCCATTAAGGCTATGCAATATAAAGCAATTGGTGAACAGTTTAGAGCCTCAGCTTCATGGCGCAAAAGAGGGCTTGTAAAAAGAAACAACAGGGCACCAAAAAATCAAGAGCCGTTGCGGTGAATGATTTTCGCCTTGAGTTTTCTCCTCGAGTGAGACTCAAGTGATCCATAAAGCTACAGCGCAATTAGAAACTGTGAGCTAATTGCTTTGAATAACACTAGCTTACTTCTAGTCTAGAGGCTTTTACAAGTACGTCACAGGAGCTTGTGATAAAAATAGTTAATGTGGCATGAGGGTTGATGGGGGTACTGAAGGCACCCAGATTTTCTATGGGGTCTGGGGGCATGCTCGCAAGAAAAATCAAAATGTGAAGTGTCATAGCCCTGTCTGCGGTATGCACTTACACTTATAATGTTCCCAAAAGGTGTAAAATTTTATGTTAAACGGTATATTGTGGGGTCGGGAACTAGAAGTAGCCTCTTTGGGTAATAATCTAACGATTATAAGCTACTGTATGTAAATTAATAAAAAAACAGATGATTAATACATGTATGCCATCATTTCACTCAAAAAGAAAATCAGTCATTTGATCTTTCATTAGGGCAAACATGACGATTATATACTTATTGAAATTTGAAATGTCATCAAAAAATTTGCGTAATGTCGATATACATTTGTTTGCATTAATGTTTCTGCGTCATATCTGCAGCTCAGTCTTCAATCTTGTTATATCAATGAAACGGTAAGCCTCCCCTAATTCAACAAAGCAGACATATTATTTGAACATTTTAAAATAATTTTGGATCTGCAAGTTGAGGGGAGGAAGATGCTCCAACCATTTCGAACATTCTAGTGAGTTGCTCGCATACTTTATCACCTGCCGTATAGAGTTGATAGCTAATTAAGATGAACAAGAATAATTGCACATACCAATATATAAACAAGACATAAGTAAAATCAATAGCAGTAGTCACTGGCGGCAATCTTTCTGCACTTTTCTCAATCAAAATTTGAGTTACTACTGCGCATGTTAGCCACACATATTGCTCACATGCACATTTCATCAAAGTTGTTCCAGTTTGATTTGTTTGAATTCTCATTTGTGACGTCAATGTAGAGCTGCAAGATCGATTGCGTACCCAAGCTGGTTTTGTTTTGACATGGTGATTTGTCATTGTAACTCTAAACCAATCTGACTGATTGACTCAATTTCATCACATTTTCAGAACATAGAGTGAAAAATTAAAACGCGGCAGTTTAAATACTATCTATAAACATACATACTGCATGATAATTCCTTTGTAATTTCATAATAATGAAAGCAATTGAAAATAACACAACGGTTTGCAATACAACGTTATTTTTGACTCTACGTTACCTTTGGCTTCAGGCAACAAATTGATAAGAAGTTTCAATATTACTTATAAATAATAGCTAATCTGCATCATAATTATCAAGTGGTCTACACAGATAGCTTGTGCACTACCGGTTACATAGCCACAATTGCATCATGAGGCACAAGGTAGGCGTGAGAAGATCAAAAGAGCCGCGGCAGCAAGTGATTTTCTGAAGCTTTCCTCGTGCCGTATAGCAACACAAGTGTTTATACAGTGTAACCCGCTTAAGTGCAAGTCAAAATTGCCAACGATTTTCATTGCATTCATCCGAATTTGCAGTTATCCGAAATTGTTTACCAAGGACTTGACCAGAATATTGTTCAGCAGGCTTCAAAGCCAGGTTGCAGATAAGCGGGAATTTCACTTATCTGAATTGCACATAAACGGGTAACACTGTATAACCCATAAATCACAAAATTTTTTAAAAATACTTAATCTATACAAATGGAGCGTAAATCAACGTGCCTGTGTGAATGTTTGTAGTCTTTTCAAGCATTTATTATCCCATGAAGTGTGACAATATTTAGTTCAAAATGATAATAATAGTCCAAACAGCTAGCTAGGCTAATAATTTCTTCCATATTCGCCTTGCATAAAATATATCAAGGATTATCAACAAAAATATCTGATATTTGCAGCCTTAGATTTGATCCTTTTGTTGAGTGGGTATTTATACACCGTTGCCATGGTGCTTCGATTGAATAGCGCTGCTATCGTTTTAGCCTAAATAAGCAATCGGACCCATGAGGAAGCATTTAGCTAAATTCTGAATTGACATTTCTTCATAGAAACACACTGTTTAATGACTTATGAAAAATCGATTATCAAATTGCTTCCTTTTTTACTTTATTTTCAACTAGCAAGGAAAAGTATATTTCAAACAGTGGCGACAACAGTGTTACATATGTTTGTGTGGTTTGTAAAATATCTATACATTTTAAACATCATGTTCAAATGAAAATGTATCCCTGTTACATGTTTCTTATGAAAACAAATTCAAACATCAGATATGCCATCAACGCGTGAAAGCAATCTATCACATAGAACCACTTCAGCAAAAAGAAAACGTACAGAGCGATGTGATGAATCACCATCGACAAGAAAAACATGGAAAGGAAACAACAGAATTTTCGTATAACAATCATGTTAAACTGAAACACCAACAAGGTCACAGTGCCTGCGATGAAATCGAATAATTACAACCTCAAAACGCCAAGCACAAACGTAAGCAGCTAGATCCCAACATCTCCCCTGCAGAAAAAAGTTCATGAGTTCATGAATGTGAAATTGCCCAAAAGTTCATGAACAGTTCAAATAGAAGCATACTTGTATAGAAGCATACTTGTATCAGAATTAAATTTCACCTAATATTATTTATAATCCAGGTCAAAACAAAATCTCGACCTACCAACAATTTTCTGCATATGCTGAACGAAAATCAATATATAAATCAAACATACTGTAACGTTTTAACTCAAAAATCTTTCATTGTCGTCATTGCTAAGGAAGTCAGATAAAGTTCTTCCAGAATATATTCATGCCCCTGGAGCTATGATTAAGGAACTTTGGGAAGGTAAATCCGATGAATCTAGCCTTCCGTAAATATTCAAGACAGTTGAACAATGCATTGGCACTTGCTTGTCTTCAAGTTCAGCACCCAGCTCCTCCAGGAAGAGGAAGATGGACTCAAACAGTAGTTATCCAACGTAAAATCAGAAGACACATTTGAAGAATTTGGTTAAAATCCTTCAACAGTATCTCAGTCGAGAAAACAGTCAAATGAAAGATTACAAACACGAATTTGAGGGTTTATCAGAAAATGAGGATCTGCCTGCGAAATTGGTAATAAATGCCGATAGGCATCCCTCTGGAGAGCATGCTCGGAGATATAATCTGTCATTCAGAGAGATCTCAATTTTGTCTCATGATTCTCAGCCAGCAAATAGAAGATTTTTCTGTTTTACTGTGCAACCCATCTGGCATGAAAATGGCCAAGATAAGTGATACACATCGATCTGCGGATCCATTGCATCTTGTGCTTCAATGCGTTGAGTGATATCGTAAAAAGTAATTTTATTATAATTTTAAAAAGACCTGATAGGAGAATCACACAAACGGCTATGCGAAGACATTGCTGCAACAGTTGATGGTGAAAGAGTAAGATCAGGAAGGTAAGTAATTCTACCATCATCATTTACCGGAGGACAATGATATATGCATGAACATTTTCAGAATGCAGTGGCCATATCAAGAGAATTTCATAAATCAGATATCTTCATAACGTTTACATGTAATCCCGATTGGCAAGAGATTACACAGTTATTGCTGCCTGACCAAACTCCAAAGGACCGTCCGGATTTAGGTGCAAGGGTGTTTAATTTCAAACTTAAGGCACTCATGCACGACTTATGCAATAAAAATATCTTGGAAAAAGGGCAGGAAACGTAGCCTTGGTTGAATTCCAGAAAAGAGGCATCCCACATTGACATATTTTGTTATTTTGCAAGAATCTGACCGAATCAAACCGCATCTGATGTTGACTCTACGATTATCGCAGAAATTCCACCAGAATTATCAACATTCGTTCGAAGGCAACACTACAAGTTAGAAGCATATGGCATAAAATTTGAATTGTTAATGTGGATATCCTCTTTCCTAGATGGCCGAATACAATCTGTTTGCATTGAAAACATATTTCCTAAAATGTTACCAGTTGACAGTCGCGTACCCCAAGGCTCGGTCCGTTGCTATTTATTGGATTTATTAATGACATCGTTACTTGCCTTGAAGATGACTGCCATATAAAACTATTTGCGGATGACGCAAAGATCTTTACTTCAAGGAACGATTCAAATTGTAATTTACAAGAAACATTGAACAAAGTTGCTACTTTGGCTCAGAAGTGGCAGTTAAGGCTAGCTTTTCATAAATGTTACGTGTTTTCTTCTGGTAACACAAACACTATTCACCAATCGTACACATTAGAAGACAAAGAGTTGTGCTCAGTTAAGCAAATCAAGGATCTAGGAGTTTTTGTTCACTCGAAATTTAAAATCCTCCGCGCATTGCGCAATGATTGCCGCGAAAACTAAATCAAGATCATTCCTGATCCGTAAGAGTTTTACAAGTACAGATCAAGGCTTTTTACTCAAAGCTTACAAAGTGTATGTTCAATTACTTTTAAAAAATATATTGCCTGTATGGTCTCTATTTGGTAAAGGACATAATAATGATTGAGAAATCTGAACAAACTTTTACAAGGTATATTTGTCATGCAAACCATCGTTTAATATATTTAAATAAAGAATCATTAGAAAAGAAAAAGAAAAACATAAGCCATTGTCCATGGCAAATTTCAATCTCATGTCAATTTCTAATTTCAAGTATTCAGAGCATTCACCTATTTTGTGCTCTGTGCTATCGCAATACAAACATGTTTTATAATAATTAGTAGAAGATTGGGCGTTATGTGTTTTCACATTTCTTCTGTTGGCACCGCTATTACTGTTACTATTCCCTGCCGTGTCTGGTACGGAGAATTTCGGGGTTCAGATGACGTCATCCCAACGGCTGTATTTTGCTGCTCTATTACGCAGCCAATCACTTAATGCCTCAAGGGTATTTACAACATCACTTTTGTTTAAAAATTCTCTCCAGTCAATTCTTGCGGAAAGAGGTAATTGTTTCTCTACTTCAATTAAAATAGTTTCTGTTAAACTTTCACTTTCGTTTAACTGTCCCGACAGAACACGCAAATGACTGACTGCTTGATCAGCAAATAAACTAAATAGCCTTGGATTGTTATCCGGCACTTCTTCTAAATTTGACAGTGCACGTTGACGGGCTCTTGTCACCTCATCGGCTTGACCGTATCGGTCCTTTCTATGCCACATTTGTCCAGAGATTGCAAATACAAAAAACGTTGTAATGTTGACGGTTGTGGATTTTATCACCATCGTTGTGTCTTTGCATTGTTGTGTCTTTGCATAAAAAGGAAATTGTACAAATTTCACAGTCAGCTGTTTCTGTTAATCCTACCGTTGATCAACCTGCAGATAAGGGGGTTTCTGCTGCATCAAATTCCGTATGTTGTAGTGTAAATAAAATTGCATTTGGTACTATTAATGTAACATTGAAAGGCATTAATAACACTTTCGTAAATGCAACCGATCTTGTTGATGAAGGCAGCGATTCTTCTTTGATTACAGAAAATCTAGCAAATAAATTGGGTCTCCCTATTGTTGAAAACAATGGCTCACAGTAAAAGGAGTCACTGGAAGTCAGAAAAAACATTTGTCTTCCCAGTTGTCTTGCAAATAGCGACCCCTAACGGGACCGACTAATTTTCAAAATTGACAGTTTGGTCACTACCCAAAGTGTGCCAAGAGTAGAGTGGCCAAATATTAAAAATGAATGGGGGCATTTAGCAGAAAGTGAAGTTAGAACAGGACTTAGATAAGGAATTCAAGAGATTTTGGGATTCTGAAAATTTTGGCAGTGAACACAAATCGACTGTGGTCTTTTCTGCAGATGATAAAAGAGCAATAAAGTTAATAAATGACAGCACCAGGAAACCAGGCGAACCTAGTAATGAAAAACGTGAGAAATTTATTATTTGTAATGTAAATAATGTTAAATGGGAAGAAATTACAGTTGATGAAAATAATATGTGTTTAGAAAAGTTAAATGAAATTGAAATGATAAAAATAATAGAAGAATGTCAAAATGAACTGTTTGAAAATGAAATTAAAAAATTATTAAAAGGAGAAGATTTAAGTAAATCTTCGTGCTTGTTGTCGTTAACACCATTTTTAGACAAAAATGAATTATTAAGAGTTGGTGGTAGATTGGGTAAAGCAGATCTACCCTATGATATTAAGCACCCAATTATTTTACCCAAAGGTCATTTGTTTTCTAAAAAAGTTGTAGAGTATTACCATTGTATATGTAACCATGCAGGTGTTGATCATGTTCTTGGGGACATGAGGCAATATTTTTGGGTGATACATGGATTAGCAATGGTAAAAAATTGTGGAGCGAAATATAGAGAATGTTTAGAGCACAAAGCTAAGGTCTCTAAACAATTAATGGCTGAATTACCTCCTGAGCGGTTAGCAATAGGCAAACCTTGCTTTTATAATACATCTGTCGATTATTTTGGGCCATTTGAAATCCTTGAAGGAAGAAATAAACTCGTGAAACGTTATGGTGCTCTTTATACTTGTATGACTAGCAGAGCGGTGCACATTGAGGTAGCGGTTTCTTAGTCGACTCCGGATTTTCTCAATACCTTTGAACGGTTCCGTAATGTCAGGGGAAACCCAACACTGTTATACTCTGACAACGGAAGAAATTTTTTTGGAGCCGAAAAGGAATTAAAGCCGGAGATCGATAAGCTTCTCAAAGATCAAAAGTTGAAGGACAGGTTTCAAGAGTTAGGAGTCAAGTGGATGTTTCAGCCCCCTTCCGCCCCTCATTGGGGGGGAGTTCACAAAGCGTTAATTAAAAGTACAAAATCAACTATGTACAAAGTTTTACTAAGTAGGAAAAAGTCAGTAAGGCATTTACGTGACAATGAGTTTAGAATGTTGTTGGCAATAGTGATGGGAATTTTGAATTCTCGCCTCCTAACGTATGCAAGTAGTGACCCAGAAGATCATAATGTCATAACACCAAATCATTTTCTTCTTCAACGACCTTTTCTTGATGCTCCACCAGGAGATTTTACGGTGATCCACCCTAGAAACAACTACAAGTTTGTGCAGAATCTTATCGAGCAAGTATGGCAAGTGTGGCAGAAACAGTATCTACCTCTCTTTTACAACGCAGTAAATGGCGTACTAAAATTAGAAATGTTGCAATGGAGATGCTGTCCTCGTATTGGATCCAAATTTACCAAGAGGTCAGTGGAGAATTGGTACTGTGAATCGTGTCTATCCTGGAAAATATGGCTATGTCAGAGCAGCAACTATTAAAACGGAGGATGGCGAAGTAAATCGAGCAATAACTAGATTATGTATACTGGAGAAGAGCAAAAAGAGGTGATCGTCCAACTATTATCAATATTAAATTAGTAAATTGTACCAGCGTTGGACGATGAGGGGAGTATGTTCCCGCAAAAACTGTTATGTATAATTTTTGGTTTTAATCTAACATTTCAGTATCCACCAGTTTATGCTCTTCGTGTCCACCTTGATGGGGCGCAATATCTAAAGAAGGGGAAGAAGATAATGCTGATAATGCTCTTGCTCAAGGTATACAAAAAAAAGAGCTTGAGGAATTTTTCACTTTTAATTCGAGACATCCACCTACTAGCTGTAGTTACGTTGAGTTTCCTAAGTATTTTGTATAAAGTAGTAATGTTTGGAAAAAAGGGGAATTGCCATTGGTCGAATCCACACCATTCATTCACTAAGTGGTGACATATTTTATCTTTGTCTTTTATTACATTATGATCATTGCCGTGGATCAAAAACGTTTTAATGATTTGATGAGTGTGGATGGTATTATGTGTCCAAATTTTAAAGAATGTCAATGCGCTTACCTTGGTTTATTGCAAGATGATGCTGAATGGGAATTGACATTGCAAGAAGCAGCCATAACAAAGCTAACTCATTTGTGTTGTGGTATTTTGTAGCACTGCCAGCCTGCAGATCCTACAGCTCTGTTCAATAATCATTTCCAAGGATGGAATGATAATTTCAAAGTTAATTATCCTGCAGCAATCAATGTTCAACTTAACGTCATCGTCAGGATAGATCTTGAAGAAAAGCTACAAATCCGTCGAAAGAGTCTACATTCAATATCCTCTAAATCAGTGATGTGGAGAGAATGGATATTGATATATTGAAACAACAAACTGTGCACAATCATTTACCAGCAATAATCAGAGAAGAATTAAATTTTGAAGAGGAGGAAACAACGATAGAAGGGTGACGGTGGTTGAACAATGTGACTTCATCTCAATGTGATGTTGTTGAATTTTTAGTGCTAAATGTCATTACAAACAATAGCATTAGCTTTGAGTGGAATAGCTGCCACATTATGAAAATTGGGAAGAACTTTCCACTCTCGATTTAAAGCACCAGATGTAAGGGCCTTGATATCTGATTGAATGTTTGCCATATTTGACTGTATTATAAACAGGTATATTAAAGTCATTGTTTCGAAGGCTGTAATCTACATTTTTTGAACAAAATAAATCATTTATGCAATTTGATTCTAACATCTTGTTTTCAATTTTGAATATAAGTATTGCAATATCTTATAGTCTGCGATTGAGTAATGTTGGTAGATTTGATTTTAAAAGAAGCTGTTCATATGATTCAGAAGTAGATAAGTAGATAATGAGCAATGCACATTCCTGTATTTTTTCGATCTTTTCTCATATCAGATGCTTTACAAAAATTCCATATTAAGTGCAATATGTTAAATGTGGTAGGATAGATGTTTTATACAATATCAGCTTTGCATTAAGAGGTACTAATTTTCGTATACATCCAAGAACTCCAACTTTTTGGCTAGCCACTCGGAAAAAATTTTTCAGGTGGTTACAAAATTGAATGTAACCCCCAACATTTTTATGGTACCTGTTTTATTTATCTCCTTATCATCTATTTGAAGTTTGCTGTTTTGCACATTTTCTTTTTCAATGTTCCTTGGGTTGATGGTGAATGATTGGAACTTATCAGGGTTTGCCAGTAGTAAGTTATCTTTGTACCACTTTGATGCTATTTCCCCTTGCGTTTTAAGCTCTGCATCGACAATTGCAGCATTACTTCCTTTGACATATAGTTGATGATCGTCAGCATACATAGTTAGATTAGAGTATTTTACAGAATACGACATGTCGTTTTGAAACATATTCCAGAGAAGAGGTCGGAAAGCAGTGCCTTGGGGACATCCTCTAGCCATACATTTCCATATAATTTTATTTTGATGAATCTTTACTCTATTGAGCCTTTAGACCTCAATCTTCTTAACAATCAATGGGTGGTATAATGAATCGAATGTCTTGCTCATGTCAGTTGACAATACAGTCACTAGTTTCTTATTATCAACCGCTAGTTTCCAGTCTTCGATTAGTATTAGCAGAGTAGTTTCACAGCTATGTATTCTTCTGTAAGCTATCATCCTCTTATAAAATGTCGGATCATAATGATTTTTAATTTGAGTATTTAGCATCTGTTCAAAGACTTTGTCGATACAAGTAAGAGATGTGATGGGACGGTAGTTCTTTTCAATTCCTTTGTCTCCAGCTTTGAATACTGAGGTCCATTCTCCCATTTTTCATGACTTCGGCCATTGTTTTAGCTTTACGCAGTCGTTATAAATATTAGTTAATGAATTTGCTATTACATAAGCAATCTTTTTGAGAAGTTTTTGGAGGTAATCCATCTTCCCATACGCATGACTTTCTAGGGTTGATTTTCTTAAGTACCTTGCGGTTCTTAGAGAATTGGATGGCATATTTTCTCTTTTGTCTAATTGCAGCTTCCATTCCAGAGTCATATATGGGATATCTTTCTGGGATATATTTTGTACTCGTTTTCTTTGAATTGGGGCATGTTCATCTATCATGAATGCTGAATAATAGCCTCCAGTATTCATATTTGTTATCTATATCATCAAAAACTTCCGCAACATGCCAACGAGCGTAACTAAGTTCTTGGTTAAGTAGATCGAAATCGTTTTTGTTAGTTTGTCTGAAAGTCAATATTTTACTGTTATGTTTTGGTATTTTCTGCATAAGTTCTCATAAGTTAAGTTTGGTACTTTCTTGATCACTTATTTCTGGTTCGTACGTTCCACAATTCTTAAATAAATCAGGTGAATTGATTAAGATTACATCCAAAAGAGATTGAGAGTTAATCGTGATTCGAGTTGGTTCCTTGATCATGCACTCGAAGTTGTTGACTTCTTCAAGGTCTCTCAATATTTTCCCTTCAGGGTAATTAGACCACATCCTATCCATGTTTAAATCACCTATTACTAAAACAGCTTGTTTTTGAAAACAGTTGATCAGCTTGTAAAGAAAATCACAGAACAGTTGCTCAAAACGCAACAGCAATCTTGATTGGCAAACTTTCTTAACTCTACGTCAAGGCGATAAGCAAACTGCAGATAGTTACTACACTATGGTTATGGAAAAAAGTGATTATGCTGATGTGGATAACGTCACGCCAGAGAAATTATGTACCGCAATATTTGCACTTGGATTAAAAGATGAAGCTATTAAAAAAAATATTGGCTAAGACTCCACCGTTAAGTTTAGACCAGACTTTGAAATTTGTACAAACAGAGGAGTCAGCTAGTGCTAATATTACAACTCGGAGAAAACATTTATGACGCTACGAGTACTCTATTGACAGCCAAAGTTATAACTGGTAAGGGTAAATCCCAAAAAGGTACGTCATTCAACAAGAGCAACGTAAGTAAGCCTGATGATAGCCAAAGCCCATGTAAAAAGTGTGGCTATGTTAAACATTTCCATGCAGGGCGTTCTGCTGCAAATGCGACCTGTACTATTTGTAAAAATAAAGGACATTTTGAAAAGTGTGCCGTCAAGCCGCAAAGAATAATGCTACTAAATAGGTTAAGACTTCTGTTATTCATCTAGTTCATGCCGCTGTTCGCAAGTTACCAACTATTGATGTAAATGTAAAAGAAGGTACTAGAACATTGGGCACAGTTAGTGCCATATCGGACACTGGGGCCCAGGGCACGGTCGCTGGTCTTGATTTCTTAGACCAAATCGGGAAGGGCGGCTCAAAATTAGGTCATTATGCAGTTGAAAATTATGTCGGCGTAGACTGTAAACCCTTGAACCAAGCCGGTACACTAAAGGTCACATTTGAATTGAATGGCCAAACAGCTACGACGTATGTAGTGATCTGCTATGATGTAGAAGGTCTGTACCTATCCTTGAATGTCTCAAAAGCATTGAAACTTGTACATACAGACTTTCCGAAACCACTTGTTGACGATGTGTCACCTGTCAACACAACTGGCACATCATCGTTAAATCAAACTACTGTAGACAAGGGACTACCCCCTATTACTTATTCAAATCAACAACAAAACGTTTTTGAGTCTGGGGAGCGTCAACGATGGCTTGATTCTTTACCTAACGACCCATCTGATGAACAAAAAGAAAGTCATTTTGAAAAATTGAAAATTGTTTATAATAAAGCGTTTCACCAAAATGACAATCAATTACAAACTATGTCAGGTAATAAAATTGGTGAACCGATATAAATTGTATTAAAAGAAAATGCTGTCCCTTTTGCTATTACTAAAGCTATAAAAATTCCAATTCTGCATCGTGATAAGGTCAAGGCTGAACTTGATTGCTTAGAATCAATGGGAGTTATATCACCCGTCCCAAATGTCCCCGTGGATTGGTGTCATCCCTTAGTGGTTGTTGGAAAACCAAATGGTGGTCTTCGTCTATGTGTAGACTTAATAAAATTGAATAAACATGTAAAGCGTAATATACATCCATCTACAACCCCTGCAGAAGCTGTAGCAAATATTCATCCCAATTCAACATATTTCACTATGCTAGATGCAAAATGTGGGTATTGGCAACTGCCCTTAGATGAGGATTCCCAAACCCTTACGACATTCATTACGCCATGGCGCAAATATAAGTTTTTCTGTGCGCCAATGGGATTTGTATCTTCAGGTGATTCCTACAATCTAAGATGTGATCTCGCCCTTGAAGGTTTATCAAATGTAAATAAAGTTGTCTATGACATTTTAATTGATGCCAACACATACCGCGGCATTGTTGAACGTACTTGCGATGTTCTAGAACGCTTTATATGCCACGGTATAATTTTGAATGTAGAAAAGTGCAAATTTGCCAAACAAAGGATTGATTTCGTCGGTTATAAAATCGAAGCCGGTGGTTATCGTGCTGACCCCTGAAAAATCGAAGCAATTTCAAAGTTCCCAACTCCGGCTAATAGAACAGAATTACGTTCATTTCTCGGCTTAGTAAATCAACTGGGAATGTTTTCTTCTACTATTAGTGGCTATGCAATCCTATTAACTGTGTCATGTTATGTATTGAGAATTGACAAATAATCCAATACACTATCTAACTCCTCCGCATAAGATTTAGCCTTCTATATTCAGATAAACGTATAAACATACATAACACAACTTGTTCTTTCAATGTTGTATATCTATATATATGTTTGCGCATGCGTCAGATATGATAATGACGAAGGCATGTCGCAGTAATTAATTAGAGTTGAAGAGAGAGTTGAAAGAACAAGTTGTTTTATCTATGTTTATACGTTTATCTGAATATAGAAGGCTAAATCTTATGCAGAGAAGTTAGATAGTGTATAGGATTATTGTCAATTCCCAATACATAACATCGAATTTGTTGACTTCTTCAAGGTATCTCAATATTTTCCCTTCAGGGTAATTAGACCGCATTCTATCCGTGTTTGAATCACCTATTACTAAAACAGCTTGTTTTTGAAAACATGCCCGTTGGCAAATGTCATTTATATCTCTTTCAACTCTTTGTAAATAGTTAGAATTTTGTTGATTTTTTGAGTTGTCTATTTAACAATTAGACCACGAGTCTGAGTTGTCTAATTGTTTTAGTAGAAACCGACTAGTGGTACAAGCAAAAACATATCAAAAGAAATAAATTCAAACTATGTATCTGCTTCTTGCATAATTAATTCAAAATACAACCGTCAATCAAAGGCATCCATGACGACTACAGCGTCGTGATTTGGAGGATAAATTTTAATTTGACTTGATTTAGATTTAATTTTCAAAATAAAACAGTTGGATATTAATACTAGCTACACAAATACAACTCCACAAAATAGAAAGCTTTAAAAATATAAGCAAGGTAATTAACGAGTATCTAAAAATATATAAATGTTTGCAGTTTGTAATACAAAAGTTAAAAGTTTGTAGTTTATAAACTTAAACTGACTAGTGAGCTAATCTGCAATAAACTAGCGACGAAAGAATGGCGAGAAGATTGTTAAATAAGGTTAAAATTGTGTATGCATATATATAGCCTACCATTAAAAAACTTTATCTCATAATTTTTTGCTTGTTCTGTTTTCTCGGGCACGGAATTTATAAAGACTCATATAAAATTGATTTAGAGACTTTTGCGAATCGCTTGTTTACTTTTGAAATTTGCAAGGGAACTTGCCAGCGTTGACTATGAGAAAATAGTCAACGATTGAGCAGCCAATCAGAATCCAGCTCATTGAATAGTACCCTAGTTGTTTTGGACTAAATACTGATAGAAACAGGATGTCTTTTCTTCCTATTCTTGATTCAACTGCGATGGCTCCAAGAGTGTAGTATGTTTTTGGCAGCTGGTTACCTTTCTCGAGGGTAATGATGTCGAGAAATATGCTAATAAGCCACCTCTTCATTTTTTCTATCTTTCCTATACACGTTGAAGCCTTGGACATTGAATTGACTATTTGGGTATGAACTATCAATTTTTGTTTCTGAAATTACAATTATATGAGCTTTCAAAATGGTGTTTAAAATTTTTAGCTCATCAAACTTGTTCTGTATACTATTGATAATCAAACGCATACTGAATGCTCCACTCGAATTGATTTGTCGTTCAAAATTGAATGTTCTTGTATGTTACTTTTCTTAAGCTTTTTTACAGGGCTACAATTCATCTCTTTGTTCAAAATTGGCTGTTCAATAATTTGAGTTGACTGGGGTTCAAGTTCAGTTAGATTTTCAAATGGCTCCCATGTACTCGTTCCTATCACCATCCATTTCGGCTAAGTTTAAATTGACTGTCCTATTGGCAAAAGTATTCAAATGATAGAGCGATAGAATAATGATGGAATGATTGTTAATGAGTTGCTTCTTTAATTTCAAGATAGCCAAATAAATTAAAAGTAATATAATCCCTTTGAATAAATGATAAATATAAAATTCTTCCAAAATACTAGTTCCAATCCATGATAATTAAGGATCAGAATATATAGCAAATAAGTTAATGATACACAAATGATGCATAAATCTTTAGTTATAATAAACCACTGTAACCACAAATGAGTATATAGGTGTTAGTTATGCAGTATGAAGCTTAAACGATATCAGTATTTTGCTAGGAGATATAGCATGTCACCACATAATCAGATAAGAATAAATACAAAAACTGAAAATGTCTTGAATAAAAATTTGAAGATAAATACATGTATATATATATAATAATTATAATAAAAATCAGACAAATTCGATAAATAAAAACAAGCACGTTGGGAGCACGTCCGTCTAGATCCGCAATCGAACGTCAATCAACCAGTTAAAGAAAAACAGTTTAAAACCCTGTCGTCACAGCTGAACGGATTTATATCACTCACTAACCATGAGTATGACTAAGCTTACCTTGCTCGTCTGTTATAAGTGATGGACCTTGAAAAGAATTACGACATCCTTTGAGTTTTGATCTTGCTGAGAAATTAATCCATACAAAATCTTGCTCAGATGCTTTTTCAGTTGTTTCTGAATCACTAACTTGAGTCGAATTCTAAAATTATTCCAAAATAAAGAGATTAATCAATGAGTAGGCTTCATCATATTTTCTGCTACAGAGTAACCTATAACAGCCGCCTATGGGAGGTAGACAAATTGACCACTATAGGCAGGTGGCCTTTATAAACAGGGTTCTCAAAAACAGGTACCATCATAAGGAAGTATTATGTAGCTAGAGACGTTTAGCCAGCTTATAAGTCCAGTGAACTCCTGCAAATCTTACAGGGCTACGCACAATGCCTGTGTTATGTATATATAACTTAGCATTGGATTAGCAATTATGTTGTTGAATAGCAATTTTTCTTGCAGCAGTTGAAAGTCCCAGAGAGTTTCTATGCTAGAGTTTGAATGCTCACCCAGGTCTAAAAATATAAAGTTTGTATTTATGCTTTTGGATTGTAAGTTTACGTTTACGTTAGTAAAATATACATGATTAATGTCATAGTTGGCCTTTTGTTTACCTTATCCAAACCCACATTGGCCCTTTAAATTTTCAGGATGGCTGAGTTAAATTTTCAGTTTGGACATCAAAAGGATTCTAAATCGTGGTGGAAACTATTAAATTTAAAGTAATCTAGAATAATTCACTTCAAGGAGATGCTGATATAAATGAGAATGAGAAACTTGTGTGATTACATGGGTAAGCTGCACATAGAAATGTATGTACTTTTTAGAATTCATTGTAATTTCCATCATCAGTTAATACTAGGATATATCCAGCGTAAATTGTAGCTCATTTTTGGTACACTATGTGAATATAGCACTGAAGCATCACAGTCAATAATATGATCAGGGTCCATTAAAAGTTTCTTCCTTCAGAGATCCAAAGATTTCAAAGTGAGACCTTCAGGTTTTTTCCAGGCTATATGATATAAACATTTTGCAGCAATCATCAGCTATAAACATTGAAGGATAAATAATATTCGTTGGTGGTTCTAAATTATTGATTAGGTTTTCACATTCAGAATTCATTGAGTTGAGACTGATAGAATTGACCGTGAATCATGAAATATAAATTGGAATTTTGAAGAATTTACAATAGAATTTAACTAAAACAAGAAATGGGTAATTGTTTAACATGCTTTTATGAACAATTTTATGCGATTTTCAAGTTGCTCGGAGAAACCTGCAGTTTTAGTTCTGTGGCGCTCGTCTATAGTTCCTGACTGTGGATTGTACATATACCACCAATTTTTTAACAGTCTAGTATTCATTCCTTTGGCTAGAACATGTTAGCATCAAGTCATCACAGCGGTAATACCTGGGTAATACCAGTGAAGAAGCTACTTTGCACAAAATACTCTTCTACGGAGATGATAAATTAGAGAGTGTTAGACGAAGAAAAGTATGAACAGGTTTTGTTTCTACGAAAAGGGCTGAGTTAGTAGCCTTCTAAGTGCTCAAGCATATTTTCAGAGCACTTCACGAAAGAGGACTATAATACCGACGATTATGGTGCAATTATAGCGTTCCCATCATACATTACCCTCAAAAGAATACTCCATTTTCAGTTTAGACATATGCATACAACAATAAATTCTACTTAAATATGCGTGAGAATGATATGTCAAAATATAATCTGTATAACGCGCTTCGAATGAAACATATTCTGATTTTTATTTTCTTCAAATTTGTTAACTTATCATTAAATCATTTGGAATTTTTCTATTGAGTTTATATGTTCTTCCTTACCTCAGTTTTTTGGGAGAGAAGAATAGATTGCTGTTACAGAGTTACGCTATTTCAAATTCAAACATAACATTGTGTGATTAATCCGATCTAAAGTCTATTAGACAAACCATACGACTTGTGACTTTGTCGTCATAAAGCTAGATCCAATCCATTTTTTCCTCAGCGACATTTGGGTCGAAACACCACTTTGAAGGCATTTTTCACAAAGAAATAATTTCCAGATCGAAAAAACAATTACGCCATTGTTTTTTTCAGGTTGGGTTCTTCTACACATGTAAAGATAGTCTGGGGGTTTATTTCCACTTTAATAACGCATCATTTGATGTAAATAAATTTGGACGAATATGCCAGGGGCGGATCCAGGGGGGCGCAACAGGGGCAAGCGCACCTGTCAGATTTTTAAACTGTTTGATGGCGCCGCAGCTGTTGTTTTGCTTTCATTCTAATAACTGAGAAAACGACTTGTAAATGAAATTTCATCCTGAGTATGTCATATTTTTCGTAGGAGATTGGAAGTAGCAGTATGATTGTTATAATAATCGTATGATTGGACATTAGACTAGAAGGAAGTCAACTTAACTCGACCAATCAACGACACAGATTTCGCTACCGCGGAAGTTTTGTACTTTCTTTTCTCTTTTTGTTATTTTTGAATCCTGGAATCAGTCATCGTCATCTAGCCTCCTTTTGTTAACTTGATCACAAATGGCGCTTAGCGAAGGATTAAATTCACAATCATTGTTGGAAGTTAAAAACATTTAAATGGCGATCTTTCTCAAGATAAAACTGAAGCAGTTTGGAAACATATACTCCAAGGAGATTATTTCACATGAGTTCAAGGTGTCATTTTATTTGAATGATGCTGGTAGAAGTTAATGAAGGTTCAGAGTTGCAGTTTGCATCATCAGAGAGCAAACTCAAATTTGGTGGAAATTTATCTTGGTATCATGATTCACGAGGCATCCTTGTCCAAACTCCGGAAATACTAAAAAAGACAAATGTTCTTCTCTCTCCAGGGTACATTGTTTGAATTTGTATTTACTATTATCTTGCAAATGCTGATATATTTAACTTGAAAAATATACTTGTTTTTCTTGGTTACAACATTTTTTGTCGCTGTAAATTTGGAATAACTATGAGATAGACCATACTTTGTAGCTACTTGAAAGTCTGATTTGGATATGCAAAATCGATGCTAACAGACATCCTAAGAGGTTTTGAATTTCAAAAATTTTCCGGGAGGGCATGCCCCCGGACACCCCTAGATGGACGGGGCTTCACCTCTCTACTCCAGAATTCTTGCACCCCTCAGATTTTTGGCTGGATCCGCCACTGGAATATGTGACCCCGGAATTTGACCAGACAGCCGCATTATAAAAGCCATCTCAGTAGCTACATTGGTGCCAATCAAGTCAGTTAACTTCTGCATTTTAGCGTAGTATGCGTCTACATTTTCGCCCTCTCTAATTTTCTATTTTTAAGCATCTCCCAATAAAGCTCCATTTTACTTTGATAGCTTCCATTATCCTTTTTGATTTCTTTCGGTATTTTGTCATGGACCAAAAATGTCGATTCTCTCAACAACAACGGCAGGATTGCGACTTTGTCATTATCAGTTTCACTCTCAAAGCGTTTCAACCATTCTGCAATATCACCTTTTCCATTAAATGGTGGTATGACATAGTAGGCCTAGGCCTAATTCTAATTTATCCGATGATTTATTTAACATCTCGGCTCGCTTGTTCAAAACACTGTGAAGACTCCTCGGATACTTTTATTACCCCTCGTGAAGTGATTTATTACCGACACTCTGACAGTAAGAAATAAATTATGTAAGCGATATATCTAATCTTGAATGAGAGGCTACATGTTAATAATCAACTAATATCTTAATACATAGGCCTAAATAATATAGAATAATAAACTAGCTTATATGCATGAGCTGACACAGGGGACAGGGCAAGAATAAACTTACTTGTTTCATAACATATATCAGAAGCAGTAATCCAGCCAATGCGCAAAATCCGGCGGTGATCCACCGACGCCAAAATGCTTTCGTCATGTAGTTCTTACCTAGCAGAAAAGGAGTTGCTTTTGAGCTTCATATCAAGATACGCCCTGGTCAATAATTTAATTTTGATTTGGCTAGTTGATTTGATTATTTCATGAGTACTGCTTGGCGGTTCTAGCTTCTATTGCTACAACGGCTCGGTTCTGAACTTCTGCTATGAGAACGAGATTTATATTTTACAAGTACTAATTTATAAGCTATTTTTAAGCAAAATGCAGACATCATGATTTGGCCTCTACATTGGCCTCTAAAATATGCCAAGAAAGATAAGAAAGAGACCGACCAATGCCTTGTTTCTTGCTAGTTTACAATATTTTGGCTCTGTTACTTTTATTTACTGTTATTTCTACTGATCATCAAATGAAAATATAAATGATTGCCAAACCTAAATCACCCCAGAAGAGGAACTCAACATTAGCCTTTCGGATTATCAATCCGGAACTATTTATCAAGCCAAATAAAATGGTTATGGGCGTAGGGTTGATTGCCTTCAGTGGATGCATCTTATATTTGCTCTCAATGAATGCGCAAAACAGCAAAGTGGAAACTAGATTCACCGTCAGTACTGGCGAGATAAGCAAATCATCTAAATGGGATTAATATCAATGGCTAACTATCAATCAAAATGATTGTAAGTGTCTGAAATATGGCAATATATACGATATGAGGAATAAATGAAGGATTGAGGGTGGAAAAAATCGGTCAGAAAATTGGATTAGGAATTACCAACTGGAAGTGCACTCCACTGCACTGCTTAGTGCACAGTTTGCTATGACAAGACTGTTGTCTGTTACGTATTAAAAACAATAATACTACTATTGTATTACACAGCCGATACTCAATCATGTCAGGCGTACCATCTGGACCATGTTTGATTTATGAATTATAGCCATAATTTTTTTGATAACCCTTGTTTGGATGTGGCATATGCCGCTTTGCATACCGGACTGATGGACGTTTTAATAAATGGTATAAAAACTGCCTACCAATCAAATAATATAGTAATCAATCTACCATTTCTGTGCAATGAATGAAGAGAATTTGCAATTAGGAACAGCTTAAATATTTCAATACAGTGTTATGATCAAGGCCTGATAATTACGAAAATATGATAGTAATATACATGCAATGATGTATAATATGTTGCTGAACGTATGTAATTAGCCTAATTGTTGTTAGTTTGTGGACTTTTTCTTGTTGTCTTGCCATTTCATCCCGTATGTCCTTGGTTACTTGCTAATGATTTGATGGCCTGTTTTAACGTGTAATAGTCTGATATAGGTAATATTATTCATATATACATATACCATATAATAAACTCAAGACGAGGTTTATTAATTGCAAGGCAATTTTTAGTGAATTCATGTCTATAGCTTCTTTTCGCTGAAAATCTGTTGCCCAGGAGGCCTGGGTTAACACTAATACGCATGTCCAACATTTTCAATCAGAAACATACATCATCAGCAGCTTTTCTTAATCTCGTTATGTTGGCTTTGGTATGATTTTTGCTGTATATTAATTTCCCAAAATACTGTTTTGCCGTACACGCACAATTAAATATACATTGGTAGTTTAGTTATTGGATATCTGTATTTGCTACAACATACTCTTACGAATTGAGTTACACTCAGCTCAATGAGTGACGGCCAAGCGGCACTCTTATTGAGGCGCCAACTCGCAGGTAAGTAGATAGTTAAGGATGGCTAGGCCAATGTTTTGCTACCAGTCCTACTTAACTATTAGGTTGTTTCTCACTGGTATTCTTTCGAAGGTGACCGTGGTATTTCTCAACTATGCCGGTAGAATTTATAAAGTGAACTATTCATTTAAATATCGATATATATTGGCTGGTTTCCCTTTTCCATTCTTCCAATGCTACTGGGAATGCTTGCTCATCATTTTCATAGGCAAATGTCATTATTTCCATAATAATGAAAAATGAAATAGCCTAGTGCAATTGCCCTGACACATCATATTTTTCTCATCAAAATCCCTTTTATGTGACAAGTGGATAGGTACCTGACTGCATTGTTGCGCGGAGGATAGTTTGTATTTTAAAGAAGGTTTAGCACTAATTCAAGAAAAATGCGCGGGGAATATATTCCCCGCGCACAACAAAAAATGCAGTCAGGGATAGGTACAACACGTCACCCTAGCCAAACTATCAAAGCTCAGCAGTAGTTCACGGCAGATCATCACGAGACTCGAGATTATATCACGGTCAGCCATCACAAGGCTTAAAACCCGATAGTGTCTTAGGGTAAAGTCACGTGATACAACTAAGTTGAGTTTAAATACTTCTTAGTCTCGTAAGTTTACATCGGTCGAACATGCAGCGTATTCAGGTTCGAGTCCTGGTATTGTCGTAGATAATTTTAATTTATTATAATTATTTATATTTCAATAATGTTTCTAGGTTACGTATCATTTATTATATGCATGCGTTGCTTCAATTAAAGGCGGAAAAGAAAAGGGGGGCGCGCTGTCCCTAACTGCTTGTTTTTATGTGTCGTTTGGCTAATTATGCCACATCACAAGAGCCACATTTTTTGTTATTGCTTTGCGGGATCCCTTCCCCTTTCAAAATGACGAAAGCCAAAATGCCGATTTTTGGGTTATTTTTTTTTGTTTCACTCTTTTTTCGCTACCAAAACCTGCTCATTTTCCGCAAGAGGGTTTACATCAGAAAAACATTTCATATTTCTGTCTCTTACAAAAATAAACGGCCAAGCCAAATGAAAATCTGCTTTCAGAATAATCATTTCAAGGCTTAACCTTCTATTAGCCTACGATAATTCTTCATCTAGTTTTCTAAATTAAATTCAATACATGTCTGATAACCATATCTAGTAATATATAATGCCATGGATTTCTCAATTTATTCTAGTAGTAATTGAGACGGTAATGCCCTACCGAAGGAACCCGTAACACTCCTCTATTTCTGGAAGATTTGCTCTTTGCGCTGAGGGAAATGATGTTAAATGCTCTTTATTGATATCAGCCGCGATACTGCAGATCAATTTCAACAGATTTCATGGTAAATAGGCCTGGATTGTCAATGCACAATGTGCGCCGCAGCTATTCAAATGTAATTCCCTTTGGATCATTCCATCCGCCATCCTTAGATGCTACTCATTTGATGTTTTAGATAAAGTCAAGGCTGAATTGACCTTCGGGGGATTTGAACCACTGCCGATCAGATATGATCAGATCTGAAGTTCGGTTGCTTTGCCATCTGAGCTAATCCCCCTAATCCAATTTAATCTGAGAGACAAACAAGTTGTAGAAATTAAAAAACAGACTTTTTTCTAAATCTCTGAGCCCCTACTGCCAACCTTTTGATGGCTGTTAATAAATATTCCCTTAAATTTGTTACATGTCTTGTACACGGAGTTGGAATTTTCAGACTTCGGATCCAAAAAAAGTCCGAAGCAGCATTTGACCAGGGGTCTGACTCTGAAAATGAAGACAAATAGACCCCGGCTCTGGCTCCAAAATAATTTATAACATCGATTTAATCATCAACAAACAGATAATTAATAGCATTATAATCTTTAAGAAAGTAAGCTTATTCACACCACCAATTTGAAATGAATGTTTTTTGAAAAAACATGAGATGAAGGGAGGAGCATGGTTGAGTTTAAATTTAAGTTTGGAATCTGAAAACTGTAAAAATTAAAGCCTGATGTTTCTACCAATCCAAGATAATACTTGCTAGGATGTGCACACTACTAACCTATACACTATCTTTGTTTTCTGTTAGATCTTAAGAGGCATCCTGTTGAAGGTTTTTCTGCTGGTCTTGTTGACGACGAAGATATTTTAAAATGGGAAGTCATGATAATTGGACCTCCAGAGACACTTTAGTAAGATAAAACATGTGTTTATATAAATTATCTACAGGGCAGAGCTGTCAAGAAAGAATGACTAGGCCTACTCTCAACTAAATCACCTCAACAGGAAAAAGATATTTTCATGATTCTTATGAATTTGAAAATTTCTATCTAAAAGTTCTATCCCATTCCTTAGCAATCCAGGAAAACCTTTTTATAAGTATCAATATCATCAATCCATCATTTGACAATATCATTAATTAATTATGCAATAATTGAGGTATTTTGTAATAAGTTGTATTTGTTACCTGGGCATTATCATCTTTCTTAAAAGGGGAACATCACAAAGATCACATACTATCTGTCAAAACAAGACAATAGCATATGCTGCAACGATTATTATTTAATTCTAACATTTGTTTTGCAGTGAAGGAGGCTTCTTCAAAGCAGAACTTCTGTTTCCCTCTGAGTACCCTCAAAAACCTCCAAAGATGAAATTTATTTCTAGCATTTGGCATCCAAACGGTAATCATTAGAATAATATTGCATTAATCTTATTGTTTTTTTAATACCGGGCGAGATTCCACATTGTTTCCTTCCCGTAATATTTTTAACAACATTATATTTTGGTTAATTTTTATCTTAAAACCAATCAGTGATGTGTATCACTGTCTCACTGCGTGAAGAAAACAATACATCCAAACAAATGCGATGTCACTTACAATGTTTCTAACGTGCGGAAAAATGATATGTCCACTCACAGTTCACCTCTTCTGTGTCACAATGTCTCATGAACGGGTTTGGTTCTTAGAATAATTAATAGTCATTTGGGATTAAATTGATTTCAAAAGTAATCGACAACTCAGATGATGACCCCCGCAGTGACCATATTGTCTTGAGCGTAAATATCAAAGTTTTGTTGTAAAGTATTTCAGGATAATCAAAGCTGACTTGCCATGCCCTCTTTTAAATGTGATATAAATCCTATCACAATCATATTTACTGAATGCTGAAAAATCATTGGGAATTATATAAAACTCTATGGTTATCGCGTCCTTACTGATTTTATTCACTTTAACTGTTGAATATTTGCTCTAACACAATACCTTTGCTTAATTCTATTATATTAATCTGTAGAGCCCAGCAATACACTGTATATGTGAATGCAATAGCTCTTTTTCAAAAAGCAAAATAGCTCCCCATCACATATTCAACAATTTAAAAATTCAGATATATATAAAATGTTATTAATCAAATTCGATTCCTACAAGGACAGACTAGAAGCTTTAGACATTGAGATGCTTGAGCTATGTCGATTAAAGCAAGATCTATGTATGGTATTTAAAATGGTGACTAATCGAATTAAACTTTGATGATATTTTCAGTCTAAAAAAGACAAAATATGACCTTTGCGGACATTCTCTGCAATTAAAATGTGAAGAAGTCCCTAAAACCAGCCTCGTGCAGCCTGTATTCGCCATAATAACGATTTCATGGTGGAAAGATCTTCCTAATAATTTGGTGATTTGTGGAAATATCTCAAGTTTTAAATCAGAACTGAATAAATTAGACCTGAGTCAATATTATACTTGTTACTAACACCTCTTCTTCAATTTTATTTAAATTAATTTATCAATTTAGCACTACTTCTCAAAAATTCATTAATAATAAATGAATAAATATAAATACAATAAAAAAATGAATAAATACAATAAAAATTATCATATTATTCGTTATACAAATGATTAAAAATAGATTAAAACACTTGTATTTAGCTGTACATCCCTGTGTGCTTGCGTCATATTTGTATACATACATACATACATATTAGTAATGTCAAGGTAGTTATGTTGTCATAAATGCAGAGCTGAATAAACGAATTAATAATGAATAAACAAAAAAATTAGACATTCATATTTGCCACTATTAGTTTCACGCCAAGGCAATCATCAGGCAATTTAATTTAATCAGATTACATTGCCTGATGATGGCCTTGGCGTGAAACTAATAGTAGCAAATATGAAGGTCTGATTTTTTTGTTTATACATTATTATATAGTAAAACATAGATACTTGACATTAATATCATGATGGTAATTTGCGATAAAAAACACACAATATAATTGCAAATTTTCGAAATAATCTTATTTCATCTTCAGGCAAATTGTAAAAGAGAGAGTTGAAAAGTTTACATGGGTATTTATAGGGAAATAATTATATATCTATTTAAATTTATCGGAATATGTTATACTTTTTAACAATAGGCAAACAATAACTACGGAAGAGATGATTCTATACAAATGCTAAATACGGATATACGATACAAATACAATAGATTAATTATCACAAACAAAAATAAAACATTCTCAATCAAATTATCAGCGGCAAAATGTTCCTTTAAAATATTCATATCTTCCATGTATTTCATCTTGTAGTTGAAAAATAAATTGCCGACCTGAGTGGTCGACATAACAGCACCGCGCATGTCACACAAGTCTACAACATTCAGATTTAGCGTAACTATGAGAATCCAGTCATATTCTTTTGGGCCATTTTGACATTGAGGTAATCGATGAGGTATTTCTTTCAGTTTGTTGACACACCAATCCATAGCAATTTTACAAAACAAAACGAACATTAATAATTACAAGGAGAAGATAGTTACAACCAAAAACAAATATCAATTTATTTTTCAACTACAAGATGAAATACATGACAGATATGAATATTTTAAAGGAACATTTTGCCGCTGATAATTTGAATGAGAATGTTTTATTTTTGTTTGTGATAATTAATCTATTGTATATGTATCGTATATCCGTATTTAGCATTTGTATAGAATCATCTCTTCCGTAGTTATTGTTTGCCTATTGTTAAAAAGTATAATATATTCCGATAAATTTAAATAGATATATAATTATTTCCCTATAAATACCCATGTAAACTTTTTAACTCTCTCTTTTACAATTTGCCTGAAGATGAAATAAGATTATTTCGAAAATTTCCAATTATATTGTGTGTTTTTTATCGCAAATTACCATCATGATATTCATTATTATACAATGTTATTATATTATTTCCAACAAAACCCTTAATTTTTTTTCAATTAATTAGTTTCTGAAGATGGAGATGTGTGTATATCAATATTACATGAACCCGGAGAAGATAAGTTTGGCTATGAACGACCCGAGGAAAGATGGCTACCTGTTCACACTGTGGAAACAATACTGCTAAGTGTTATATCCATGATTGCTGATCCAAATGACGAATCACCTGCTAATGTGGATGCTGCCGTAAGTTAACATTGGTATCACCCTAAAAGTATCTTAAATTTCTTCAGCAGGTCCGAGGACTCCGAGAAGGTCTACTTTTTAAAATGTCATTATCAATTATTTAATCTGTCTTTCATGATCATTCTTGCTTTGCATTGCAGCCTAATTTATCTCAGAATTAATTTCAAGGAAATTTCAAAAATATTTTGATTAATTAATGTTACGTTACATGCATGTGAATGGTTGCATTTTCAATACACTTGTTTGACTGCCTAATGGGCTATGCAAGTAAGCCCCTAATAAACAACCAACGAGGAACTATGAGCACCATTATTATCACCATCATTCTTTATTATTATTATTATTATTATTATTATTATTATTATTATTATTATTATTATTATTATTATTATTATTATTATTATTATTATTATTATTATTATTATTATTATTATTATTATTATTATTATTATTATTATTATTATTATTATTATTATTATTATTATTATTATTATTATTATTATTATTATTATTATTATTATTATTATTATTATTATTATTATTATTATTATTATTATTATTATTATTATTATTATTATTATTATTATTATTATTATTATTATTATTATTATTATTATTATTATTATTATTATTATTATTATTATTATTATAAATAGAGGAGTCAAAGACTACACATTTTGTTACTGTACCTTGAAGTTTCACGCTTTATTGCGATCATCAGACAGTTAAAACTAGATAATAAAAAACATACATGGTACCTCTGATATGAACTTACATAAATCGCAGCTATTGTTAAATGGGATAAAGCCTATTTTATCGCAATGTGCGTGTTTTCTTTGTGATCGTTTCCTATACGGCATTTAATTGTTACAGGTTATGTTTTAGTCGATTTATAATTAGTAAAATAAAATTTATTCTCGTGCCTACATTTTGAAATTAACTCAGATCTTTTGTTAAGTAATGCTTTTTTGGAACAAATGATATGATATTTTTCTGCCAGGCATAGCTGGCATCTTTTCGTTATATTATTGTATGGCTTTGCTCTCGATAGAGCTGTCCATTCGATGTTGTAGTCGGTGGCTTTGTCCTTCTGATCCCAAATATATTTTGATAGTTGCGTGTTGTGTGTATGTTTATCATGCTGGAATGTGCTTGTGTGCTGTGTGTAGCGTGTCTTGAAAGAGTTTTCCGTTAGACCGATGTAATTTTTACCCTCTTGGTCTTCCGGGGTAGTCACTTTGGCGTTGTAGATTAATCCTTCCATAAGGCATCTATTGTTTAATGGACAATTTTCCTTTGTGCGGCAGTTGCATAATTGCGCATTTTCTGTTACTTCCATTTCTGTATTTGTTAAATTCTTGTTGTGGTTAGTAATGATTGTTTTCATATTGGAAGTACAACTGTAACTTACTTTTAGCGTGTTTTGATTGAAAATCTTGTGTAGCTTGCTTGTCTTCGGAAAGTGCTTTTTGACTAGGTTGAGGAATGTTCGGCCAATGTTGCTTTTCACACTTTTGTTGAACGGTGGGTTAAACCATGTGACATTTCTCCTCCTTTTCCCTTTTCTACGGCTTGATGTTGCTGGCCTTGGTTCGTATTTTAAATTAGTAGTAGTGTGGCCACTCGCTGTTAAGGCGTTTTCGTAAGTATTTTTGCTGTTTTCATAAATAGTGTTATTAGATGATAAATCGGAGAGTCTTTGGTTAATTGCTATAGGTATATGTTTTAGAATTGTAGGTGGATGATTAGAATTAGTGTCTATATATATAGGTTGGTCGTTAGTTTTTCTGTAGGGCTGGAATGTGCCATTGTTTAGGTCGAAGGTTATGTCTAAGAAGTCTACTGATTTGAGGTTGGTTTTTGATGTAATTTTTAATCCCATCTCTTTGAAAATGTTTGTTATTTTTTTCCTGAATCTCTCAGTCTGTGAGCCGGATTTCTTTCGCATTACTGCCAAACCATCATCTCGGTAAAGTCCAATAGAGTTGTCACCAGAACTTTCGTAAGTTTATCTAGTATAAATAAACCTATCAATTCGCAAATCTCTGCTCCGTCATAACTGCCCATTGTGACGTCGAACAGGTTTTTGTGGCTTTTCTTTGACCATGCGGCTCCTTTATTAAATAGAACTAATTGCCTTGCGTGCATGATAATTTTTGTATCACTTTCTGATATTGTTGTAAAGTTTTTTGCAAATGATATAGATTTTTCTAATAGTTGCTCCGATATCGTGGGGTAAAAGCTTTCGATGTCAAAGGTGATGAACGATAATCGTTTCTTTTCTTCTAGTGCCTTAAACCAATCTATAACGGCGTATGAGTTTTTCCATTGGTTGACTTTAGTTAAGTTACAGTAACAAAATGTGTAGTCTTTGACTCCTCTATTTATATTTACAGCTCTGTCAACAGACATTGAGCACTGTTTTACTGCTATTGGATAATATTCATTATTATTATTATTATTATTATTATTATTATTATTATTATTATTATTATTATTATTATTATTATTATTATTATTATTATTATTATTATTATTATTATATATGTGTCAGATGAATATGTCAATTCGAGGTTGAAAAATGAAACTATAGGCGAGCTTTTCGCTTCATGATAATATTCCTAAATGCATGTATGTATGTCACAGTTACTGCTTACACTCAAAAATCCTCCGTAAGGAGTAGGTAATCACTGTCAGGTGTAAATTCCGTTTATGAAAATGAATCCTTGTAGGCTACTATATGTGAATTGTAAATATTGCAGATGTTTTTTTAAAGACTATAACTACAGTACTTCAGAAGACTAGTTTTGATTGATTTGATGTTAAAGTGAAACCTGTATATAACGGCCAGCTACGATGTAGATAAATTGACCACTATAGACAGATGGCCTTTATATACAGGTTTGAATCAATAGAAAATACTATTTTAGACCATTATAGACAGGTGGCCACTGTATAGAAGTGACCTTTATAGCAGGTTTGACTGTATCTTGAAAATCCTACTTCACAGTCAATAGAATTAACTGTAATCAGGGGTCTACAAAATATATTTGTGACTGTGACCAAATGTTTGCCCTTCGAAATGCCTGCAAGTTGTTTGGGTTATGTACTGACTTATGAAAGGACATTAATTTAGTGAGAATAGCATTGATTGAAACATGTTAAGAATTCATAACGGTTATTAATTGAGAAAAGTCTGCAATATCCACCCCAAAATGCAGAAATTTGTGCAATCTTGATAGTTGTGCCTGCAATAATTTTATTAATAATTTTTTTTTTACTTATTAAATTTGAGATAAATGACAGCGATAAAAGAGACATAATTGGCAATATTTCGTTATCTTCATAATAACATCGTCAGGCAAGAGAGTGATAAAGGAAATCTACAAAATATATATAGTGAATCTAAATACAGCGTAAAATTATAACAAAAGAGTGCTAATAATTAAACAAAGAGCCCGGATTTCACAGAGTTTAATTGTGTGTTGAGTGTAGGCTTGATCTTCCGAATCGCAGCATTTCATGAATAAGGCAATCAAAACGATTATGCATTTTTTAATTACTCTGAAATTTTTATGGCAATCGCGGACAGTGATACCATGAGAATGTCGAAGATGCGATCAAATAGCTGATCCACTATGTCCGTCAATGCGTTGATGTAAGTGTTGGCAACTGAAGCCAACATAATAGTGGGGCAGCTAACGGAAACCTCACCGCAAATTGTGATACGAGTATAAATTTAGTATCAAACGAAAGATAATCGTTTATACTTCAAATAGAGCCCGTGACCCCACCCAGATTCAGCCTGAGTGCCGAGAAAATGGCATCCAAAGTTTGGTTCCACCTACGTCCGTATTGCTAAAAATTTGCGAATGTGGTGAAATATTTTTGAGTAGAATATACATAATTGCTATTTTTATTATTGTAATACTATTATTAAGACTCCCACATTCGTTCTACAGCAAAATATTGTTTTTATCTATGGTATTGCGCAATTCTACAATTTGTGCATGCGCAAAGTCAATTTCTGAATTACAGAAATTTAGCCTTAATAAGGCCTATTAAATGAATTATTGATGCTAAATTAGCTGAGAAGGCTATAAAAATAGTTTTATATATACATAAGCAAGGCACTTTTACTATGTTTTAGCATTTTTATGAAGATGACTATAAAACATTATCAGAATCATAATTATATAGTGCTGTATACTTGGTTTAATTAAGCTATGTAAACTATATCAGTTAAGAAAAAACATTTTATAATGATGTCCTTACTCTTACTATATATAATACTTATCAATTAGAATATATTTTTCAAATGGTTGCTAATGTAAGATTCGTTTGAATACGACTTTCCGATCACGTACTATGTCAGTGACTGCTCGTATAAGCCAGCCTTGGGCTTGCGGCCTGCGCCTGGGGCAACTCCGCCTTCGGCTTCCTCAACTTTGCGTATTTTAATCGCAATTGTTGAGCAGTTCATCTCATTTTAAGCTGCAAAAATTACTAAACCTTGATTAGCTGAAGGTCTATAGATACACAAGAAGTGAATTAGAAGTTCGGAAAAGTGCGCCGCAGACAAGGAGTTTAATTAAAAATTTTATATTTCAACCTTGTTATTATCCAAATACAATTGTTTTCATCCATGGCTTTTATCGGATTGCTTAGAACACGGTATACTATATTAAGTAGTTAGTGTTTTATAATTTATTTTATTCCTTTAGCCATATTTAGTATCACTATTATTATCATTGTCATTGTTGACTATTCTTATTCAAATGTTGTTTTAAATTTTACAAATTATTTCGTTAATCATTTTATAAATTTACAGGTATCTCAAATAAACAAGCATTGATTGCTTCAGGGATTAGAATTATTATGTATCACTAATTAACTTTCAACTACGTCGATTTGTATATTATTATTGTTAAGTGTTTTATATGATTAATTAAACATCTATCTATCTCTGGTGTATATCTGCAAATGCTTCTAACCCATACCCATGCTTAGAGAAATTATTAATATCGAGTGTCAGCTAAAGTTGATGCTCAATAATTGTTTATATTTTTCGCCAAACCAAGCTGATATGAGCCTAGTGCTGAAGAGATATTTTATAATGTCCTGTTTATAGTCGATAACATTTATTTCTTGTATAAATGCTTCGGTTGCCTCTGGACTTGAACGCCTGCCAAGCGTCCTGTTTGTATAGAAGTCTTCTCCTTCGTCCAGTCCGGTTACAGCCTGGTGAACGTTTGTCTATCTTTTCCAACCTCTGACCACCGCTTTCATTTTCAAATCTCAAACTTTGGAAGCGAAGATATAGCATGGGAATAGAATATGAAATGAATAGCAATGCAATTACTTGGAATGTTATATATAAGTTTACTGTCAATGGTGATTGAACTCCTGATATCTCTATTTGGTGCGCTAGCCCAGAAGAAAGGACGTGTGGCACAACCAAGTCTATATTCATATGAAGAACTTCTATATCATCGTAATGGACTTTCAATTGGGATTTTACTTCATGAGCGGGACATCCCACCTTGGCGAGATAATATATTCATATAAACAGACTTTGGTGGACCAGCCACGTGATCATTTCATCTACGCAAGTCGCAAGCGAACTAACAGATAGCTTTGGATACCAGTCACCATTTGCAGTACACATGACATTCCAGTTGTAATACAATACTATATCGAGATTAAATTCAGCTGCAGTTCCTTATCTGTTATTTAATTTTGAAAAGCTGAAGATACAAAAACGAAACTGGTAAAAAGATGAGGGCCATATCGTCTCCCTATATGTCATGTTGTGCCGTTGTAGTTACTTGAACGTGGGAAAAAACTCCCATCTAAAATCTCAAGAGGCGGTCAAAACAGGCGGTAAAATAACCCTTCTGGACAGGGTCGCCGAAAGGAGGTTAAGCGATAGCCTGGGGCTATGCAAATTTTATTGCTCATGAGATTTTGTTGCTAAATTGTGATTGCAGCTATGAGATTATATTTGTAAAAACAGTTTTCTATTGGGAAGGGCATGGTTTCTCGTCGGTCCTGCTTCTCGGTGGCATACCCGACTTGATGTCGCGTACCTCCACAGATGTAAAGTCTTGGAGTCATTACTTACCCAACAATTACGAGATAATCTGCTTTCAAATCATTTGATATGTAACGCACAGAATGGTTTTTATGCTGTCGCTGAACTTTTACACAATTGTTGCATTCATTAGATAGACTTCACACTCCCATACTAAGTTTTGAATCAAATTTCGGGCAATTTTGAGACGAAAAATTGCAAAATGTACACAAAAATTACAATATCGAAGCTCCCAAATATGCAAATGCCACACCTTTGTTTCGGACAGAATTGACACACCCCAAGTCAAAGTCCTGTAGTTACGGGCTGTGGTCAGAGCACATAAAGTTTATATAGGCATCTGCTACTAATTTAAAGGATTGGATCCTCGTCACTGGCATGGAACTCCTGCCTAGTGAAAGAGATGAAGAAAGGAAAATCAGACCAAAGATTCTTCATTATAAAATTATTAAAAATAACAATGATCGCCAAGAAGCAGAGTATGAACAAGATAAAAAGCATTGCCAGAAAAACGAATTATTCAATAACTGTTTCTGCTTCCAAGTATTCTTTACATATTGTAAATCTAAATTAGTATTGCTGCACTTTCAATACTTAACTTTAAAATAGCTCCTAATAAAAACCATAATTACGTTTCTGGCGTATGATTATTCCATCATTCTAATTGTATTAGCATATTTCTATTCTTATACTTGTTTAAGTTGATATGGTATACTGAGAGTAAACGTGGGAGGCAAAAGCCCTATATTTTCATCTTTAATATAATTTGTTTACACATATCGGGATAGACATACATAATAAGTGCTAATTGAATAGAAAATGTCTTGATTGTGTAGAAAAACATCAATCTTTCAGTCCCTAAGCCAATTCAATATCAATACTACATATATAATCATTAATAACGCAAAAATTCCGAAATTCTGAAATTTGTACTGCGCATGCGTATATTTATCATATTGCGCAATGATATAGTTTTACACAAAATATTGCTGTAGATCGAAAGTGGGAGTTTTAATAATATCATTATAATAATAAAATTAGTAATTATGTGTATTCTATTCAAAAATATTTCCCCACATTCGCAATTTTTAAGTGAAACGGACGTAGGTGGAACCAAACTTTGGATGCCATTTTCTCGGCACTCAGGCTGAATCTGGATGGGGTCACGGGCTCTATTTGAAGTATGAACAATTATCTTTCGTTTGATACTAAAATTATACTCGTATCACAATTTGCGGTATATTGCTGATTTTGAACCTTTATCTGCCCCACTATAACTTGGATCACACAAGTCACATTGAAAACAATAGACAACGCATTGACGAGACAAGAGCGGTGGCTTAGGCTCACGTAATCGCAAATCATCAACAAGTTTTTTAGTATTAAAAATTGGTCTTACAACTTGGCCGATCTTACCACTTAAATTTGATAACTGTTTTTTTAATGTATTTGCTGAAATTTGGTCCTTAAAGGGTAAAGTTATGTTAATATCATTTTTACTCCTGCTTGCGACTGGCAGATCAAAGGGCCATTCACACTGCAGCAAAACAGGCACGGTACTCGTCAATTAACACCCGAGGTGTTAACAAGAATGCACGGTGCCCACTTTCTGAGCGGGCCGAGACTACCTCTAGAAATGATCTCGGCCCGATCAAAATAGTAGGCACGGTGCCGCTTTTCAATGTCTGAAAAAGCCATTTAGACAGTGTTTTAGCTTGGCCCGTGCCCAAAACCACTTTACACCTTCACACCTTTGATGTGTTAATTGACGAGTACCGTGCCTATTTTGCTGCAGTGTAAATGGCCCTCAAGTGTACCTTCAACACGCTGCTTTTTAATTTTGTTAATATAAAATTCAATCAATTGACTTGGATACTTCAAAGCTAAAAATCTACTACGTATTATAGTACATTCTTCATCAAAGTTTTTATCGGTTGATGAGAGCCGATTAGCACGATCAAGCATGCAAGCAATCTAAAGAAGCAATCTCCCAATATCCGGGATATACACTTTAAAGACTTCAGACAATAGAAACTTTATATAACCAGAATTAGCATTTTAGTAATGGAAATTACATGTTTTGCATTCTAGAAAGAATGGCGTAATGAATACAATACTACATTTAAGAAGAAAGTAAGGAGATGTGTCAGACAAAGCCAAGAAGGGTTATAGTAAGCACATACACATTGAATACACAAACAGAATAATACCATAACATTGTACATTTTGGTATATCCTTGTGCTAATATGTAAATGTAATCCCTAAATGTGTTTGCTCATGCGATTTTGTATAAATTTTGTTAACTATATTTCCTGTATCACAATAGCCGACTTGTTTTCGTTTCTGTCTCCTATGTCTCAGCTATCCTCTGTCCAGTAAAAAACAGTGATTTGATAAACTGTAAATACTGTTTTATATTTTTCGCTTATTTAGCACAGTCCAAAAATACAGTGTAACCCCCTTGAATGCAGTCAAAATTGTCAACGATTCTCATTGCATTTATCCGTATTCGCAGTTATCCAAAGTTGTTTAACAAGGACTTGATTATAAAATAGTTTATAGGGTTTCAAATCCAAGCTCCATTCCTCTTATCCAAATTGCACTTAAGCAGGTCACACTGTACGTTGAAAAAGTTGCCATATGCTGCAATGACCCTCTTTCAGCATACTTATGGCATTGGTAATCACACTATCGCAGGGCTATTTAGACTTTACTTCTGGTCCCTAGCGATGCTTGCAATCTTACAATGTATGCAGGTAGCACATGTCACATGTAGTTAGCATGTCGTAGGCAAATGAGAAAGTAGCATCTGTTTCACGAAATAGCCCCCAGTGATCATTTTCTATCCACTACACCTGGAATGGGGTGGAACTGCAAAAGAGTTTGATAACTGTAATAGATCAATCCATTGCATATGTTATAGATGTTGCCTTAACTATTCATTCATACATAAATACATTAATATTATAATCAAACTTTGCTTTCAATTAGCAACAGAAAAGTAGTATCATTGCATGAAACAACATAATGTCAACAAACAATTTCAATTATTCATTCTATGATATGTCAATGAAAGACCTGTATTATAACCATTAATTGTCTATATTTATTGATGAATTTTTATCCACACTGAACCAAATATTGTGTATCATTGATTAAAAACAGTCCACTTTGCATAGGTTGAACATAGATGGATAGTTATCAGGTAGCCTCATTAATAACAAACATGTCTTCTATACACCAAAAGCATAAAATCATCTCAATTTTGCTAGATTTACAAGAGGTTTTCGAAGCCTCACTCGTACAGAGATGTAACAACTCCCGTACCAACCGTTCGGCCACCCTCTCTTAGCGTAAATCTCAGTCCTGTCTCAATTGGCATAGGGTGCATCAATGAAACCTTAAATTTAGCATCTTCGCCAGGCATAACAAATTCTTTTCCTTCTTCTAATGTGATAGTTGCAGCAACATCACCTGTCCTCACAAACATCTGTGGTGAATAATTGGTAACAAATGGAGTATGTCGACCACCTTCTTCTTTCTTCAAAATATAAACCTTGAAAATAGCAAATAGAAAATCCGACAATTAAAAAAAAACAAATATAATATGATTCAAAGTCACAGCAATTTCAAAGAACCAAAAAGCAAGCACAAATCACCTGAGCTTCAAACTTTGTGTGGGATTTGACAGACCCAGGGGCACAGACCACCATTCCACGTTTGACATCATTCCGCTTGACACCACGAAGAAGAACTCCCAAGTTGTCACCAGCCTCACCTCTATCAAGATGTTTATGGAACATTTCAATGCCTGTGTAAATGCGATACACAACAGTTTAACTACTACGAAATGTAACAATAAAACAAATAAGGTAGTATCTATCAAGCTTCAGTCTTTACCAGTGACAATTGTTTTTGTTGTTGTGCCATGGCCTACTAGTTCAACTTCATCGCCTTTCTTTACAACTCCTCTTTCAACACTACCAGAAACGACTGTTCCACGGCCTGATATGGAGAATGTGTCTTCCATGGGCAATAGAAATGGCTTGTCAAGATCTCTTACAGGAGTTGGTATATAGTCATCAACGGCATCCATCAGTGCTTTGATTGATTTCTTGTCGTCTTCATTTTCCTCTAACGCTTTCAAAGCTGATCCAAATATAACAGGGGTATTATCACCGTCATAATTGTAATCTGATAGAAGTTCACGAATCTCTAACTCAACCTGTGAATGTAAATATAGTTGATGTAGAAATGGAATGTTTAAAAGCAGCATTTAGAAATGTTTCCACGTTGATTAATTGTAAAACCCTAACTAACAAGCATGCTTTGTTCGGTTTTGATTTTGAAAAGTGTTACAGATTTGCATACTGTAGTCTCTTATGTCAAATAACAATGTTGTAATCAATTTATTGTGTTCTCGGTATTTTGGAGATGTGACTATTTTATTTTGTTTGATAAGTTTCACTGTTCAATAATTATATGTTATAATATTTTTATAAAATCGTGAAGGAGTTATTGAAAAAATACAAAGCCTTATTTTAGAAGTAATTTATTAACAATGATGTCAAAAACCTTTGGAATCTTCTATATTTTCTGACTTGTTTTTTTTTTGACATACGTTATGATATGAATAGTGTGTAATATTTCAATTGGATCCCATTTACAATTTCCCGGAAAGTCACATGCAGTTGGCTGTATAGTCGAATCATTGTTTCCATAATTATTTTTTCCTTGATCTGATCTGCAACTACATCCTTCTTTGGAAAAACATTTCCCTACTCACCAACTCTTTTAGTTCATCGTCATCAATCATATCCGTTTTATTCACAAATACAACTATATGCTTAACACCAATCTGCAAACAAAACAAAAAACATGTAACAGGCCTACAGTTTTTCTTACGAGTTTTTGATACATTTATAGAGTTTTAGTGAGATTTTCTGGATATTTGATTCTTGATACAGTATCTATTTAGTCATATTCATAGTTGTGTGTTTCTGTTTAATTTAACTTTGAAATAGATTGACTAAAATTGAAATCATTGCTTTGTAAATCAAACATGTATAATTGTATGTGAGTTGATCGCTGAGCTCCATGCAGGTAGTGCAGTGGGATACATGGATCAGGAAATAATATACTGTATGTTGCTTTACACATATTTATTTAGTAAGCAGGAATGTGCTACTTTTTGGTTGCTTTGGTAGCCCCATGAGAAGGATATTGATATTATATTCATTGACTTTTTTAATGATTGAAGATTATTTCCCTCAGGATATGGAAAATTTACAAGTTTTTCTGGAGCATGTTGATTTAGCTCACTGCACAAAATTATGTCCGATTTCTTGGCTGCTTTATTACCTGGTAATATTGTTATTTCTGCCATGTTTCCAGGCATTTTTTATAGTACTGTAGATGTCATTAATTCAACATTTTCATTTGTAAAGTTCTATTTGCCTGCACAACAAACCTTTTCAAAAAGGAATCACGGAAAGAGACATCAGGGCTTCCTTTAAAAAGGCATAACACTGGCCAATTGGCAGGTAAAAAGATCCGACCTGAGAATGATTTTTATAGATTCAACTTACTTCTGGAGTTGTGATTCTTGTATATGAATTTAATGTATGACGAATCCCTGACTGACATAACACCCCAAACATGTTTAAAAATTGATTCAGAGTATAGGTATGTGAATTCGATCTAATTTTTTCGGATTAGGGCTGGATATTTTGCTTTTGAATAGGACTTTCCAGGATGTATTCTGATCGAATCAGATTTTCAATGTCCTTGAAATTAACAGACTTAATTGAGTTATTAATTGTGACCATTTTCTATGAACATTTTATAACGTTTTATTATTTTTGATATCATTATGATGATAAATGGAGTAAAGGATTATACATTATTTGGATCCGCATTCTCAACAAACAATTCAAGCATTTTGGAAGAAACACATTCGAATCAGCATTTTTTGCTAACATTTGGATTAAAAAATGCCCAATCCGATCTAGAACTTTGATTACTGTATTATCTTGATTCAGTAATTGAAGATGCATACCTGATTGGCCAACAGAAGATGCTCTCTTGTTTGTGGCATCTGTCCATCTGTAGCAGCAACAACTAGTATAGCCCCATCCATTTGTGCTGCACCGGTAATCATATTCTATATAAAAGTTGGACAATTAATTCAATCATCAACGTGAGAAAACAGTGCGAGTGATGTGTGATGTTCCAAAAACAATACTACATTAAAACATAGAATGTGTTGTTCTTTTTTGGATAAACTTATAACATGTGATTGTGAACGAGCAGCTTTAAACAGCCCAATTATTTTGTTATGTTGAAAGAATGGCTATACCTTGATGTAATCAGCATGACCAGGACAATCAATGTGGCCATAATGACGACTTTCAGTCTCATACTCAACATGTGATGCATTGATAGTAATTCCTCTGGCTCTCTCTTCTGGTGCTCGATCAATTTGATCATATTGCATGAATTTTGCTTGGCCTATTTCAGAAAGATCTGAAGACAAATTTGAAAACATTTGTTATACATGTTGGGCTTGGTTGGTAAGTTTGCAAGAGTTTGCAGTTTGGTATTTTACCCTTACCAGTTTGAAATAAAACAATAGCGACGCTATTCAATCGAAGCACCATGGCAACGGTTTATAATCACCCACTTAACAAAATGATCAAAGCTAAGGCTGCAAATTTCAAATATTTTTGTTGATAATCCTTGATATCTTTTATGCAAGGAGAATATGGAAGAAATTATTAGCCTAGCTCGCTGTTTGGACTATTACGATCATTTTGAACTAAATATCGTCACATTTCATGAGCTAATAAATGCGTGAAAAGAGGACAAACATTCAGGCAGGCACGGCGAGTTACGCTCCATTTGTATATAGATTTACAGTAGAAAATGTTGCTTTCTGTCATAACGGCAACAGCATCTATACAATAGCCTACAATACTCACATTTAGTGATTGCAGCAGTCACTGTTGTTTTCCCATGATCTACATGTCCAATAGTACCAATATTAACATGCGGTTTTGTTCTTTCAAATGTCTTTTTAGCTCCTTCTGCTGCATAATAGCACGCTACAAGAAAATTCAATTACTGTATTTAATATCTTGGATAAGATGTAAAGAATACGGCAAAGTTTGGAAGTGGCACTTCATAGTGACATGATGACATCTTAAAACAAGATCTTTACTCAATTGTAAAGCATTCGAGGTTTGATTTTGTAAACACCAAGTAGGCTACGCATGTGGCATGAAATTGTACACCTTGAAACACAATCCCTTATAAGTGAGCTTTTTCTGCTATCACAGCTCACCTTGTGTTCTTTTTTCATTGGAATTAAGCCAACCATAAATTAATTAAAAAAAAAACATCCAATTAACAAGGATTGTGTTATTCCAATGGTTAGGGTAATCAGTAAATTTTGATTTAGGGGAGACCAGGGAGACTTGGACCACTTTTTACATTTTTAATTATTAAAATTATTGTGGTTGTGCAGATGTAACAAATTTTATGTCATTAATTAGCCAACATGCTCAATTCAAAAGGGTAAGAATATCAATTACATAAATGTAGCAATTTTTCAAATACTTAGTGCGCAAGACCGACCATTTTAGAGGGGAGACTTGGGACACGGTGGGGTGACATGGATCAGGCATATTTTCTCAAAATTTCATTAAATAACTGACAAATTTACTTTCCAGTACCAGACACTACAGCTGTTGCTTTGACTTAGGGAGTTTATTGATCAAAATTAAGCCAGCAACAAGTAATTTTAGCATTAATAAATAACATTAATTTTTGAAACACCTGTCATCAATCTAATTGTAATTGATTTAGCAACTTTATCTCCACAATTTAAAAAAGTCAATACAGCGCATATAAATGAAAACAAACTCATATCTCAACCAAATGCGATTAGTTTCCCATTTGTCGTTGATGCTAAAACGCGCTGTTCCATGTCTCCCTGTTTTACTTCCCAGCAAAAAATGAGGTGGCACTTCTCATCAAAAGGAAAGTGTCACAATCAAGCTGATAGATTGATAGTATATAATTAAGACTTCAATACAACATGTTCGTACAGTTGCCACGAGGGGAATAAAACTAAAACATAGGTTACATACATATTCGATAATAGCAGTCACGCTCATATCAGGTTACACTTACTCAGGTTACATACAGTTAAGCTGTACGTAACATCTCCCTTCCCTTAAAACATAATTAATAACTGTAAGATTCTATTTATTGATTATTAAAGTTCCTTATTAAAGTCCTTGGTAATTATTTATGATTATGATAAAACTGTGAGATCATTGTTTGATTGTTAAGAATTAACGTTATTTATTTTCTAATTAATCTGGAATAAATCTATTTGGTGGTCTAACCACTCTACCACTCTTTCTTGTAGCTGTATCACCATTTGTATCACCATTTCTCCCATTATTTTGCAATACATCATTATCGTTAGTATCATCGGCTACTTCTAGATCATGATCTTCTTCATCAGTAGTAATACTTGGTACTAACTTTAGATGTTGCCGATTCCTCCGGTATATTGCTCCATTGAATTTAATTAAGTATGATCTTCTTGACTTATTAGCAGCAATAATTTTCCCTTTTTCACTCCATTTGTTATCCTTCCCAATACGAGTACGTACGTAATCATTTACTTTTAATACCGGTAAATCTCGTGCTCCATTTCGAGAGTCATAATTTTTCTTGTACCTTTCTTTTTGTTGAATATCATTTTTCCTCATCTGTCTATCCACTGGTGATTTTGGTATGAGAGTTGATGGTAGAACTGGCAATTTCGTCTGAAGATTTCGTCCCATCAGCGCTACAGCTGGTGCAACACCTGTTGTACTATGTGTTGTATTTCTATGTTGTAACAATGCCAAATCAACATCAGCTTGGCTTAAAATCTTTTTCGCAATGGCTACGCCTCTTTCTGCTTCCCCATTTGATTGCGGATGATATGGATCAGTTGGATCATGATGAAACCCATAAGATATAGCAAAATCCTCAAATTCTGATGCTGAAAATTGTGGACCATTATCGCTCACCACTGTATCAGGTATGCCATGTGTTGCAAACACACTTTTAAATTTTGAGATTGTAGTCGAGCATCTCGTATTTGTTAACAGTTTAATGTCTATCCATCGAGAGTAATAATCCATAAAAACTATGTATGATTTATTATTGTGTGTAAATAAATCACAGGCAATTTTCTGCCATGGCCTTGAAGGCAGTGGTGTTGGCTTTAAAGGCTCTTTTCTATTATTTCTTGATGTGATTTGACAGTCATTACACGCCTCTATTGTTTCAGTAATAGATTTTCCAATACCTGGCAACCATACACTAATTTTTGCATTTTCTCTGCATTTTGTAATACCTTGATGACTTTCATGTAATTTATGCATAATATCATTCTGCAATATACTAGGAATGACAATACGCCCCTGGTAAATAATTAATTCTTTTACAATTGATAAGTCACTTTGATGTTTAATATATGCTTTTACATTATTATTTACAGAACTTTGAACAGCTGGCCACCCATTAATAATATAACGTTTAACTTCTATTAATGTTTCATCTTTTTCAGTGGCTGTTTTTATAGCTTCAAGTCTGTTGTGGCTAACAGGCCAACCTTGTACAATGGTGTTAACAAACAGCTCAATCTCATCACTTTTTAAGGTCTCATGATCAAATGGTAATATCACTGGATTACGGGACAAAGCATCTTCTATTAGCAAATCTTTACCTGGTACATGGGTAACATTAGGGTTGAATCGCATCAGTCTCATTAAAAGGCGCTGACAGCGAATTGGGCATTCATCTAAGTTTTTGGTGGTCATCAGTGGTACAAGCGGTTTGTGATCTGTGATTAATTCAAATGATGGCAATCCTATCAAGTATTTAGCAAACTTTTCACATGCCCATACTGAAGCCAAAGCTTCTTTCTCAATTTGGGCATAACGTTTCTCAGACTTAGATAATTGTCTGGAACAAAAGGCAACCGGGCGGAATTCACCCTGGCAGTGTTGTAGTAAAACACCACCTAATCCAAACGAGCTAGCATCTGCACTAACCATTAACTCCTGATTTGGGTCATAAAATACTAATGATGGTAAATTTTTTAATTCCTCTTTAATGTCTATTAACGCTTGTATCTGCGGAGACCCCCAATACCAACTTTTATCATCTTTTAATAATTCACTTAATGGATAAAGCTTTGATGACATGTTCGGAACAAATTTTGTTAAGTAATTCAACATACCAATAATTGTTCTAAGCTCACTAATATTATTTGGAGCTTGTAACTGAAATAGTGCATTTAATCGGTCACTGTGTGGTCTGATTCCATCAGAGCTTATAGTATGGCCAAAATATTTCAATTCTTGGCAATTTATCTGACATTTTTCTTTATTTAGCTTAAGTCCAGATTTATAAATTTTGTCATAAACCTTGTCTAATCGTTGGTTGTGTTCTTGTTCAGTATTACCATAGACTATAATATCGTCCATAATAACGTTACACCCATCAATATTACTTAACAGATCTTCCATTTTCTTTTGAAAAATTTCTGGGGCACAACTTATTCCCATAGGTATTCTATTAAAGCAAAACCTTCCTATTGGCGTAATAAAAGTTGTTAGCATTGAGCTTTCTTCATCAAGCGGGATTTGGTAATAACCGCCTGATGCATCTAATGCACTGAAATGTTTCGCTCCTGCTAAATTGGGAGCTACATCATCTAAGTTTGGTAGCATAAAATGTTCTCTCTTTACATTGCAATTGAGCTTTTTATAATCGACGCATATTCGAACCTTCCCATTTTTTTCCACTACAGGTACCATGGGGGAACACCAATCAGAAGGGCTGGATACTTTCCTAATAATCCCTTTTTCTTCCATTCGAAGTAATTCTTTCTTAACTTCAGGTAAAATAGGAAACGGTACTCTACGTGGAGCTGTCACGCAAGAAGGAGTAGCACCATCCTTAAGGGTGATTTTTACTGGTGTTGTAATCATTTTACCAAAAGATGCAAATATATTATTTTCAATATTGTCAATGCGTTTAATTAGATTAAATGTAATGAGTTCATTTCGTCGTAACAAATTGTTTTTCGTTCCACGGATTACATATATCTCACAGTTCTCAAACGTTGAACCGTGACATAACTTAGTTGTAAACTTACCAACACAACGAACTGCCCCGCCAGGCGATGACAGGTGTTTACTTACGGCTGCAAGTTCAGGTTTCGGATATAAACTTTTCCAAGTGCTCTCTGTAATAACTGTAACGTCTGCACCAGTATCCAATTTAAATTCTATATCTTTCATATTTATCTTCATGTTTATATTCCATGGTTCCGCATTGGCTTTGTTGTATGTAATGGAATCCAAATAAAATTCATCATTGCTATCCTCGTCTGTCTCAACTTCTACTATTTCCCTGATATTCTTTGAACGACACATTTTCGCAAAATGTCCTGGTCGTTTACATTTGTTGCAACTCTTTCCTTTTGCAGGACATCGATCTTGCTCGTGTTGATATCCACATTGGCTGCAATCTTGATTTTGACGCGTTGTTCGTGTTGCTGTTGACGACCAATTCCTCTGATATCGACCTTTGTTTGACCGCAACTCTTGAACACTCAACTCTTCATTCACGCTCGACACGCTATCATCATCTTCATTCATTCGCGATTGTTGTTTAATTTGCATTTTAATCATCTCTGTTTGTCTTGAGATATCAATAGCTTTGGCCAAAGTTAATCCACTGGTAAGCTGTAATTTTTGCTTGACTTGTTTGTCTTTCAGACCAAGAACAAGACGATCACGCACGTGGTCATCTGCGTCGATATACGAACAATGAATAACTAATTATTGTAATGACCGAATATATTCTTCAACGGATTCCCCTTGGTGTTGTCTCCTTTCGTTAAAAATCGCCCTTTCATGTATTATGTTTCGTTTAGGGATGAAATGTCCTGTAAATTTCTCACTGATTTCTTTATAATATTCGTCTGCGTCATCTGGCTTTATTTTAGCATCCAACGATAACGTTTTAAAAATCTTTGAAGCTTCTCTGCTACCCATGCAGTAAATTAAAGCATCTCGTTGATTTTCACCAACTTGTTTATCAAGAAACGAAATTCTTCTGAACCGGTTAAAATCATCTAACCAATCTTCCCAATCGGCCGGTTTAAATGAAAATTTCGCTGGCTGTTGATATTGTGCCATTTTGGCTAACGCTGATTTTAACAGTTAGTAATTAAAGTATAATGGAAAATATAAAATAACTTGTAGTAATATAATAAATTTAACATCTGACACCATGTCACAATCAAGCTGATAGATTGATAGTATATAATTAAGACTTCAATACAACATGTTCTTACAGTTGCCACGAGGGGAATAAAACTAAAACATAGGTTACATACATATTCGATAATAGCAGTCACGCTCATATCAGGTTACACTTACTCAGGTTACATACAGTTAAGCTGTACGTAACAGAAAGTAATCAAAAATTTTATATCAAAAGATTCATCAAAGTATAACTGTTGCAATTGCACCATTCCAAACGGCAATTAAACACTTATTCTAAAATTAATTGAATATCCAACATTTTGCCTTTTCCTTCTGAATTTTTATAGCATTCCGCAAACTAGGTTTCCAGGTCTCTGGACTTTGTCCAACCCTGCATGTGGATATTTTATTGTAATCGTACTGCATCCATCATTGTCAGGGTCCGACAAAAGGTTCCGCCTTCTGAGATCCTAGAGGCATTTCAACATTTTCTTCTGAATTTTTTGTTGATGTTTGACCAATAAATCATTAAAAACATCAATTTTCTTCTGAATTTTGTCTAGCCTTCCCCAGGAGCCCCACTTTTGTCGGATCCTGATCATTGTAACCTTTTTCATTCCAGTTTTTTCAAGAAGTTGATCAATGTCTTTGATGTCATCCATGCATTATAACTATGGTTATATGGCGATTCCTGTTGTTAAATATTTCTCAAACTAAGTGGAACTTTACTTTTTTGATTGTTGTTGCTGACAAAATTTCTTGTTTAAAATATGCAACCCTGATGGCAGAGCAGAATAATGAAGTCCGGTTTCATCTGCATGGTATGACTGCAGCAGCTTACTTACCATGTGCTTTTAATTTTATAAATATAATCCTGTATCGTATTTTTCTACATAGCCAACACTGGCTTTAGCGGTATCCAAGTCAAGGTCACAGGCAAGTATCTCTGCTTTTTTAAGAAGCATATCGCTGTCAATTGATTGGGATCCCATTTGCCAGCCCATCAACAGCAGCAATAATTTGTTTCATGAAATCCGGGGTCACATCAGTTTGTTTGTGAGTGAGAAGACATTTGAAACTGTATTACTGTATTGCTTTGACTGACTCACTGCTAACTGTGATTGCGAATGCCAGTAAAGTAATGTTCAAAGGCATTTATTTCTAATACAATGAAAAGTTGCTCTTGGAAGTGTTAAAATGATCATTCTTATTCAAATTGTAGCTATGATTGTAGCTATGTGAGATATTGTTAACACTCACGTCAGAACAATTTAGGAAGAAGGAAATGTAGGACTGATCCACTATTTTGCTTACCTGGAATGTTGTTCAAAATAATCTGAAATAAATAGAGTGACAATAAGACAATAGTAATATATTTTAAATTAATATTATCTTAATTGTGTATAAAATATGATGGTACTAAATGTGAGAATGACACTTCTACAGCACATGAGCTATACTTGTTACAGTGACAACTTGTTTTCTTTGTTGTTCTTAATAAAACTAAGAATATTCCATTGTAATGGCAAGAAGGTATATTTAAGCACAAACAGGGTTGCAGTTCCGTTGCACTTGAATCATGGCTATTTTCAATATTCATTAGTAGAATTTTATTTCCAAAGCTATATTAGTTTTATTGTTAAAGTTGTTGAAAATAGAAACAAATCCAAAGAAAGTTTCATATTACAGTAGGCCTATAAACACTTTATCATCATCATTATCATTTATTCAGTAAAAACCTGATAAGCCTTAATTCAGGCCTTTTCACAGGGCTGATTAACTATAATTACATAGGCCTACATTTAACAATTGCACACGTAAGTCACCCTCAATAGGATCGATCAGAGTGAACATATAATTAATAGATAATAACATCTTGATCATTAGTACCCGGTTGAAGTAGTTTGCTCTCAAGGTAGCACCACGAAGTAAGCCTAAAAGAAAGAATAGATGTCAACATTAGGTTTAGGCTAATTAATTAACTAAGTCAAAAGTGAATAGGCCTGTTGATCTAAAATACATCATAGTATGTTGTGCTGTTAAAAATATAGTATTTAAGCTGACAGCAAAAGATATATAAATAATTTGCTTTACAAATTAAGTTACTTTTAAACAAATGTTTAGTTGCCTTTAAACAAATATACCGGTAAGTAAATTTCATGGGATCCTATTCGAATAGCAAATAGTTGAGTACACAAATAGTTTTAGAAGCTAACTATTCAAATAAAATTTCTACTATTCAATCTTATTTGTCTACTGGTTTCTCGTGAGTGAGGCTATTTTTGATGTTTGCAAACAATGGGCCATTGTTTTTGTAGACAATAGGTCTAGAATAAAGGTTTTGACTACACCCTTAAATCTTCAGGTCCTAGATACAACATCAAACTCAGTACGTGTCTATTAGGTGTGTTAAAGGGGCTCATCGGACTGGCAACCTTTGTTTTTAAATAAAAATATTTTTTTCAAAACCTCACTTTAAACCTCAACCTCAAACATTTGTTGTAACATAACCAAATAGGTTTTGTGTCTTCACAGCGATAAAATCTGAAATAATCACAAGGAGTATTTCGATGGCGATAAAATGGTGGTTACAATTTTAATTTAATTACAATTTTAGGCTGAATTAGACTCAGACACTGTTGTTTGCCATTGCATGAAACCCCCCCTTTCTAGTGGGGCTAGCTTTCATTTCGTAGGTGGGAGCTAGTTCACGTCCGTTAGATTACGGACGTAAGTAACAAAGTTTAGATAACAGCGTGGGAAGCTATTTTATACCAAATAAGGTAAGCAGCACAGATGGAAGAGCATGGGTAAGAAGGATGAAACAATGTGCTACTTTAGGCACACCTTGTTTTGGGTTAGTCACTCCTTTAGAGGAAAGCGTTGTTAGCGGTAGCAAAAGTTTAATTGAGCTTTTTGTGTGCAAGTTTTTTGGCAGAGCAATTTTTACTGTTATTATTATTCTTAAATTTTTTATTATATATATTATTCACATAACTCGATTTCCCCCACCCTCCCTTTCCCTTGCAATGTTTTAGGTTTTCAGGTTGGTAAGTTCTTTTGTCCACATATGGGTAAGAGTTGGTAAGTTGATTAATGATAGTTAATTCCACTGGTTATCAGTGTGACAGGTGCTTGGTTGGACAGGGATCCATATATGGAGTGTGACAGGTTCGCCAGTAGCAATAGCAGCATAAAAGCATATAGAAAGCATAAAAGCATATAGAAAGCATATAGAGCATAAAAGCATATAGAGCATAAAAGCATATAGAGCATAAAAGCATTACAAAAGCATGAAAGCATACAGAGCAATAGAGCATAAAAGCATATTGAAAGCATAAAATATATAGAGCATAAAGTATATAATAGATATCCCACCAACCAAGCACCTAGGCCAGAGCTCATCAGTGGATGAGTTTAACTACAAAAAGCAGTTTCGTGATTTGAAAAACCGTTAAAACATTTTCCAGTACAAACAATATGGAATAAAGAATTTAGTTGAAAAAAACAATGAAGATAATTGTTTAATATTTGAACATGTTTACAAATCTATGATTGTAGGATTTCTTGCAAAGAAGATAAACAACGAAGCTCCATTTTGTTTTTGACAACGTCAAATCATAAATCAACGGCTTATATTTTGTATTTCAATTACATTGATATTATTGAGTTTTAATCGAAACAAAATAGACATCATATGTGGCTACTGGTTGATTTCTGGATGTTTGAAATACAAGAGTTGCTATACAGCAGAATTGATTCGAACTGTATTTATTAGCCTATTGACCGTTGTCATCCGCTTTATAATTCTGTGTTTCGAACCGCTATGTTGAATTAGTAGCAAGTTCTATTTTGATGAAATTTCTGTCTTTTTCACAGGAGTGATGTTTAGGCCATGTGTTATATTTGAAACCCTAATTATCGTCATATTTATTCACATTATATTTATTCAATTCGCAGCTTGCTTAATTTTTCTCCAGAGAAGCTTGTCAAAATTCACGGCTGAAATATCCATTCACTGAAATAATATGACGCTGATAAAAAAGCTGCGAGATTCCATTTTGAAAATTCCCATGCAAATGATGCCGGCCCGGTTTGACCCCTCAAAAGTAGGGCCTACCCAACACTTATAGCAGCGCTGATATTGGACAATAAGAGCTTCTCAAAGTTTGATAACTGAGCTCTCAATCAAAGTTTCGTCACTCAGGATTCTCAACTTAAACCTTTTACAGATCATTTTCTCGCAAGAGGGTTCTGTTTAATAATTTTATAATGTCCATTTTCTGGGCTCAAACTTTCACTAATCAATTTCAAACCCAATTTGACGAAAAAAATGTGTGCTCTTTGCTTTTAAAATGATTGATCAATAGCATGTGTTGCATTGTTTGAAATTTCATTGTAGGCCTACACGTTACTGTGAACCTCTGTTACAAAAATAACTCACAGCAGTTTTCCAAAAAAAATGAATCTCTTGTTCTTTCGAGGTCCATTTCTTTCACATTTTCATCACAGCACGACAAACAACTCTAAGTGAGAAGCAGTATTGGTATTGATATGTACCGGTAATAGCAGACAGTTTCTCATTTGAGACTAATTATTAACACCAATGAAAGGCAAAATACTGTTATAGGGAGAAATATTTAGCAAGGTTTGACCCCAAAATTTGTTGCTTCCCAGTTACTATTAGATTCTAGTACAGGTAGATGCACAAAACTTCGGCGTAAAAAAAACAAGTTTTCTAATACGGTTGATATACTGGTACTTCTTATTTTTATAGCGCCAATAATTCCGGCAAGTCTTAAACGTGGAATACGGATAGAGACTTACGGAAGAATTGAAAAAGGTTTCTATTGTATATTTGAGTATCAGAATGAGACTACTGGTTGGTGATACGCCTTTCCTGCCATTTATTTTTACAATTTTTTCTATAACTCATTGGTGCGGACTTAATATTTTGGTAATAATCAAGATAATATATTCTATCAGTAAGCTTCTACTTATTAATTGTGTAATAAAAGTAAGCGATAAAATAGACGTTGTTTGAGCTTTCGACATTGCTTATGTCATAAATTGTGTCATGTCATATGTTCAAAAATTTATTTAAAAAGAAAAATTATTTAAAATACATGAGTTTAAAGCTGTTAAAGTTTCACAAAGTGCTAGAAACGTGATGCGTTAATAACAATAGCTTATTTCACACAAAGGCAAGAACAATTTATTTTCAATATGCTACTTGGAAAAGCCGAGATTTGATTGAGTCATACCGAGTGTTGAGGTTTGGCTTGATTCCTCTGATTGCAAGCATTTCGTGAATTAAGCAGTCAAACTTGTCTTTGTATATTTTCAAAACATTAAAATTGTTTTCAGAAATGGATTGTCCATGTTGTTGATTTACATGTGCGTAAGCAGCAGACCCTTTTCTCCTGTGCTCGTCAATGCGTTGATGCAAGTGTCGGCAGGTATATCTGACATAATTCCCTTCACAGGAATCACACTGGAAATATTTATATAAACTATTTACAACACATTGACGAGACAAGAGAGCCGGTTTTTGTTCACATCAGGCGAATCAAACCAAACCTCAACACTCAGTCTGACTCAAATCAATCAAATCTCGGCATTTCCAAGCAGCATATTGAAAAGCTAGCCTATTGTTCTTGCCTTTGATGAAATAAGCTATTGTTATTAAAGCATCCCGTGTCTAGCACTTTGTAAAACTTTTAAACTCATGTATTTTAATAATTTTTCTTTTTAAATAAATTTCTGAAGATGACACCATGTTGAAAGCTCAAACAACGTCTATTTTATCGCTTACTTTTATTACACAATATATTTGTGTAGTCAAATAATTTGATTTTGTTGTTGTTTTTGAGATTACTGTTTCCATGCTAAATATCATAGTAAATTTACAGAATTTATACTTTTCAGTATAGCGACTCAATATGAAATATTTGAATTAAAAGCCGTTTTGATATTTTAAATAAAATCTACCTGTCCATGCCTTTGTAAATAGTTTAATTTAAAGGGGCAAGATTGACCGGCGACCGCTGCGAGCACAAGTTGAATTTATGCTTAGCGTAATTCAACCGTCTCGCTTTGAAACTATTGTTATACACAGGTCTAATCTGTTATAAATTCATGTCAACAATGTACATTGTGTTATGAACCATAAACACGCACGTGATCCTAAGTGCGTAGCGCCTGCCGGTCATTTTTGCTCCTTTAAATTCGTATAGCATGCTATGGACTATGTTTATGTCGAATAATAAAACATTTGAATATTTTATAACTGTAGGCCTATATCAAAGTTTTCAAGCTGACATATCAAACTGAGAACGAAAAATAAGCTTAGTAATTGCCTATTTCTTCGACAATTGACATGCCACACTGACTTGAGCTTTTAAAGTAAACAGTCAATAATATGTAATCACTCGGAATAAACCCAACACGAGTGTATAATTATGTTGAAGGATGATTTCTTTTGAATTGCGATACTTTTCTAACTCTTTCAAATAATCTAAGAATGCATATAAATTTAAAACAAATATTTCCTCCTTCTTGTTCATAACAACAACAGATGAAGCCATTTTGTATTACCAACATGTGAGAGATTTAGAGCAATCGCACACATTATTTTTTCAAGACATGCGCAATGTAAAGTGGCCCCATTATAGGCACTACGTGACAGTTAATTAAACATAAATAATCAAAAAAGTAAAAAGTAGTCATCCCACAATTTATGTTTCTGGTTTTGTTAGAGATTTCAAAAGACTTGATCATATTCACGGTTCATTGCGGTTACCAGTCGTATCGTCCAGTGGCGATGTCGTCCATTTCCGAGAACGTCCTACCGAATGCCATAACGTCCAGTTTCAAAAATGTCCAGGTTTAATAACAGATAAAGATCATTCACTTCGTTATTAAATAAATCAAAAATGGCAGTTTATATTGATATAAATATTAATTTTAAAACATCAATAACTCTCAAAGGCAATAATGTTTTGTTTTCGTCAGTTTTCGAAATTTTACGCGTTCATTCCAATAAAGGCCAATTAAAGTTTGGTAAACTTACAATAAGTAAATGATGTATAAACCTTCTTTTTAATGCTAGGTCTTGTGAAATCTCTTCTATTACAATTTTGTTCAAGTTAATTTGTAATACCTTAGTCTATTCAGCGTTGTAGTTTCATTGACTTGTTTTCGAATTTTCACGCGATCGACTTCCAGCGCGTAGTTTCATTGACTTGTTTTCGAATTTTCACGCGATCGACTTCCAGCGCGTATTTGGTCAAGTTATAATTCTTCTGATTAATATCTGATTTGATGCAATCATCTCCAGTAATCAATTTAAAAATATATTTTTAATTAATTAATTCAGCTAGAAATGAAAAACAAACATTTTTTCGCGACTGGGCGTTATTGTAAACAAAGAATATGGGCGATGTCCCGACTGGACGTTATGACCGGATACCTTCATTGCCTACATGGCTTTGCTCTGGATGGCGGCGGCTTTGACATTTTACAGAAAACTTGATTTTTCAATTTTACGCTGAATTCAGTTGATTAATCAAAATTAAATATAGCCAATGTTCAGACCATGAAAGAGAGCTTTCGAATGATGTATGATGTTCATGATTTCTTCGCATGGTTCTGAGATTAACGCGTACAAAGTTTTGAGGGTCATTCTTATATAGTAGTAGAGATATGCTTATAGCTGCATTGTGTCATTTTAATAAGTAGAAGTACTCTAAAAAGCATCCCATCACTAGGTCCTATTTTCAATTTACCTGAATGCTGGTTGATCAATCATCTCATCTGTATCTATCTATTTTGTAGGCTTAGCCGACACGCAGGACCCAGAGGTGTAGCCTAATCACTCTCACACTAGCTATGGGTGGCTAGGCTAGATGCGATAGCCTATAGTCTAAAGATTATAGATAGGCCTAGTCTATACCCCACATTTTATTTGCTATTGCATAATTCTGGCAGTCATATAGGTGTGAAAATGGAGGTGTCAAGTCAAAGGGAATGTCTGATCTGCATCAAAACTTTGGGCACATTTTACGAAACTGGATGTTGCTAAAAAAATCCAAAAGAAGAGAAAATTGACACTCACTCACCGTAGCAAACACTTCTTGAAATCCCACTTGCCATAGTAATAGTAACCTAGTAACCCAACGAAGGTCTAGTCAAAAATAACTATTCCTTTAAAACGCACTTGAAAATCTGTCAACTAAAATTCGGCATTAATGGAAACCAACCATTTAACAACTAAATACCGTAACAAAATCAGTTTCTAAGATTTGAATCGCAGACTAGTAAATCGAGTAAATCGAGCCATGTGGATTGTGGACTATCCTCGGCTATTAGTCTCGTGTGCAAGATGTTGTCTACTTTGAACAAGAGACTGGCATGGCAGTCATGTAATCATATTTTTAATCATATTTTAGCTAAAGCATCACCCATGGTATTATTTTGAAAAAGCAATGGAAAAAGCACATTTCTACAACAATACAGTTAATACTACGAATTAACATTACAAATTATGAATACGCAGTTTCAGCCTATCCTATATTAATTTTCATTATTGAAAGGAGAAATGCATACTATTGGTATTGGAGCTTATCATCGACATCGACTATTGGTTTACTTGATCTGCTCCTGATTATTCTCAAGGTCGTCTCGACTCGACTCAGCTCTCAGACTCAGCCCAGAAAAATATTTACAATTTAGTTATGTATCTAATTTGTTTATAATATTATAATATTCGTTATTATAGAAAGCAATGAATCTTGCAGCATCTGTGATTTAACGATTACAGAGGCTAGCGCTGTTAATAATCCTAAAATACACTGTAACACTGTCAATATGTGACATGTCAACATTGGCAATTATAATTATGAGTTAATAACAGTGTTGCACTGTATCCTAACACTAAATAAGTGTTTTTCACTGACAGCTTCACCACTTTCAGAAAACCCACCAGGATTGACATTGCGTCATCACTGATGATAAAATGAAAAGGGGAGATGAGCTGCACAGATTTTCTAGTGAATATCATGTGCTGGAATTTATTGGTGAAGGTTCGTTTGGAAAAGTATTCAAAGGACGAAAGAAATCCACTGGGCAGGTGAGAAATGTTAATATTTAAAACGCAAAGCCTACCCCGGATATTGGGAGATTGCTTATTTCATAGAGAAACATTTTCTATTCGTACATGTTGTTCTTGTGTTTTTGCTTTGCGCGATCATTACCCTTCCAAAATGCAGTCAAAGTGACCTTTTTGGGCTATTTTCAATGTGTCTCACTCTTTTTCCGCCACCAGGATGTCGTTTATTTTCCACAAGAGCGTTTACATCACAAAAATCCCGCTGAACCAACTTTCAGAATGATCGATTCAACTTCAACTGATTGATATGTGATCCAGATATGGTTTTTCTAGATTTGAGAAACAGCAAAAAAGATATAGTCTCTAAAGTCAAAAATTTTTAGTTTTGTACTTTTTTTCATGCGTTCATGCGGTTGGCACCTCTTTATGACTTTTCCTAGCCTGCACGCAGACCCAAATCTTTTTTTGATGATCAGCAGGGTCTGCGTAATATCGACAGAAAGCTTGCCCTGGACTGAATTAGGGGAAGTGGCTGAAACGTGAGAATTATATTGTCTGTCTATTGTTCATCAGCCAATCGCTAGCGAGTTCTCAAAAACTAGAACCAGAATATGATTGGTTGATAAATATAGTTTTTGACGCATTCCTTTTCAAGTATGCTCACGCAGACAAGCCAAATAGTAAAACGTCTCTCTTTGATAAAATCATATTGCTTGTGTTCGTTTCAGTTTTGTGCGAGGGAGACTTTCATATTCAATACAGACTTTTTGTAATTATATTTGTAGTAAAGTGAACTTGAAAGTGTATTGACAAAAACGATTTCTTGTTAGTTTGCCTTTCCCGGAGGACGGAGACATGCTATTTTACATGCTGCAACAGACAACAAAGGCTTGATTTCAACTTACTGAAATTCATTTGGATTGTGTTTGTGTTCGTCGTAAAAGCCAATTTGTCATGGGTAATACAGAAAGAACAAATCATTTTATTAGATATAGAACGATTTAATCTCTGGATCTTTTTCGCTGCGCCATGGCATTGGATTACAAAAATATTTCTTTACCAAAGATGACAGACTAATTTTCATCATCGTTTAATACCGATGTCAATTTTCGAGTTTCTTTGTCAAAAACAAATGCATCAATTTTTTTATTACACAACATTAGAAAACTTAGATCACTTCAAATTGAACAGAAATAATACGTTGTATTAAGTTAGTATTAATCATTTGAACGTGGTTATGAATCCACTCATTTTATTTCGTAAATAATAAGTGTCAATTTTGATTGTGAAAAGTTTTGTTATTTACGAAAAACGAATTTGCAGAAACGCTGTTTGTGATGCCGTCTGTAGTTGAACAACGCTGAACATCAAGAGTTAAAGTATAATAACGTTCCAGCCATTCCCTCCAACTTCTGCCGAGCGAAAGCTCTCTGTCAATATTACGCAGACCCTACTGATTATCAAAAAAAGATTAGGGTCTGCGTGCACGCTAGACTTTTCCTAGACAAAGGTATTTAAAATCCCAAGGACTATACAGAGAAAGCATGCAGAGACTACCCGCAGCGATATTCCTATCTAGACCAAGCCTTATAAAGGTTTAGCCACTTGAAAAGGTGTTTAAGTTTTCGCCTTTTTTTTTACTTTAGAGACTTATATCACTTTTGTTTGACTTCAAATATTCTAGATTGTCAACTGGATCAGCCTTTTTTAATTAGAGACAAAAGCAAGGAACGCCAAGTGTTTCTTTCTGTCTCAACTCTCTTATGAAAGGTGAACAGTTTCCTGGTGGTAGAGAAAGAGTGATACACAAACTCACCACTTTGACTGCATTTTTGGAGGAGTAATGATCGTGCAAAGCTAAAACACAAGGAAAAAAGGAACTGTACCAAACTCAGAATATCCGGGATATACAGTTTAAAAGGACTGGGCCACAATATTGTTCTCCTTTGTGTGTCATTGTGCTCCAGACTGAGTTTGCTGTCTGTGACAAGACCAGATATCCTGGATCAAGGGGGCAGTGGGGAAACTGCCCCTTTATATATATATACAGCTATAACTCAAATGTTAGCCTAAACTTGTTATACTAAGTGCCTTGGTTACTTTGCCAAGTTTTTTTTTTCGATAAACGGATAAGAATTTCTTGAGAAATGAGCATTTGAAAAAGTGAGAATTTAAAATCTTGAAAAACGGAGAATAAAAGCTTTATGATGGTAAGCGTTAATTCAGGGGAAATGTTGCTGACGTCCCAAGATAAAGACTAGTACCTAAGCTCTTTCTCGCATTGCTTTGCACGGAAAACCAATTTCTTTCTCGAAGTTCTTTCTTGTTATTATGCTTCGATCGTGTTTGATAAAAGATGGCGATGTGAACTATCTGAAACTTATTTAAGACACTTTGATTTACGCTTGGACATATCAAGCGGATATGAAAATAGGTAAAATCTTGGACACTATCATTTTAGATGTATTAGTAAACGCATTAAAAAGAATCAGGTTGTGTGTTAATTTCATTTCGTCAAAATTTTTTACTGTTTTCGATACTTTGTCAACAAATTGATTAGGGATGGATCGATTCAGATTTTTTCATGATCGATTAATCGAGGACAAGAATCGATTCAGAATCGACCGTTCGAAAACAATAGACCTATTGTTTTCGGAGTGTTCTACGTCATCAGCGATTGAAAGTTTGAACATTTTTTACGGCTTTTGTATTTCATTTCTTCCTGAAATTATTCATTATAAAGTTTACATGAATGGCGTTTTCCTCGTGAAATAAATAAAATGAATTCACTTCAAATATGTTTGATTATCTCATTGTGTTAATTTGTATTTCACTTATCATTTTGTTTTGTCGCGTGTTTTTGTTTTTCGTAAGCGCTAAAATATTTCGAATTTTCAACACCATTTTCTTCATTGCTAAAAATAGAATAACATGCAAATACTGAATCAATGATGAAACTATTAATTATTCCAAAACAATTTGTGTTTAGGTTTAGAATTAAGAGCATAAATTTGAATGATTTGAACTAAAATAAGCTGTTCTTACCCTCACATGTTTTCGAACATGTTTTTATCATAAACGCTAGAAAGGGTGATGACCTCTTGAAGATAACAAAAGACCATATCAGAAATGGTGTCAAATGACGTGGCAAATAATTATCGGAGTCGAATTACAATGCGTTGCGATGTAAACAAACATTTACGATCTATTCAAAGAGTGTTTAATTGCAAAGGAATAAATCAAAGAAGCTTTGTTTTCAATAAATAAGATCTAAATTTAGAAAGAACAGAACACCATATAAATAATAAACTATTTTATTATACAAAAAACTCTAAAGAAACAAATAAATTTTTTTACGATTAATCGATTCATGAAAACATAATCAATTAATCGATAAATCGGACCCACCACTAAAATTGATGCGTACTTGTAGAGGCACGTGTATAGTCTAAAGATATTCCTCAGCGGAGACGAAATTATGTATGTCATAGACACTAGACTCTGTATAATTTCCTATCTTTATAAATTGGACAAAGCCAAACCTGCATAAATTGATGTTCTCCAGCAAATTTATGCTTTCGGTATAATATTAAAAGGCCCATTATTTTTGCAGGAAATGCCGAAATGTGTTCGTACAGTACATGATAAATTACTGTTTCTAACTGTTTAAAGATTACACTTCGGTGTTCCCTTTCCGCTTTGTTGACGATATCTCGATCGAATTCTCGTAAACTCTACTTTGATAACTCAAACTACAGACTTGTAGGTTTGTATTTTATAAAGGCCCTTACAGATATCTGAAACTGAATATGTGTTTAATATACATCAAAAACTGATATGTTTCCAAGTTTGAATATAATTGCTTTAGCCGTTTATTTTAATCAATGATTTTGTCACTTGAGGAAGTATGCCACTTCGGGTCTACTCTTCGGCTTTGTTGAAATATCTCGAAAACGTACGTTGGCAAATAAAATCACTTGGCTCTTTTAAATGAGCTTACGAAGTTGTCTAAATTGTATGGTGTCCATAATATTACAACATTTTATCTTTGCTTGATAGGGCCTACCCTTACCGGCATATCTATATAAGTGTGCTCAAGTTTGTAAATACTAAATAAATAGTTTTCAGTTTATATCGCCATCTTTTATCAAACACGAGCAAAGCAATAAACAAGAAAGAACTTTGGGGAAGAAATTGGTTTTCTGCACAAAGCAAAGCGAGAAAGAGCTTAGGTGCTAGCCTTTATCTTGTGACCTCAGCAACATTTCCCCTGAACTAACGCTAACCCTTCATGATGTATCACTGTAAAAATTCCTGTCACAACGAGTGAGTGCAAAATGCTTACAATCGTCTATCTATTGAGCATTCAACCATAACAACAGCATGATTACTTATATCGTGAAACGTTACGTAAAAGACTTTGCCTCATCCTTGCCCCTGTGAAAAACAGTTCAGGAGTTCATGAACAGTTTATGAACAGCTCATAAACAGTCCATGAACATTGAATGGCCCCAAATTTTCATGAATTGTATCAACCTTATTCAGTATAAATCACTATTCATAATAATAAAGTTCTCATAAACTACTCATAATACTTGTAACATAAACATATTCTTGTAGGCTAGCCTACTGATAACGCATAGCGTCCTTTACATATAGTTGTATGATTTGAATAATACTTTTTAGATTGTTGCTATGAAATTTATCAACAAATCCAATCGATCTGAAAAGGAATTGAAAAACCTCCAAAAAGAAATAAAAATTATGCAAGAACTAAAGCATAAAAATATCATATCATTATTGTATTCATTCGAAACAACAGACGAGGTAAGTTTTCTGTATACATTAATGTATTCTGTATACATTAATACATTTCCATGATTAAAATTCAATTGAAATCTAAGATATTAATGTCCAGTGGATCCTATAGCCAATTAGCATTGGAAGGAGCTGAGTTTGCCTAGGTATTGGAAAAAGTTTGGTAGGCCTATGCGTGAGTTGCAACTCAAAAATATGTCTTGTAAATAGGTAGGCCTATGTTGCTTGTTCTGTTGCTGGTCTGAAAAAAAGGCATTCATGGTATTTTTTAACTGTTATGTGACAAGTGAAGTGAACCCTGTCCGCGGGGTAACATTGGAAAATAAAAAAGCAGAACATTTAATTGCTAGAAGTTAAAAAAAATGCACTTGTACTTCGAATTGCGATCGATATAGTGGAGTGACAATTAATTTGCATGTTAACCTAAACCTTGAAGTGATCAGTGGTTGAACAAAACTGGTGTATTTATATGAAGCGTGACGAACATGAGAATGTAATTTCGTTCTTTCTATGGAGCCTCAAGAGAAAGTGCTACAAAAAAAAAACGCTTCGGGTCGTCAATTAAAGGAATATAAAAATACGAACACGAAACATGGCCTATGTTGTCACGAAAATTCTAAGATGCTCCACGGAAAATATGATTTTGATATGTTCACCGTGTGAAGGGTGAATCTTGAAGACAGTAGACACAAACAGACATACATCGTTGTTTATATAGTAGATTTCTGTTCGAGAACATAGACAAATTTAGGCCCTGTTTACAAGGAAGGCGAGTTACCCGGGTAGGCGAGTTACTCGCCATACCGAGTTAAAATGTGTTGTGTGTTTACAAGGACAACCCGAGTAACCCGCCTACCCGAGTTGAATAATTTAAAGCAAATCTAGGCATGCACGTTGAAATCGAACAAATAGAGAACAAAAGATTTCTACAACCGAAACGTTCAAAATAATCGAAAATTCAAGCTATAATTTTAAATTTCAACTCGCCTACCCGAGTTACTCTCCTATTTGTGTCTACAATACAAAAATTTTCCCCGCTACTAGGGTAACTCGGTCTGCCAGGGCGAGTAACTCGGGTAGGCGGGTTAAGTTGCGCGCTTATCTTGTAAACAGAATACACATAAACAATAGAACCGGGTAACTCATCTACCCGAGTAACTCGCCTGCCCGGGTAACCCGCCCTCTTTGTAAAAGGGCCTTAGTCATGTGACTAGCTTTTAATCCTTTGTTATCTTACCTACAATTAAGGTTACATATCAATGTTGAATTTTATTAGCAAGTTAATACCATCCATGAACAGTTCATGAATGTCAATAGAATTCATGAAGTTCATGAAACATTCACAGTTCAAGAAATCAATATAAATTTTTTCTAATGGATTAGGTCTGTAGTGTAACTAGCGTAGAGAAGTTGAGAAATAGGCATGCCAGTAACAAGATCATGTGCCAAAGTATATGTATTAAGTCAGATTCTAAAATATGACATAACAATGGAATGTAATATATTTTCGTCCCTACCACATTCTAATAAGTTGCAAGATATTTGGGAAATGTTGACTATGAATATGTATACAAACATGTATTGCAAGTGTGTGGTAGGTCTTACCCTTTAAAATGGTATCAACACAATGAAATTACCTGTAATGTCATTGACAGGTCTGTGTTGTAATGGAATATGCTGAGGGAGAGCTGTTTCAAATATTAGAAGATGACAAAAGCCTTCCTGAAGATCAGGTGATTGATTATTTTCAATTTGAATTATATTTTTTTGTAATTTATTGTTTATTTTAATAATTATGCAAAAATATAGAGCTTACAAAGCTAGCAACAGTCTTCATGTTTTTGAATGAAGATGATCAGAATCGATTTATGAAATGACGTATTTTCTGTAAAACCATTATATTAGACAATAATAGGCCAATGCTCAAAGTTGTCTAATTGATGCCATGGTGTGAAATTTGGTGTGATATTCCATGCTTCCTTTTTGTGTAGATGATGAATAATATCAAATGGAGTCAAATGTGTTATTTCAATTTTCAATCTCATACAATTATAACCCCTGATGCTATCAAAATATGATTTTATAGCCTGCATGCAGACTCAAAATGTTTCTAAGCAAAATGGTAGAATCTGCGAATTCAAATTAAATGTCTGGTTATGTTACGCAGCACTAGCTACCAAAAACGAGAACCCAATCAAATCCAAGGATTATATCACATCTGTTGGATAATTGACTGTTATAGCAACATAGCCTGAAATAGAACTAATGGCACGTAACTTGAGATTTGCTTTGTTATGGTAATTAGCTAGAGTCGCAGAGACCATTCAAATACACAATGGACAAAGCCATGAAATGATTGTCGAGTGTCTGTTTGGTATTTTATAATATGAGTCTGCATGCAGGCTATAAAATCATATTTTGATAGCATCAGGGGTTATAATTGTATGAGATTGAAAATTGAAATAAAACATTTGACTCCATTTGATAATGACAAAGCTTATCCGAGAAAGAATTAAGAATGCTTCAGGATATTGGGAACAAGCATATTTAAAATTAATTTATACCACTATCATTTACAGTAATTAATTAATGTCATTTTTGATTTATAAAAGGAAATCGCTGCATATATAATGATAGGCAGTTACCATGCATACTGTTTTACTTAGAAACATTTTGAATCTTAACACAGGCTAAGACTGTTGTAGTACCATACCTAAGCATTTTATATTTCCGTGTCTACATTTCTAGGTGAAAGTAATCGCATCTCAGTTGGTTGAAGCTCTCTACTATCTTCATTCACAAAGGATTCTCCATCGGGATATGAAACCACAGAATATTCTACTCACAAAAGATGGCAGTATAAAACTATGTGACTTTGGGTAAAATATTTATTTGTTGAAATTCTTTAATGCTTTCATACTTTATTGTGTACTGTATGTTGTCTAATATTGTAATGTTTGTTTTAGCTTTGCACGAGCAATGAGTATGCAAACAATGGTATTAACATCAATCAAGGTATGTTTGTTTTCTTTAAAATCTGTTTAATCATGCTAAATTCATCTTTCCATGTGGGGGTTGATACTAAGCCACTCAAGTTATTTATATTTATGTGTATATAAAAGAACTGTAGTGAACTTAGTGGAGCTTTCATTAGGGAGGTTTAGATTCACAACGACATCAAAGCCAACTTTATCAACGAAACGTGAACATACAATTCATTGCTAATACTTTACAGGTAACACATTTAGTCACGGTCAATCCACCATTTTGTAAAAAAATTGTCAACTGTCTTGTCTTCGTTATCAATCTAAACAGCCTTTCGGTAGGCAACAAAGACAAGGCTGTCCCAGTCTTCAAAATGTTTCGACTTCGTCTTTGACTTCGTTCCGAATCTAAAGTTTATCTAAACCTCCCTATTGTCACATGGCTACCGTGTGGTAACCCTTTAATAAAATTGTTAATAAAATAAACAATCAAATTGATGCAGCTTCAGATTTTGAATTGAAATGTAGCTAAACATTACAATTTTGAATCAAATTAATACGTAAGAAGTTATCCGGTGGTTACAGACAAATTCATTGGATGATACTGATTGTAATGATATGTTCTTTAAAAAGCTCTCAAGCTATAATTGACGTATAAAACCGCTTTGTACATACATACATACATACATACATACATACATACATACATACATACATACATACATACATACATACATACATACATACATACATACATACATACATACATACATACATACATACATGCATACATACATACATACATACATACATACATACATACATACATACATGCATACATACATACATACATACATACATATATACACTATAATCATCAGAAACTAGAAAAGCAATCAAATACGGTTATAAGAGGACTCCTTACTTTGGAAGAACAAACAAGTGATCTTCTATTATTGAGATTAAGGGATGTTAAAGAAAGAAACACTGTATTGAGAAACGCGTTCAAGCTAAAAGAGCAGACCCCAATTTCTCAACAAGTTAACATTTTCCCCGATAATACACGAGATGAACAGCATCTTCTCAAAACTTTGAGAGAAAAGTGTCGTGACATGAATAAAAGACTAACCTGTAACAATCAAAAATACGTCATCAGGGATTTTCAAATCATCTTGAAAGATTTCAACCCTTCACGTTTAAACACAAACTTATTCTGACTATCTAAAACAAACAAAAATATGCACAGTAATATAAAGATAATTTCTATCAATGCACAGTCACTTACGAGAGAAAAATTAACAGAACTAGACGAATTTGCCTGGTTTAACTCTATTCAAATAATTTTCGTTCAAGAAACATGGTTTACAGAATTCCGTAGCAATGTTGAGATTTCTGGATTAAAGCCTATTAGAAATGATACAACATCAAAACAAGGAAGTACTGCAATTTACGTAAGAAATGAAATTAAAATCTAAACTGAGAAAAGATTCACAACTCAATCTCATGGCATTTCCTATGAACAGCTAACAATTAAAATAAACTTACCATCAACACCATTTTATATAATCAATTGCTACTGTCCGAGAACACAACTATACCAATCTGAAATGTTGTCACTCGAGGAAACAATTCAATCACTTTCAGATAACCATCAACCATTTATTATAGTTGGAGATTTTAATATTGACTATATTCGGGATTCTCCCGAACTTAGTGCAAGGAACCAATTGATTAATGATTATGATATTTTCTTACATGTGTCTGAACCTACAAGAATAACACAGTATTCTGAAAGTCACATAGACTATGTAATAAGCTTGGTTGGCTTCCAAAATTCAATTATCAAATGTTCACCTTCTGTCCCTTGTAGTTCTGATCATCTAGGACTTCAAATTGATATGAGCATCGTAAAACCATCACCTGAAATTACAACTAAAAAAATTAGATCGTATAAAGCTTTCGATCCGCCATCCTTTTGTGAAGATTTAATACACTCAGATTGGTCAGTCTTCAATAACAATATCAAAGAAAAGAATTTCGAACAAGCAAGCATAGATCTACAAAATATACTTATTATTGCACTCAATAAACATGCTCCCATCAAAACAATAGTTGATCATCCACAGCATGCACAGTGGATTACACCGGAACTACATCAACAGTTGAAGCATCGAAATCATTTATGCTATGTTGCCATGATAACAAAGAAAACTGAGGATTGGGTACGTATCGTTTGGAACGCAATAAATTGAACATCATATTGAAGTCAGCATGGCATAAATATAATGAAAAAAATTTAACACCTGCAATGGGAATCCGAAAGAAACCTGGTGTCTTATTCAATCAATAACAAGGCCTTCTCAGCACTCCAAGTGTTCTATTGAATCTATTGAGAAATTGAATGAAATGAATAAATATTTTTGTGAAATTGGTGAGAAAGTTCAAATTTCATGCAAGTCTGTATCACCTACTGTATCATCCAATGTATCACCTACTTTTGATTTTCACCAAACCACTGAAATAGACATCATTAAAGCAGTGTCTCGGTTCTCAAACTGGAGTTCCTCAGGAGTAGATAGAATTAATGGATTCATCTTGAAAACTTCACTACCTGCAACTATCACACCGATTACGTTATAGTTAACCTTTCAATTGAGCTATCCACTTTCCCTACGATATTTAAAACTGCTCAAATCACATCAATTCCAAAAGTACCTGATACCACACTACCTGATCAACACCGTCCAATTTCATTATTGCCATTGTTATCAAAGCTTACGGAACGTATCATTTATCAACAACTATATCATCATGTAAAAGATTCTCTTTCAAATTCTCAACATGGTTATAGACTTGTACGCTGAACCATCACTGCTCTCCTCGAAATATCTGATAGCATTTTTCAAGCTATGGACGATCATAATTTATCAATTCTTCTCCTCCTGGTCTATCAGAGGCATTTGATAGCATATCTCATAAACTACTGTTACGTAAGGTGGCATTAATTGGTCTGACATCAAAAGCCATTCAGTGGATGTCCTCATACTTAACAGACAGAAATCGATTCATTAAAGTTGGCGAAGCAGTATCACAAAAAATGTACCTCACCTGTGGCGTTCCACAGTGATCAATCTTGGGAAATCTATGTTAACAATATGCCAGATGTAATTCATAACTCTATTTCCTGGCAATACGCAGATGACACACAACTCCTGTACCATTACAACCCAAAACATCCTCTGTCCAGTAGCAGAGCCAGCGATAAAATCAACTCTGATCTGAAAAATATGAGCGAATGGTGTAAGGATAACTCTTTGTGCCATAATATTAAAAAAACAAAAGCATTATTTATCGGTCACAAGAGAGTTTTCGCAAAGAATTGTCCTCCAGACATTGTACTGAGTGACGAGCGTATATCATACGTACCAGATGCGAGAAATTTAGGGGTAGCTCTCGATCAAATTCTTACAAAGCACACGTTATTCAAGTGATAAAAACAGCAAAATATCGCCTATCCAACATTCGAAGAATTAAAGATGACTTACCCCAAGAATTATTAATTACAGTAATTGAGTCTATGATAATTCAGCCTGCTCTCTATTGGCTTCCAGTTTGGGGCTCTTGCTGTCCAACCTTGTTACAGAAATTTCAGCAAGATGTGATAAATAATGCAGCAAAAGTCATCTTGGAAAAACCAAAGTTTTCGCAAATGGGAAACAGTCTCCAACCACTAGGTTGGCTCAATATCAATCAACAACATAAGATGCAATCAATAATTTTAGACAGAGAACTGATCCCCCAAGCTCGCCATAACTACAACACCAGACAACAAGGCCAACCTCATTTACCAGCAGCGTCCACCGATTGAGGCAAGAGACGTTTCATGTTCAGCGGTGCTAAGTCGTTACAAAAATATGCAGCATATACAGAATTACCAAAACATCAATTTAAGAACACCATCAAACAATTATTATTGGAAGAAAATCATAAAGAGTTTTAGTAAACACAGACCTATCAACATTAAAATAAAGTACAATTCTTAGAAAAAATACTGAAAGCTAATAAATAAAACATTTTAGCAAACAATTTTTGAACCTGTAAATCTTCAATAGACATCAAGAAGTGATAGTGACAATCTCACAATGTAAAACAAGTTTTGTAACCACTAATTTCAGCCCTCATGTATGTACACTTCTATGTCTTCAATAAACTATATTCAATTCAATTCTATTCTATTCTATTCTATTCTATTCTATTCTATTCTATTCTATTCTATTCTATTCTATTCTATTCTATTCTATTCTATTCTATTCTATTCTATTCTATTCTACTCTATTCTATTCTATTCTATTCTATTCTATTCTATTCTATTCTATTCTATTCTATTCATACATACATACATACATACATACATACATACATACATACATACATACATACATACATACATACATACATACATACATACATACATACATACATACATACATACATACATACATACATACATACATACATACATACATACATACATACATACATACATACATACATACATACATACATACATTACCAAGCACCATTCACACTGCTAAGTGGTCTTTCCCCTTGTATCCTGTTGAACCCTGCTTATAGTCAATATATTATTGCCCCTAGCAACCAAATTGCAGACTTGATTTTAACCTCTCTTAAGTCTTTGCTTTAACTAAATTAAATCAGGAACCGAATAACTTTTGGAATGAGATGTTTTGTTATTTATATACTAGGAAGTGTTACACTTCAATCCATTGAATTGTTCGTTACTACAAAGTGCGTAAAGTGCTCATTTTCATATAGGGTACACAAGCTTCTACTCCTGAAAATCTTAACCACATACTTAGTATCATTAAAATTATTCAGCTGAGAATGTCAATGTAGCTCTGGCACTTACAAAGGTCAAAGCATAAAAGGAGGACAGGAAGTCATAGGCAGGCATAATCATAATAATTTATTGAATAGCCTTTAAAGTGGAAAATCGCACCATCATCCTCTGCTCATTTTGATATCAGGAATCAGATAAAAAATGCATTATCTTCCCTCTCAAAATTGATTTAGAATGAATCAAATGTTTTTTTTTTCAAAAATGATTTTAATTGTGCAATTTATATATGAAACTCCTTGAGTTACACGAGTTGTAATTTTGGCCTTGGTTTCTCATTTCAGGGCACACCACTGTATATGTCACCAGAGTTGGTTGAAGAGAAGCCTTATGATCATACTTCTGATCTTTGGTGAGTTTCTCTGCAATTTTATGGCTGTAATAATATTCACCTTCGGCTATTTTAATACTGTTGTTACAATATCAATGTTACAGGACTCCCCTTAATTGACATAACAAAGAAAATCTCAATTACGCGCCATTAGTTTTATTTCAGACTCTGTTGCTATGACATTGAATTGATCAAACAGACGTGATGACACATGAAGCGCGTTCAAAATCCTCACCCTTTGGTGGGGTTTTGGGATTGGTGCTTGATTTGTGGGAGTTACTCATTCGTTCGTTAGGCAACTAAACCTGTTTGCATCACTCGAACCAAGCACCATCACATTGATTTTCAGTGGAGAATTTAAAATACTTGTTTGAAATAAAGGTTGGACATTCTAATACTACACAGAAATATTAACTCGAACATAGACTATACATGATTCCAGCTAATAGCAGTCACTATAGTGTTGAATAAAGCCACGGAATGAATCAGTTTTGGATGCCTTGATTATAATCCGCATACATGTTGGTGTAATGACCGAATCGCAAGACAGATCAGAAAGCTGTAAATGGATTGTTGAATCAAAACATTGTAGATTTGGTACGGTGAACTCTGATGACCTGAGGAATCCGAAGTATGTTAGCGTGCATGCAGCCCAAAACGTTATGTGGTCTTCACATCCCAAATTCAATGGCCGATGAATAATTGGAGTGAGTCTGTGATAGGCAGACGAGTTATAGTACTATCAAGGTGCGTCTTTTTGATTCCTTGACAAAGTCGATAGAGATGTGCACAATTTAAGAGCGGGTCTGTGAAACCTTGCTCTAGATGTAACACTCGTACAGCCGATAAGTAAACCTTGATTGAAGATAGCTTGAGTGAATCAGACAAATGAGACACAAACAAGCATAACATTGACTCAGTAGTAGGACAAGGAGATGAATAACCATACTGAGTTGAGAACGCCAGAATACGATGTTGGGCAGATGAGTAAGTACGTCTAGTGGAGGGTGCCAGGCTGTTGCATATAAATTACTGACATCTCGCTTGCAGTTGATTATGCCAGGTCCATTAATAGCTGGTTGTCTAGCAGTGTTGGATAGTCTTTGGCAGAGGGTGCCAATTAGAAGAATACCTGCCAATGAAAGAGAGATAGGGCATCAGCAATCTCGTTGTTGATACCAGTAATATGCTGTGAAGAGAAAGAAAAATTATGTTGTGCTGCCACAAATAGTAATTTTCTAAATGGTCGCATGATTACAGGAACCTTAGAAGAAGTTCGACAATTGAGAATGTTAACGGCTTCATTGTTGCACCGAAAATTTACATGACAACGTGTCCAGTCTGAACCCCAAATGTAAGCTGCAACTACAATGGGAAACATTCCCTTATACGCAATTGATTGCTCTGCTTGGTATTTGCTCCAGCTTCCATTAAACCAAGTTCTCTGGTAGTATGTGCCATAACCCATTGAGCCAGAAGCATCAGTAAACAATTCAAATTCAGCGACTGTTGGCATTCCTGGGAACAACTGAAAGTGACGCCATTCCATTGACCAAGGAAGTCATGCCACCAGAACAAATCTCGCTGAAACTTGCAATTCAGTCGTATTGGATGAGATCTTGATCTAAAGGAGCAAAGCAATTTTAACATGCGGCGTATAAAGGTGCGACCAGGCCACACTACCTTAGCTGCATGGTGTAAATGACCAATAAAGGACTCCAATTCGTTGCGGTTACATCGTCCTTTGGAGACTTTGGAGACCCAAGACTTTATCAGAGATTGAAAGTTGGCCAGTTTGTCTGCTGGGAGACTAGTACAGTGAGAGAGTCTAGCTCAATGCCTAGTACAACCATCGATGTAGAAGGTCCTTCACATTTTTTGGAATTTAGTGGTAGGCCCAATTCCTTGCACACCTCTTGAGCTACATTCCATTGGCAAGCACATTGATCTGAATCAGGTGGCCCCACCATGATAAAGTCGTCCAAATAGTGGAAAATATTTGACACATCAAAACGGAATGACAGTATCCATTCAACTGCTTCAGCCACAGAGTTGAAGATAAGTGGTGTCGATTTTAACCCAAATGGTAGGATCAAACCTACGAAGTAATTGCCTCCCCACTTCATACCTAGTAATGCCCGATCTGCCGGGTGAATCGGAATATTCCGAAAAGCAGCTTCGGTGTCAAATTTTGCCATCAGGGCTCCAACACCAAGGCTTCCTATCATTGAAATAATCTGGTCCAACTGTACATAGTGCAAGCTAAATTCAGACTTATCGATGCCATCGTTGACGCTAGAATCACATGGAGCTGACAAATCTACTATGAGTCGCCATTTTCCTGGTTGGTTCTTCTTAGGAATGACACCGAAGCTACTGATTTGAATTCCATCGATAGGAGGAATGTCGAACGGGCCAGCAACTCTTCCTAAGTGTACTTCCTTGTCCACATAGTTATCAATCACTGAAGAATATTTGTGGACCGAAATATTATTTTTTGGGGATGGTTTGAGATGTTGCATAAGGTTAAAACCCAATCTTAAGCCTTCTCTGATTCCACTTATAACTTAAGAAGAAAATATGGAATCAGGATGAGAGGCCAAATAATAGGCAAAACGATCCACTTGTAAAGAAATGATTGATGCAATTGCAGGTAAAAGACTTGCAGCTAGAACAAAAAAAATCAAAACATTTTGAGCCACATCCAACAATTCTGCTCAATCAACACTGAAAAATTAAATTACTGAACTAGTCCGCTATTTTGTATTTCCACGTCTTAGTTGGGCATATCCGCTAAATCTGATTCCGGACGTATCGGTCGTTACTGGAGTCTATAAAAATCGGCTTTAGATTCGACTGGCTTATATTTAAAATTATCGGACGTAGCTCATAAATTTTGCAGCTGAAATTAGACAAACAACGGGGGGTGTTACACAATTACCTTGACCATGCCTTGGCCAATCAAAAGGGAGGAAGCATTTATTAGTTAATCAGCTTCGACTACATTTTATAATGAGCCAGCATAACTGAGCATAACTATTTGATTGAGAAACGAATTGTTAAGCTGCCAAAGTCAAAAATAATTTACTTTCATAAGCGAATACATTTTGTTTGGTCTAAACTGACTAAACCTATTGTCAAAAGAATACTCACAGCTTTGTGAAAGAAACGTTTATTTTTGGCGGCACAAGTCAAGTAAAATATATGCTTTGATATCAACTTAAATAGAAGCATAAATACTCATTTTAAGTGTTGCTTTACAATTCGATCGGCTCCAAATTAATCTACACACGTATAACAACATCGCAAGTTACAACAAAACCAGCGATCAAGGTGCGATAAATTGAATATGTTTAACTTCGTTTACAGCCCAACAGAAGTGTATTTTTTTTCAAAGTATAGCAGGACCTGGCTGCTGCGGTAAAAGGACTATTCATCTGCTGATTACTATTGCATGCATACGTTAATAAGACCTTCTTGAAATCGCGATAAACAATGTTTCGAATAATTATATCATTGCAGTTGAGACACTCAAAATCGAAAACAAGACATATTTTATGAATTAGCTCAATTATCACAAAAACTCGCTTTTTGTAACTCAGACAGCATGCCTCCTTTATCAGACTTGTTTGACCACAAACAAGCAACTCTGAACAAAATACGCCGTTTTTATTGACAATAAATAGACACAAAAACACAACAAATTGAATTAAGAGTAAAACAATCATTGAAACACTATGGTAACATTAGGAAAAGAGTAAGTAAGATAAAAGTTATTATAAATTCACTAGCTACTGTTTTTGTAATGTGAAGGATATATCAACAATGAAAATAATGAAAACCCTTTATCATCAACATAAACAAACTAAACAAACCTATAAAAGGACTAACGCCGTTGCAACTACCTGCTGTCGGAAGACTTGAGAGGTTGTACCATAGCTGGCACGTTGGATTGTTTAGTGCAGTCAACACTTCAATGGCTTTCTGAACATTTGAAACATTTATGATTGAATCGGCATACGTCATACCGCGATGAGCATCACCCACTGTTCCATGTTGTGCATACTCTTAGTCCGTTAGTAGTACCTTGTGGTTCTGCACATTTGTAGCTGTACCATCTTTTCCGGGAGAGCCTTGTCTAGTCAAGAGCGAACAACAGCACCAGCAGAATTGGCGGAATGGACGGATACTGACTAGTTTATAAGACGATAAGTCATTCTATTGTCCAGGGCAATGAGTTGTCAGCACTGACATAAATTTCGTGAAGGCTTCTATCCAGCTGATAACATTGTCAATCTTGCGATGATTTGATTTTGCCTTAGCAATTAAAATAGCGAGACTGCCGATTACTAACTGTGACTCTTTCTCGACATCGACTACCGAAGGCGATAATAGTTCAGATAGCTCAATGAAGCGACCATTGACTATTTGACCAACCAGCTTAGCTGGAATTGGCGAATAACTTGGACCAATAATAAAAGGTTGAAAAACCTGTGGCAGTGTAGGCAATAAGCTGCTGGGGATAGGTGTTGTAATATCCAGTGAAGCGGCAGATGTACCAGAAAATAAATGGCAGCTGCAACGGCGTCTCCGCTGGACAACGGCATAGAAAAAGTATCCACAAAAGGGGGCATAGACAATAAATCCGACGTACCTGTACCTTGATTAACGCTGGCATTTGCAGTTGGTAAATGTGCCGATGATCCGCTTACCGGAGCTGATAGTGATGGTCTGCTAGCTGCCATTACAGCTTGTGCCACGTTGCTGCAAAATCGGTATCACATAAGGCATTGAAACATTCGAATCGTGACTGTTTTGTGTACGTCTCGACATACTTGTGTTGCGTTCAATTGAAATGCAAATTCGTAAGTGCGTTATCGACCTGCTAGCAAGCTAGCACATGCAAGAATGACTACACCCTTACAGAATGACGAGACTTACCCTCTGTTGTGGAGAAGAGGTTGACCAAGATCACTTGATTCCTGGTAATACTGTATACTATTGCCTTGTGGCATCTGATGACATACATTTGAACGAGGCAATTGCAGCATAACAATTGAACGTAGTACTTACTTCAACCCCCCTCAAAAAGGCCTGGAGTTTAGCCTCATCTACATGATATACAGTAACAATGAAGCACATGATTTCTGTAAACTAGGGTTAGGTTGAAGCGAGCTGAGTGAACAAACTGTTGTATTTATATTATCAAAATCTTTCAAAGTCTACACGTAAAAGATAATTAAGTTAAATTTAATGTTTTTAACACATTTCTTGCAGTCGGGGAAAAGGTTTTGTTTATATTTTCATTGTCTACTTGAATGGTAACAATAGAACATAAGGTTTCGATTAGTATTCGATTTGAATTAAATAGTGAATTGTTGAATATTCGATTACTGTTTTGACTGTCTATTCGCATCCCTATCTGGGGATGACTTCTCTTTTACATTTCCTCATTACATTACTTTGGTTGGATCCGCATACTGTTGATGTAGAAGTCTGGGATATGCTGGTAAAGATGTACATTCATAGCTTGTTAGGAGACAAATCAATATGCATTGGTTATTTTCAAACAAACGAAGAATCTTTTTCTCTCTTATTGCTTTCTTTAGAATTTCCTCTGAATTACTCAGCTGAATGCACTGGAGATCTTTATTTAGGTGGATATTCCACTATACCGGATAGAAATCCTACTGGATACTTGGAATTGTGCCATCACACTAAAAATTAAACCTATTGATTGTCCATGGATACACTAGCACAACTCTGACGAATACAAATATCCAATCACCTCTCGTTCAATAATTTGTTGGCTTTCTTGTAGCGACAAAATCTGTACATGACAACATGATGGCACCAGCAACAATAGCACTGGATTTGATTGAGTACATTACGACCTTCACCAAAGAAGTATTGGATCAAGTTTTACCTCGCCTTCGTAGCAGAGTGATTTTTGCTTGGCTAGAGAAATCTAGAGAAATCCTTATACGCTTGAATAGCCATCCGGTATAGAGGAATCCCAGCCTTAAAGAGTGCAAAGTCAGTAAGCCATAATGGCTTATCTACCCTGGTGCCCTCGTAAAACACATTATTGATATACAAGTTATGAAAGTGTTTGCTCTATTTACATAATTAAAACAATTTATAATACAAACGTTAAGTTATGCATCTATTATTATAAATTTACAAATATAATATTACTGGAGATATTTACTCTACAATTCAGTTTTTGCGATGTCCTTATGTGCACATTGCACAGGTACCAGAGGTATACAGAGTCAGATTGTGTATATCTCCATTATGTGAAAAGCATGTTTGAAAATTTATCCTATAATTTATTTACATCCAGTTCAATTTTATTCGAGTCCCATGAATTAAGATCTACCAAAACATTTTCGTATATATCTTGGAATGCTGCTGAACATTTTTGATGAACTCAGTAGGATAAAAGTAGCTTGCTATGTATTATATTTGTAGGTCTCTTGGGTGTATTCTGTATGAACTTTTTGTTGGAAATCCGCCATTTTATACAAGCAGCATTTTTCAATTGGTTGGATTAATCAGAAAGGTTGGTTCATTTCCATTAATTATTAATCATGCAGTAGAAATTTGATTGGAGGAATGCTACTAGAGCATTCAATAGCAGAAGCAGCTCATAGTTAAATAATTATAAATTTTATGAGATCATAGGCGTATTACATTTATGTGACTGTAAGCTACTCCTTTGAGTATATCATAAGATTTGTAGTCAAGACAATACACTTGCTTAATTTCAGTACTGTATTAACTAAAACACAAGACTATTTATGACATTAATCACCTGTCTATTGCAAAATGTTTAATTTTAATTCTGTAATTATGACGTAGCCTCCATGCCCTCCTAGAGAAATCAGATTAATTTAAGGCAACATGGATATTTTCTGTTTCTTGTACTGCTACGTAGATTACCTTTAATTTTATCTTTATTAATTTTATCACTAGGTATGATTGTATTATTTTCTTGATCTTCTGCGTCCTCTTCTTCCTCTTCAGTTATGTCTCCTTCTTCTTCTGTTGAATCGTCTTGACGTAGGAAACAACAGTTTCTCCATTTGAGTCATTCCTTTTCTGTTTTGACTACATAGCTACGGTGAGTGGGGCACAAGGTTATAATCTCACCAGTGGTGTCCCATAAACGGGTCATAGGAAGTTGGTTGCATACAATGTCCCCAGTACAGTATTTACTAGGCCAAGAGCACTGGGGTTGGCATCGTACCGTTCTTTGGCTTTTACTTTAAGCTTGAGTGCTTTTTTATCCGCATCTTTGATTGCTGTTTGTAAAGTAGGCGTGAAGAATGCTGGACCAACAGGAAGACGTGATCGTATCTGTCGACTGAACAATCGTCGAGCAGGAGACAGACCATCTTTCTCAGGCATATTTTGAAATTCAAGCATGTCGTGCAGAAGACTGGATGTGTTAAGATTTCCTTATGGTTCAAATTTCCTAACCGGATTCTTCATGGACTCGATTGCTGATTCAGCAAAACCATTGCTTTGGTGATTATACGGTGAGGAAGGACCATGTTTAAAATTTCGAAAATACCCTTGACTTGAACTGAGGGTCACCGTCTGATTGAAGGCGGACAGCTACTCCTAGTTTGACACTCCATTGGAATATTTGTTCGATGATGTCATCTGTATTGCAACTTCCTCGACCCATATCCTAGCCAACCAGATAATCGATCAGTAATGATCAGAAATTCTTTCCCCAAAATGCAAACAGATCAATTGCTATGGCTTCACCAGGCCATAAAACTGCATCTCGGATGAGTGACTCTATTAGGCTGACTTGCTTTGTACGTTTGTACTGCATGTACTAACCGTTAATTTAACTACAAATAATCCTATTATAAACTTAATTAATTATAATCATGAAATTTGGCCTTAACACGCTGCCCCCATGAGCTTTCCTGCTCATTAAATTAATTCACATTTAACCGACAAATTAAGTACAATTACTTATTAGTATGTTAGCAAACATAGCTTTGAGCTCCCACTGACAACGTCAACCGTGCGCACGCATTCCGTCTGATCCTTCCAGTGTTTGTGTTTGACTCTTCCATTTTCCATAGATTTTGCAGAACTCTGTTGTCTTAATTAGAAGTCTTCCAAAACTGTCTGAATTGCTTCTTCATAATATTCCCGTGATTATCATTTGCCGATTGATGTAAGGGGAAATTTGCACATGAGGGTGAGCTTCTGGCACAGATTATATGATGTGTCATTTGATAATGCTCTGGTGATGATTCTAGGTTGCCATCTTTGCAGCATAAAAATCTCAAGGCGTTGCAATCCTCATTTGGGACGTTTACCTTCAAGAACATTCCTTTCTATGTCGGATACCAATTCGTATAGTCCTTCCTTGAATTGTTGAAATACAGTCAAACTCGGTTAATATTCCCTCTTTTAATGTCCCACCTTGCTTAATATCCCCACATAAATCTGATTTCTATTTTCCTTTCTCCATACAAACTCTCATATTCCTACCTCGCTTAATATCCCACCTCGCTTAACGTCCCGCTTTTCATCCGTACCAGAGGGGGGGGGGTATTAAGCAAGTTCAACTGTACTCATACCAGGGTATTTGTTAAATCTGGTCCTTGAAGTAGGGTGCTATTCAAAGAGACACTACCAAACTTTGCGACTGTTTCGAAGACGTGATGTTGTTCAGTATATTACGATTGATGTCTTTCCAGGGAAATCCAATCTGATAGCCCCTTCAACTATCTTGATGCTTTCTGTCATCATCTCACAACCTCTTTCGTCTTTCACTGATTTACATCTTTGATGTTCCTATGTTGTTCTGTAGCTATCTAAGTACCAGAATCTTTGAACCAACTCATTAAAGCTATCAAGGTCATCTTTTCCCTTCAGCTTAATATGATTTACTTTCGCACATTTTTGAGGCTGTTGCTGAACATATGTTGAAGCTACTAAGGATCAACCTAGAATTTGCCTATGGTTCTCCTTTGGCGCCTTTTTAAATTGGGTTGCAATCAAAGCCTCTGGGAAATTGGCTCCGACTAATAGCCCAATTCTACTGTCTTCCATGCTTTCAATGATCACTTATGTTTGCATATGATAGCTTGCTTATATCGATTTGCTTAACATCATTAGCAGACATACCCAGACTGCTTTCTGTATACGCTGAATCTATATCGAAAGCATTCCTTGTGTTACAATTCAATTGGGATACCTTCAGATTCACTTTCATGCTTGGAAGGGTCTCCCCCTTTGAAGTTACTATTGATAACTTGAGAGAGCTTTCTTCACTTTCAACATTTAACTCGTCTATAAATTGCCAAAATCTTGCAAGTTGATTGTTTAACATATTATCATTTACAGACTATGAAGTGGTTTTGCATATAAAGGCATTTAAATTGCAGTTCATGTTGCCTAGTACAGACCCAATTTTGTTTTTACTGCCCATGGTTCTCCTGGGTTTCTCTTTACTACATCTGCTGCAACTATAGCTTCGGGGTAATTTGTGCCGATTATAATTATTGTGACATCTCATTTACATCAACATCAGGAAATTTCACTGTCTGTAATTGTGGCCATGCATCTAGCTTGAATTTAGGTGTCAAACATTGTTTTGAGACATCTAAATCCTTAATATTATAAATCGGATTTATCTCGATCCTGTTTTCTTCATTCTCATTTAGTGCTGAGGTCCTCACGCAGCATCGTTTCGATTCTGTTGTCTCTTTTGTTTGACTAACGGTTGTCACAGACAGACTGGCGTCTAGACCGGAAATGTCTAAGTGTTCAATAATAGCTTGATTACATAAGCATGTGTCTGAACCACTGTCTAATAAGGCGTAAGTTGAAATAGATCTATTAGTGTTTCAATACACAGTAACAGGAACTACTTGAGTTGTACAATACATTTTTGAACAGTTCGCTCTATTTTCTATTGCCTTTGGATAAAGATAGATAATATATTTGCATAACAATAAAATTGCAATGTCAGGCAGATACAGGATAAAACATTAAATATTAATTCTACCACTTATGTACAGCCTATAATACATACATATGTATATATAAATGTATATGTTATGTAGAGACAGAGTTTTTAGAAATAAGCTAAATAATATACTATATGATGTATATCTACAAAATTTTAACAAATCTATTTTTGATAATTTGCTCTTGAAAATTGAAAGGGATTTGGAAGAGACAACTTCAATTGGAAGATCATTCCACCACGGGACAACGCGATTACAGAAATAGTTATTTACAAAGTCGTTGGCATGACTTATTGTTCTTAGTTTTGATGAATGACTGTGTGTATTGTATGTGTTGCTATCAAAGGTGAATAGTTCGTCTTTTGGTAGGTCTACTAGATCATTTAAAAGTTTATATAATAAATACAGATCGAATTTTATCCTCCGGACTTCTAGCGACTCTAGATTGATGTTCTTTGTAATCAGGGGTTTTGATACCTACCAGTGCGCACACTTTCTTAGTGAGCCTACGTTGCACTTTCTCAATTAGATTAATATCCCGTAGTCTGAACGGGCTCTATGCATGTGTACTAGTCTCTACAATAGGGCAAATATATATATATATAATACGCTGATAACAATAATTTTGGATTGCGTGAAGTGAAACACTTGAATATAAGGTAAGATTTGCGAATGCTTTTGATGCTAAATATGAGCAATGTTTGTTCCACTTCAAGTCTGATTTCAAGTATACACCAATATCTTGAACCTCCTTAACTTCAGTTAATACATGATCTGATAAAGTAAATTGCAATGATGGAATATTTGGATTACCAAATGAAATTGAGCAGCATTTTTCAAGTGAGATGCGGAGTTGCCAAATATCAGCCCAGGGACAAAAAGTATCTAAGATTGCAGCCAATGGTTGATTAGACAAAGATAGACGTGAGGAATAAAATTTTGCATCATCAGCAAAAAGTTTCATTGAACAGTTTGGTGATAAGTTTTGTTGCATTTACAGTGGCCTCTTCATTATTATTAGTCGCAGCTGATTCGTGATGTAAAACTGTAGCATGCCAATGTGTACATCCGCCAACAGTATAAGGATTTAGACTACATTTTCTAGCTATATGGCCGGTTTTCAGACATTTAAAACACAATCGATTTGATTTAACGATTTGTATCTTTTCTTCATAGCTAAAGCGTTTGAAATTATCGCAATTTTTCAACAAATGATTTTCTGTACAATCTTCGCATTTGTTTTCAGCTGTAGGCCTACTCGTTACTAACGTAGAAACGTCAGTTTTATTTTTACTGTGATCTTTATTGTTGACATTAGCCTCCTTTTCAACAATTGTATTTATGTTAGTAATTCCGTAGATGGGGTCATTAATAATGTCCTCTTTTTCTTCCAATAACAGTACATAATCTATTAATTCCGGTTCTTTCCATAATTTATTTTTAATCTTATTGGAAGTTCGACGCCATCTCATATGAAAGTATAAGTATTTTGGAGCTCTGTTCATTATTTGATTTATATGTGCGTCAGTTATCTTTGATAAACATTTCAGCTTTACTCTTTTCTCATTCTAGACTTAATATAATATGCACTTGCTCTAATCGAGCTACTGACATGTGGCACATTCGGATTAAATTGCGCTATAAGGCTTCTGCAATAATAATGTGACGTATATGCGCACTGGTTCGTGTGTGCTGCTGTGGCCTGTTCTAACAAGTCAGCGGGTATGTTCTCTATCAATGAATCATAATAATTCACATACCGATTCCATTCAAACCTTGTTTTTATTTCTTTTACATCTTCTGAGACTGAAGTACTTTGTTCCCATGCATCAATTTTGCCATATAGTACTTTTAATTCTTCTATTATTCTGTTGACGTCATCTTGTGTTCTTTGATCACCATCCGACGATTGACTTGTAGAGTTTGGCATCATGATGGGAGCCAATCTCCATAAACAGCAGCCGCACGTACAACGTCAAACCAAGTTGATCAAATACAAATGTGAACGTCAAACCAAATCAATTGACGAAACAGAAGAATAGCTGTGATATATATTATTTGCCTTCTCGTTGAAGTTGATGTGTTGTATCGATTTGAACATACCACCAGAATGAAAACTCAATAAATAACAAGAAGCAATCTTTCTCTCACATAAATAGCAGGTTTTCTAATAAACAATTATAAAAAACAAACTTGTTACTTTTATATACATAGACAATAATTAAGTTAATATAAATTATTAATAAAACAGAACATACCTTGATGTTGTTTCATACAAAAACTTTAGCAAATAAAATATATAGATAGTTGATTAACCTTGCTTCCAACATGAAGACTTACTTCAACGACTAATGAGAAGTTTTGCATTTACAAATTTTTATAAATAAACTATAGAAATCAATATACACAGTAACTGATAACCAGTCAGATTACAAGAAACAATTAAACTAATTACATAATATTTAAGTCATGAGGAGAATAATTATAATGGCCTTGTTTTAATGGCCTCGTTTGTATAGCCTACGCATGTTCAAAAGAAATGTCGTTTACATTAACTAACAAATTCAATTTAACGTGTGGTTTGTATATCAATAGAAGTGAAATAATTTTTCAAGTATTGTTCTTTGAAAGTTAAAATTGATTTTGAGCTACAAATATTGAAAGATAATTCATTCCATAATTTTGGACCAGCAACTGATAACATATTTTCATTTATGGAAAGTCTACATCGCAGGACATACAATGATTTGTTGTTCCCACTGCGGGTATATCGGCCATGATAATTTTCGATTGATTTGTACATCTGATGGAATGCAGGAGAGGAAGTTTTATTTACTGATTTGTACACATGTTGACAAATTCGATAGTGCATTCTGTCTTTCAAATTCATCCACCTTAGATCGTTAACTAATCGTTGGCTTGGTGTCAGGATTGGTGCATGATGGTGGAACTTTCAAAACTGGGATTTTACGCCTATTAGCATCATATCGCGGAACAGCACCAAATAATGGTATATCACCATCAGAGATAATGTTTGGCTGGAAAATAAGAACAGATTCAGATATTCGCAACAAGGAAGTTTTCATAGCAGCCAATCGAGATGCAACACCCATCACAACAAAGCCATCACTATCAGTCTATCATAAGAGGCAAGAGCAGAAGCAGTCAAATCAAGATTCGAGTCAACAACTTATGGCAACCAAACAAGCGGCGTGACCAGCAGTCAATTCATCCAAGAAGACCTGGTGCGCTGCAATAAGCCCAGAGCACAAGTGTTGAAGGTTCAATCACCATACAGCCAACCAAGAATCATATTACACAAGTTCTAGGAAGGTATAGCTACAAACTATGTGATGGACCATAGATTATAGAATACAGGGATTGGCAACTCTATTGTTCTTGACCGTGCGGTCAGATTTTGTTGAATTTGGCGCGAAACGTAGTCACGTGATCTTGAGCCGACACAAGATTACAACGATGCGGTCAAAACCTCTTAATCTTCGTAACTTGCATACTATAATATCCTACGTTGCTCAATATTTTTTTGAAGTTTTATGTTTTGACAATGTTAAATAGAGCTTACTTTAAATGTCCATGACAATTTAATTACGTTTAAAACAAAATAGCGAGTAGATATGGCCAATTTAATTCACCATGTTTTGCTGTATATATTTCACCAAAATATTGCTTTGATCACTTTTGCAATTTGCAAATTAATGTTTGTAAATTTGAAAAAGAAAATGTATGTGATTATCCTGATTGTTGTTCACTAAAAAATTTCGCTTCTAAATGACAGGAATACAGTTTACAGCTAGGCGACCTATATAGGCCTGCAACATACAAGTAGCACAAAGTACGCTCAACAATTTTCATCACATAACAAATAATCCGTATAGTGTATGTATCACAGCAGAGGGAATACAATGAATACACTACACAAATTTAGCAAGCAATACACAGAATGAACAAGATATGGTGCAAATATCGATAACTGGTTTGGTAAAATCAAAATTGTTGAATATATTTGACACAGTTCCAGAAATGTCCGAGGAAATAACTCATTGGTAGTAACTGTTGAGAAGAGCAGATTCAAATGGATTCGATGGATAATTTTATATCAGTGTGTTTTGATCGTGTGTGAAGGGTTACTGACACCGTTAAACCACCTTTAGTTTTCCAAACCTTCAGCATTATTAGCATTAACGTTAACTTCTCTGTAGGCGCGCTTTTCTAACTTTCACTGATTGAGTTCGCCATTTTCTTCATCGCCTTCTACATTAAAGAAAGGCTGAGACTATTTGACAGGCAGCCTACCATTTAGCGCTGCGGCTATTTGACAGGCAGTCCAATACGCATGCGCAGAAGTGGATACGTCATTCTTTATTGATTCAAATGATTGATAAACTGCCTGTCAAATGTTTCGAAAGAATAATTATTACACTGCCTACCATTTAGGAAGCGGAACTATTTGACAAGCAGTCTTGGCTCAAAGTAATAAAATGTATATTTTGTTGATTTTGACTGAAAAATTACTAGATTGGTTGCCCATCCAGGAAGCTGGTGGACAATTTGAAGGACAGTCTATTAGACTATTGGATAGTTGGTAAAATATTGTTGCTCTGCAAAAATTTTGGCAAAGGAATTATCACTCTTAGATTGCCTGCCATTTACCAACGGGGCTGTTTACATCATTTGCAGTATTGGCTTACATGTTGTTTATAATCATAAAGGTATTATTAAATTGCATGACAGGCAGCCATACATTTTGTTTCAATAATGCTGATCTGTGGCCATGTCAGAAGATTAGGTAGATTGTTTCTCATTTATAATATAGGACTATTTGACAGGCATCACACACTTTTGTAGGCTCATTTGACAACAAGTATTTGATTAGAAATTTAAATTTACTATGAAATGCAGCTACATCTGATGATCGGAGTTGTGCATCGTCAACAGGTGGCCATTCACAGCAGAATATCGAAAAATGTTATACAATATAAATATGAACAAAGAAAGTAGTTGACAAGTGTAAATAAAAAAATGAATTGATATAAATCAAGCTGCATGATTAGATAGATAGATAGATAGATAGATATTAGTATATTTAAAGACATATAAACAACTTGATACAGGGATTTCTAGGCTAATTAATTTTTTACAGTTTATAAGTATGATTCATTATAAGGTTGTTGATTCTTGATGTATAATGATGTATCTTGATGTATGATTCATGATTACGATTGTATGTACATTGTGTTTGCAGACAAATGAGACAATCACAATTATTTCAGAGATTACAGGCATATCTTGTAGAAGTTTCACATTCTACATTTATAAATAACATAATTATATCTATCATCAATCGGATGACACTAATTGATGTCATCCAATGCTCCGACTTGTTCAAGTTCAAGTAGAATCTGTCTTTCAATAAGAACATACAATTATGTGAGACGTCGGAAATTCACTAAAAAAAAACAATTGACAGGTTAAACAATAGCCACAACAACAGTTTCAAATGTTGGTGATGTATAATTACTTCAAATATATCAGATTGATTGGCTTAGAGAGGGAAAATATGTGTGACTGTCGATCGATAATGTGTGATATTAATTGGGCCTCCTTACTTATGAAAGTTCAAAACTTTTGACATATGGTAGATTTAGATTCTGTGATTACTTAGAACGACACCAAGTCATTTTGTTAGGCAAGAGATTTTCTTACTTGCAGTCGAGCAAGTAACCATGCATAAGAGTGTTTTACATCACATAATCGTCGTCTCGTCGTTTGGTTGTGACTGCAGGTCATCCTGGTGAACTCTATTTGACTAGCACTTGTTAGCTAATTTCTGCGTTCTTCATTTTAACATAGATGATGTTGGCAGTCCTTTTACTTTATTTCATGACTGACTACTGGATTTGAACGGTTGAACCATTAACAAACTTAACACTCTTTCACTCTTTCTTGTTATTAGTCACATTCATCATTACTATATTGAACATTTGATGATACTTTATTTTGTGAAATCATTTTGTATATCTTCTGTACTTCTTGCAATTCAAATTCAACATATTTGCAGAGAATTGTATAGGCAATAAGCAATGCTCCAAAGAATTGCAATAAAATCACAAACTTAACTGCAAAAAGAAAACAATTTTGATCAATTTAGCATGCATGTATGTATGTTCATGTGAAGTAAAACTGGTTGAGTGGTTTTATCATATGTCAGCCCTCAGAAATAATACCACATACATTAACAAAGGCAACTTCCTTTCAACTATTATACACATTCAATTTGACAGCCTAGTTGCCTATGGTAATTTCACTAGGCGGTAAGTGATTGTAAATTTGTGAAGTATACAACGCTTTTCAGTTTTCCTGGGGGGTGGGTGAAGATGATCGGGATTGTCGGGATGTGGCTTGTCTAGATGAAAGTTTGGGCAGGTCCGATGGAAATTGGCACCATGGTCTACATGAATCTGCTTGATGACCGTAAAACATGTGCGATCTACAAACTAATGTTGGTTGATTTTCGTGACTTGGCTGTAAACCGCGAGAAATGAAAGATGTCCATTGTGCATGTGCAGGCATGGGTGGTACACTACTGATGGGTGAATAACTACTCATATGTGGGATTTGTGAATTATGGCGTTGTGTGGCTGAAATGTTGAGGGATGGTTGAGAAACAGATAACATTTGTTCTGCTATACGAGCCATCTTGTCTGGCGATTAGTCTTGAAACGCACTGATAGCAGATCTTATGTGGTCTTGTAAACAAGTCAACAATTTTGAACGTAAAATAGGATCGGGGGCGGTGATACCACATTGAGATAGATAGATATATATTTTTGCCAATTACCAAATGCATGTTGTCTAGCAATTACTAAAATAAAAGCCAAAAGGGAACATAGCAGTATAAAATAACTAAGTAGTTAAAATAAAAATAATTGTATAGCTTTTACACGTGTATTGTTAAATTTATCTTCTCATCAATAGGCTTCTGTCAATAAATTTTCCAATAATATCGAGTACCGGTATATAACCCTTCTTTTGCTTGTTTTTTAGGGTTGACATATTGAAAGCAAGAATGTTTCTTTCATTCAATTTCTTTATCAGCTCTTCTCTTAGATCGTTATTAAATAAGCAGTGAAAAAGGAAGTGTTCCTCGTCCTCTACTGAGCCACTAACACATTGTCTGCATTTTCGCTCGGATCTAGGAACGCCCTGAAGTCTCCCCATTCGAATCTCCAGTTTATGTGAGCTGATTTTGAGTTGTGTAATGTTTTTACGAGCTTTGTTATTTTTAAGAAGCAAGTATGGTTGACACATATAGTTATCAGTCACTGTTTCCTTGTAGAATGAGAGCTGTCATGTAGATGCAGTAGAAGTGTCAAGTGTTTGTCGAACATGTACTATATACTTTTCTTCAAGGTTTGTTTTTATTGTTTTAATGAATTTATTTCTAATTTTTGAGTCACACAATGGATCTATTGTAATGTTACTGTTGCTAATATCAGTGTAAGTTATAATATTTTCAATTTTATCGAGCCACGTTTTTTTACCGAGATGCGATAAAATTTTCAAATCACTGTATGCTGCATATATAATACTATCTTTAGGAGCACTTACAACTTTCATCCAAAACTTAATCATGTTGACCTTAATGTCAATATCAATTGGAAAACTCCCCAACTCATATCGTACAGCAATATTATTTGATTTTTTATGTACATGTAAGATATTTTTAAAACGTTTTAGTTGCGCTTTTTGTATACAACTATTAAGGCTGCTGCGGATGGAATCACCCCATATTTCACTTCCATATAACAGCACAGGCTTGACAAGGGTTTTAAATATTGCACTGCACACATCCACAGGCCGCAGTTTTGTCGTGAGTAACAAGTGGTTACTCGAGTACCACCCCTCTCAGCCTTCTTGCACAACTCAGCAACTCCATAGTCATTTTTACAGGATTCATGGAAAACAAATATAAGATATTTATAAGTTTTTGTGTTTTTAATTGCAATACCATTAATAGTAAAAACGGGTGGATTGAAGTAGATCTTCCTTTTTGGAATATGATCGATTTCGTTTTTTCTATATTAATGTTCAATTTCCATTGTTCACAATAACCGAACAATTTGTTGATGGAATTTTGCAAACCATCTTTAGATCTGGACACCAGGACAAGATCGTCAGTAAACAGAAATGCGTTAAAACGGTGTTGACCTAATTCAACAGGCTTCGTATGACAACAGGCAATATTCTTTGTGACGTCATTGATGAAAATGTTGAAGAGAGTTGGGCTCAATACACACCCTTGTCTCACCCCAATATCAATAGAAGAGGGAGGGCCGAGAACATCATTATATATCAAACTACCAATCATATTTGAGTATAAAGTTTTAGGACTTGATAAAAGTTACCACCGATATTTAGGTCAATTAATTTTTGAAATAACAAATCATGGGACACCGAGTCAAACGCCTTACGGAGATCAACAAAACAAGCAAACAATGGTTCCTTTTTAGTTGCATACTTTTTAATGACGGTAGAGAGTCAAAACAAATGATCCGACATACTTTTTCCGGGTATAAAACCGGCTTGAAATTCAATGATTATTTTGTTGTCCAAAAGGTAAGAGACAAGGCGGTTGTTGAGAATTTTACAAAATGTTTTGCTTAGAATGCTGGTGAGGCTGATCCCCCTATAATTATTTGTGTCCAAACTATTTCCCGATTTGTAGATGGGAACTATAAATGAGTGTTTCCACTCTTCTGGAAATTCTGCTGTTTGAAGAATGCGATTAAAAAGAGAAAAAAAAAGTGGAATTGGGTTATTTTTTGCATGGATAAGACATTTCGCTACTGATGGAATCGAAACCAGGGGATTTTTTAGACTTTAAACTCTTAATAGATTTTAGAATTTCAAATGTTGTAATTTCATTATCTAGGCTACTTATTCCATGGTTGGTGATATGATTTACATCATTTAGGGATATGCTGTCATTGCTGTTGGTGTTAATATGTAGATGTTGGAAATGACTTTGTAATTCAGGGAAAGGAGGAAGGGTACAATTCTCTTTATCGGTCGTAAATTTTTATAACCTTTCCAAAAAGCAGGTTTATCATTTCGAAAATCATGTGATAGTTTATGTACAAAGTTTGTAAACCTTCTAAATCCAGTCAAATATCCATTACTTGACATACCTTCATTTACTTCAAATCTGTATGTGGCAACTCGGATTTTGGGGATTTGTTAAGTCTTAAATCTGTCTTGTTATTGTTGAATCAATTTTTCATTCTATTATCTGAGCTAGCTTTGAGTAAATTCCATGAATATACCGTCACCTACTCTAGATGATTATTTTCTGCAACTGAAATTTCCAATATTCTATTTTAGTTTAGATTCTTTTACATAGATGTAGGAGGGTAAATACTTGAATTATTAACCCTGGATAATGAATTTATATATCTGCCTTCCATAACACTGTTTTTGATCATACTAAATGTATCACATGACAATGTTTTGATGCGCTGTAGAAACCCAATGAGAATGATTGTTTTAAAGTGTATATCCCGGATATTGGGAGATTGCTTCGTTAGATAGAGAAAAATTTTCTATCAGTACATGTTCTTCTTGTATTTTCACTTTGCGCAAGCATTTCCTCCTCAAAAATGCAATCAAAGTTACGATTTGTGTCTCACTCTTTTTCCTCGAACAGGAACCCACTTATTTTCCACAAGAGTGTTTACACCGGAAAAAACACTAAACTTTTTACTTATTTGTCTCTAAATAACGGAATGAAATTTTCAACATTCAGCTGAAGATTTAGAGCTATATTCAAGATCTTTAAAGAGATATAAGCCTCTAAAGTCAAAAGTTTTTAGTTTTGGATTTTTCTCACTCAAGTGCTCACGCGATTAGCACCTCTTTACTACTTCGTCTAAGCAGGTTATCGCTGCTGGTTAGTGAAGGTGTGTGACTATTTTTAATACGCATCAACTATGCCGACTATGCTTAGACGAAATCGCAAAGAGATGTTAATCGTGTGAGCACTTGAGTGAGAAAAATCCAAAACTAAAAACTTTTGACTCTAGAGGCTTATATCTCTTTACCTGGATCTTGAATATTGATCAAATATAGCTCGGAATCTTCAGCTGAACGTTGAAAATTTTATTCCGAAAGCAGATTGTCATTTCGTTTAGCTGTTTTTATTTAGAGACAATTAAGTAAAAAGTTTAGTGTTTTTTCCAGTGTAAACTCTTTTGTTGAAAATAAACGGATTCCTGTTCGAGGAAAACTGTGAGACACAAAATTAACCTAAAACCGTCACTTTGACTGCATTTTTAAAGGAGAAATGATCGCGCAAAGTAAAAACATAAGAAGATCATGTACGAGTAGAAAATGTTTCTCTATCTAAAGAAGCAATCTCCCAATATCCGGGATAGACACTTTAAGTGTGGATGTAATATTTATTTTGATTTTTGACCAGCCTACCGTAAAAATTCTAAATGTCAGTTATATATTTTTTAATTTTCAGGACAGTGTCAAATGGCCAGATAAGATACAAGGAAACTTCAAGGTAGCTTTATTGGAAATAGTACCACATTGATGGTGTTGTCTACTCTCCTCCCAACTTATTATCCGATGTGAAACACATCTCCTGAACATTTCATCAGATTCCTGATTAAATTTATAGTAATAGATTTGATGGTTACTTTATGTGTACCTGGTGTCCCTCTGTTACTTACATATTTGCTATGTGGTCGCAGAATGCCACTAACTACAGTCGGTCATGGCTGATAAAGAAAGTTTTTAAAAGCCAATTCACAATGCAAAGCCTCATCAGAACCAGTCCTCCATAGAGGCTGCCAGTGAAGGATGCTATTTAACGGTTGCATAAGGAACTCATGAACTTTACTTCATACAGGAGAGAATTTTAAATAAAGGCATTAGAAAAATCAAACAAAGGAATTTATTCTATTACATATCTTTTGAAGAATGGTAATCAAAGAAAACTGATCAGAGTAATATGATAGCATTAATTAATTCTAAAACACTTTTGTATGGCCATCATAAATTCAGATTATAACATAAAAGTTATTATTAACCCCTGTGAAAAAATCCATGCGTTCACAAACAGTTCATGTATGAACTTCATGAACCTCCATGAACGGTTCATGAACAGTCACGTACAGCTCATGAAAAGTTTATGAATTGGTTCATGAATTTGAAATTGCTTTGAAGTTCATGAGCAGTTCATAAATACTTCATGAACTGTTCTTGAACTGTTCATGAACTTTTTGTCAGTTTCACAATCATAAACTCATGAACTTTGTTTTACAGGGGAAACTCTTTAAAATGGATTTAATTACACTGGACTGGGACAATGTCTTCGAATCCACTTTTTAATGCTATCTAGTATTTTACTTACAAATAACTATTAAATTATAGGCCATGGTACAGGCACATATTCCAACATTTTTTTGCTACAATAAATTAATGGAGTAACAGTTTCTGTGTAAAATCTTTCAAAATCTTTAAGATATCAACAGAAAGCTACAAGTAGTTGTGAACAGTTTTTTTCTTCCAATCTTCATGAGCTTATTTGACCTTCCAACAACGTTGTCCAAATTAACAAAGATGATGAAAATCTTTATTTTATCTGCTCGCTTAGAGCCTTTTAGTTGGCCTACTCAAGAAAGATCCAATCCATAGATTATCATGGCCTGATCTCTTGTACCATCCCTTTGTTAAAGATCAAATAAACTGTGAGTAGCTTTTACTATGGCTAATATTCAATATTTGGATACCAACCTTGTAAAATCCTATGATTTGTCATTCCTTTTATTTATTTATTTTGTGAATTGTGAAACAGTCTGATTACGTGCTCCTATATTTAGCAAAAGTGACATCTTAAACAATTTCTATCAAAATTTATAAATATACAGCTTTAACTTGGGAAATTTTCATTTGCTGTTTTTTGAAAGAAAATCTTTACTTAATAATAAATACCTGCGGTAGATTACTAGATTCTCTTTAGATGAAAACAGCCATGTTTTTTACAATTCAGTTAAATTCTGAGGTTAGTGAAGAAATATTTTTGAAATTGTAAATCAATGCAAGTAGGGAAACAAACTGTTGATAGAATAGTCGGACCAAAATATAACCAATGACAACATAGTCTGCAAAATGTGAAAACGGAGTTTAAAATATGTAGACCAGACAAGTAACACGTAATTTATGATGTGGATTTTGTGGTATCATTCGAAGGAATTATAGAATATCTTACTCCGTTCAGAATTAAATCGCAATTCATACATAGCTCAAAAAGCTCACCCTACAGACTCATGCAGTTTTGATACTTTTGAAATTCAACTCAATGAAAATTAATTCTGAATTGAACTTTAAACCATATACTTACCTATACTAATAAGATTGTCAATGTTAATCATTAATCTGTATGTTGTTCTCATGCAATTTGTGATATTTTGAATTTTACAGTACATTCCCTTGAAATTGGTAAGCTACCACCATCAATGTTCAACAGAAGTAAAGAAAATCTTAAAAAAGCTGACTCAAAGGTACATTTGAAAGGGAAATGGTAGCTTTTTGGTACAGTTCATGATCAGTTTATGAAAAATTCATGAAGTGTTCATAAGAATTAAGCAACTTCACATTAATGAACTGGTTCATGAACTGTTCACAAGCTCCTGAACTTTTTTCGCATTGTAGTTTGATTGTTGTGCAATTTAAATTGATGTAAATACGTCTCTTTTGCTACAGGTTAAAGGAACTCATTCGGGGCCTAGCTGGGTGGAACGACTGAAGAAGGATCCAGTGTACAACAAAACTTTGATGAAGCATGAAAATAGCATTTCTAAAAATGGTAAGCATGTTTGGGAAACCTGATATAAGTTGCAAAAACTTAATTGAAATTGCAACCTCTTAACAATTGCGAGAGATTGCCATTATTTATGGCCTTATGAGAATTCGAGATAATTAATATTTCCAAATTTCTAAAAAACTTGTAACAATATTTTGCTGAAAAAAGATAGATACCCAAATAAATAGATTATTGAACTTCGGGCATGTTAATTATAAGCATAATATTACTATTGGGGTTTTTAATAAAGTTTGATGATAAAGATGATGATGACAATGATAATGATGATAACTGGAAAATTCAAGAATCAAGTTGTTTCAATAGGTTTATTCATTTTAAACAATCGCATTCGTGGAAAGTATGTTGTTACAATTGCTCCAATTCCAAATCAAGTGCAGTATTGATTAGTTTCTATGCTTTTTTCTGAAGTCGCTTCTGAAGTGGATTTTTTTTCATTTCAAATGGTACTGCAACTTTATGTCCTTGCTATCCTGTATATTTACACTTTGTGTTGTAGGTGACTCTATTCAGCAACATCTATCCTCTGTTTCAGCATCACCATCTGATGCCAGCCATGTTATTAGCATTGATTATGATAGGGAAATAGAAAATGATCAGATTGTGAAGTATGCAAAAATGACAGACATTACTGAAACCCTTAAAATGGTGAGTTATTGGAATCTGTTGTGCAAAGACTCAGGTTTCTTTTCATTTCGGTATTTCATCTTTTTGATATTATAGTGTTACTATGTTGAGTGTTTTTGTGTGTTTGATTATAAATTGAATCTAGGACATTCAAAATATTGGTCATGTACTTTAAGAATTGCGTCAAGACTGCACGACTGAATAACAACTTAAATTACAACTATGCAAGTTTAAACAATTAATAGCTTTGTAAAAAAAGTATGGTTTCCTTAGCAACATGATGTTTGTAGCATCGGTATATTTTGTTTTTTCCTCAGGTGATATTGCATTGTGGTTCAGTTATTGCTCTTTGCTTAAAAAGTAATCAGTAATCAGTAATAAAGGGTTACTGCACGGCAGCCGTGTGTGGGTTCTCTGATACCAACACGTAGGATGTTGGGAGACACCAGAAAGCATCAGAAAAACAAGAGCCTGTAGGGCGAATGTTTTTCAGCTTTGGAGTTTCTCTCAACATCCCAAGTGTTGGTATCAGAGAACCCAAACACAAGGCTGCCGTGCAGTAACCCTTTTGTGAATTAAAACCTAAATTTTACTATTTTTAAACAAATTTAACATAAAATATTTGACTGATTAGATCAATTTTCTCCTATAAATCTTCACGTCTTCGTCATATTTTGCCTTTCTTCGAATCACAGATCCGGAGTTACACTTTCGAACCACTTTCGATTCTTTCGAAAGCCATGATTTTGATCTGTCTTGTTTCTCATTTCTGCTGTTTTTCAAACTTTTGCCGGTTTTGTAGGGCCTTTTTGTCTCGGAATAGCCATATGACCAAACAAAAGGACGCGAAAGGAAGAATGCTTTTAATTATGATATTCTGAAATATTTATATCTCATTGTCGATGGTAAAGTTATTCAAATTTTTATTTACAATTTTTTAGCAATTTTGGGTGTTTTGTTTTTATCTATCATGATGTCCAAGTTGTTTTGGCTTGCGTGATCCAAACATGGGAGTTAGCCAATCAAATTACTATAACAGCATTCGAAAATCTCTCGAGTTTTACAATCGTAATTACTTTAAAAGTTGAGTAATTTATTATTGTAATTTATCACTTTTTGGAACACAATAGCAATAATTGTAATCATGCAGAGATTTTTCAAAGTAATTGTAGCGGTTATTGATTACAAAAATCTCAGTTATTGACAGCCCTGACTACTTGATAAATATGCTGCATGCTATCTTTCACGATGTATAGTATGAAGTATATCATGCTGTACTTTTAAAACATCCTTTTAGATTTGTGAAACTATGGAAGATCCTTCTCAGCATATAAGCCATCTGCAAAGCAGCCAATCAGCATTCTATTATTGCCTCACAGAGGCAGCCAATGGTGATGAGGAAAAAGCGTCATCTATTGACAAGATCATTATTTCTCTTGAGGCATGCCTAACAACTGAAAGGTACATAAAACAAAGGATTACGTCAATCAAAAAGAAGGCTTCTGTAATTTAGACCCACACTCTAGTAGCAGTAGCAGTATAGACAGTCACATTATAGGAATGTGCTGTCCCTCTTACGCCTTACATATTTGCTACACAAAGAACACCTCAAATCATGGTCAGACATAGCTGACAAAGAAACTTGTAAATAACACAATTCACAATACAAAACATTATGAAAAGATACTACTCTGCCATAGCCCCTTTAACCCACATTCTAACCATAAATAATTAATGATATTCTAATATTCACTTTGAATATTTCAGGGTGTAGTTCAAAGGGCAAAGATGACCGGTGTGGGCTACACACTTGAGATCATGTGCGTGCTTACATTACTGTTGTTGTTTGTATTGTTTCTTTGTCTGAAACTTAAAATTTGAAGCCATGATTGACATTGATCGTTGAAATACACTAAGCCTGTTTCAAATTTAGGCTTACAACAGCCATTTGTCAATAGTTCCCCTTTAAAGCTTTTAATGGTAAATCTCTTGCTCTGAGAAGTCATTTGTTGCTGCTTTCCCCATTTTCAAAACATGTGTTCTTGCTCTTGGGTAGCAACTGTCAGTTATAGACCGTTAGTTATAGCCTATCTCCGGCATAGAAGCATGGTGAAACTCCTCCAATCAGGATCTATGTATATGATCAGTAAATATCAGTAAAGTTTTAGTTAATCTATAACTATCTCATATACCATATGCTATCAGCTAATTTATACTTTGTTCAAATAATCACACAGAAATATTATTCCATTTCATTATAAATACATTTTACTTTGCCTTGTATATATACTAGGCTGTGATGCATTTTTTGTTATCAATATTTCCTAACAGGCTGAAGTCCAGTCAGAAAATGCAAAAGTGACATAACGCAGTCCTGAGCGGTCGTCTGTCTTTCCTTATTGTTTTTTGGTCCTTAATAACTCACAAGAATATTGACTCCCCTGATTACCTTGTCATAGGAAATGCTCGATTATCAACTTATTTTTCTTATGCAAATTCAACATTGAATCAACTTACAGGTCTCTTGCCATAAAATTGGATATTATAAAGATGTTAAACCTCCCACTTGTCCTATCTGAGACAGTTACCAAGATGATTAACAACCAGAATGCTATGAAGGTGAGTATGATGTATGCCATCCTGTTAAGTCACAATCATATTAACATGCATTCATGAAAAAATTCACATAACAATATTTCATGCTATTTTACTATTAAACTTACATATTAACATCCAAAGACTAGACGCTGTTTATGTTACTCTGACCCCTGTGAAAACAGTTCAGGAGTTCATGAACAGTTCATGAACGTTAAATTGCCCCAAATTTTCATGAACTGTTCATGAACTGTCTGTGAGGGTTCATGAACTGTTCATCAACAGTTCAGGAAAATTGGTGCTATTAAAGGGTTACCACATACTTGCCATGTTTGTATTCATATTTACTAAACGAGAAAATGTTTGGAGACACGGGTGAAGCGCTAAAAATCACGACCTCCGAGCAAGTGATTTTTAGCTTCCTGAGTGTTTCCCAACATTTTCGAGTTTAGTAAATATGAATAAAAACATTTGCAAGCATGTGGTAACTCTTTTCTAAAATAAAACAAATGTCAGAATCTCATTCGACAGAGAATTTTCAATTCATGAATTCACAATTTAAAATTCAATTTCAATTCATAAACCAAGCAAGGAGAATCCCACAACAAGATATATATTGTTGAATAAAGAAAGACATATACAAGAACGTCTGTAATATAGTGGTACAATAGTTCTTTAGCAAATTAATGCAGTTATTGTTATTTATATTTTAGGTTTACCTTGAAACAGCGACGTAGCCTATAATTGTCTTTCATTCTGTGTTTTATTTTGCATGTTACACAACCAATAACTCATTCACCACGCTTTTCAATAAATATAAACATCTTGAGCTAAATGTCGTTTTGTAAATCGTAGCCATTATTGAGATATTTATTGGATTGTGATCAAAAAGTTATAAATTCTGTATTCTATCACAGATCAAACTTTTGAAGCTTGCGGTTTTTCCCCGTTTTCGGAGCCATGTTTTACCCTAGGATTTCATACACGCTCTTTCGACCAATCAGATCGCAGAAAACCTTAGTGATATTTTAGAATTAATGTTCATGAACTGTTCTTGAACTACTGAACTGTTTTTCGCAGGGTAGAGTTTTGCACAAACACGCTCATCAGACGGTTTTATTCATAATAAAACATACTATTCCATCAGTTATATACATACTAAAAGTTGACACTATTTATTCTATTGTTTCTATTGTGCAATTGTGCAATTGCCGCTCACAAAATAATTGCCTGTTTGAAAATAAATGCCTGACAAACATTGCCTGATAATCACTATCCAAGACTCAATCGGCCACAATTACATTTGCCTTACTGAGGGAACACTTAAACAACATATTACTAATCATAAGTCATCATTTAGATATAGAAAATATGCTAACTGAACTTTCTAAGCACATTTGGTCACTAAAGAACAATTGCAGCAATTACAATATCAAATGGTCTATATTATCAACGGCAGCAGCATACAGCAACATCAACAAAAAATGCCATCTCTTTATAGAAGAAAAATGTTTTGTAACATTTTACAAACATAACAATTTATTAAACAAAAGATCAAAATTGATATATAATGAAGTCGTCACGCTAACAACAATAGATTATTTTTACAGAAACAATCGTTTAGTAACTAAACAATAGTATAACAATTTCAATAGATTCAATAGAATAAAGAATAAATAGCTTTAGCGATTTTGTCTCATTTCTGAATAGTTTAATCTTCGAGCTTTCAGACTCTCATTCTGTAATGCCCTGTGTCTTTTCATAGAGTCTAATGTATGTATTTAAACACAGTGTGAAACAACTAGCCCAATTATCATAGTAATATTTATGAATTACTTACTGTATAAAGTAATGGTACTGATGCATTTCTAAACTTTGATGTAGAATAATTGGTATTTGACACTGACTCTTGATATCCTCAATCTCATTGGAATCATCATTGATGTTTGTACAAGCAGTAACCAGAGGTAACAATCGATCTAAATACATCAACTCATTGCAGGGTAATCCCATTCATTTTAACATTTTTCTCATTAGTAATTTCATTCTTATTTGCTTAAAGCATGACAGAGTGGGTATCTAGCATGCAAAATCTCCTTCATTGTTGCATCGGGGAGGGTTTGAAAACATCACATGATAAAGAAAATGAGCTCAGATTATTGTGCATCAAGGTATGTTTAATCAGCAGAACTGTTTACCAAATAATTCTACAGTAAATGATAAATGTAATTGTAGTGTCAATGGTACCACCCTACCTAAATTGCATGTTTCACAAATCTTCTTTAAGAACCTGCTTTTTTTCTCCGAGAAACAACAGTACATTACCAATACTTATCTCAGACCATTGCAGATAAATGTCAATATATATTAAGCCAAAATTACCTTAATTGCCAGGCATCTCCTTATATTGAAAATCCATCCAGACCACACCATCATAATACCGCACTCATTGGATGTTCAGATAGAGTCTAGGCTGAATTGCCCTTTGGGGGAGTTGAGCCATAGGATATTAGATCTGTACAGGTGCTTTGCCATCTCAACTGAATTGCTGTTATCCCAATCATTAATTTAAGGTAACTACAATGATATATTGTAGCACTGCAGTTAGTGAAATCTGTACCAAATGAATGTATTGTGGCGCATTGTACTAATAAATACAAGGAGCTGTTCTAAAGGGGAACAAAATTTGCTTTCTAGGAACACAATTTTAATGGAGATGAGCCGGATATCGTTTTATGCCAATAATTGTTGAAGATATTCTGTTAACCTATTAATGTTTGTTAAATGACATTCGTCTGATGATACCTCTCTAGCAGACACATGTCCATACCAGAGATCTGCTTGTTTGTTTGTTTGTTTAGTTACCACTTATGTTATCGTTAACTGTAATTTCCATTTAACTTATAGACTATATACTCCATATTGTCATTATGTACATTTGAAGTAAACCAATCAGGCATATTGAGGTCAGTATGTTATGCTGACATAACAGCACCATTTGCTTCAGTACTCAAAAGCCAACTGAGCTTCATCAAATACTTTTATCACTAGGACTTTTACTGAAGCATGTGCAGTGCAAATGTTTGCAAATGTATTACCCTTTGTCAGTATTCCAACCTTTGGCATGTTAACAGGTAGGACCTTGTAACAGACTTTAATAAAACTTCAAAGTGCTGCCTCCATCGTGTTGCTTGATTTATGCCTAATATTTCTTATTGTAACATTTCTCAGGTCTGTTAGCAAGGTTGGCCCTGCTTGGTCATGTCTTTGTTGATCAAATTGCAGATGTTATCAATAATAACTCTAAGGTTAGTATTTAGGCAAGGCATATGTAAGCTTTGAAACTAGTATAATATTTATTATATAGATATGCTAATTATATTTATATTGGAATTGAATACAGTAATCAAAACTTGATATTGAAAGTTCTCGCAACTTTGAAGAAGGAAAACACTGCAGCACCATTATTTGTAGCCTGCTCGCAGACTCACTGTCAAATTTACATTTTAACAGTGAGTCTGCGAGCAGGCTACATTATTTGATTATACGCAAAGCTTTTACTTCAAACGAAACACAATGAAACAGATGCTTTTGAGTTGAAGGCCTTATACTGTAATGGCATTGTATGCTATTCCTTGTGAACACCAACTAAAAAGTTAATCACTGCTGCTTTGGTAATATTCTAATTTCCCTACGATGTGTTAATATTTCAATTCTCACAGTTATTTGCATTATATATTGTGGATATTTTAGTTCTCAAAGACTATCAAGGAAATGTTAATCTCTGATGGAAATAGTGACATCACATGTGATTTGTTGGATATATGTGGTCAGTTAATACGGAAATCTGCTACAGAATTTTGGTATTTTGCTCTTGATATTTACTCAAAGGATGAAGGTATTTCCATTATAGATATTCATTATCAATCTATTATCTACTTAATACATTTAAATGGTTTATCTTGTAATACATGTAATAAGTTAGTCTTATCCATTTTGCCAAAAATGATCGATCTTGATTCTAATCATAACACTAGAAACAAACAGATACTTTCCCTATACATTGCTTTGCAGCAAACTATCACATAATGTTGCTTCTTTGGTATTTTTCAAAACGGAAATAAAGACATTAACAAAAAATTGTATTTTTCAAAAGCTTGTCTTCCTTAGGGTTTTCGCTTTCTTGCAATACAGGAAGCTAATTTTGAGTCCAGGTTGTGATTTGACAAACAGATAGAAGTTGTGACCGCATGTGCTGTAACATATCAAAAGCGGTCAATGTGCTCTGATTGTGCGGCCAAAGCCTAACACGCAAATTATCTGAACAAAATGGCGATCAGAAGCAGACGTAAAACGAAGGAAACCTCTGACTTGCATTAATGTTACACTTTATTTTTCTTCATGAAAATTGAACACTTGATTACGCTTCACAATAACAAATTTACGATTAACTGGATTTGGAAAAACTTTTATTATTAAGTCAAATAGTCGACCGCTTAAATCTTAATTTCTGAATGTCATTATTATTTGATTATTATATGGTTCTAGACACACTATAGTCGAGAATCTATATCGCTAATAAGGTAAGCACATAATTTGACTGGCTCCAAGTCTCGCTTACTTTGATGTGCCGAGATTTGATGGTAGGTAAGCGGTCACTTACCAACATATCAAAATCGTCATAAAAATAAGTTAGACTTGGAGCAAGTCAAGCACATAATAAACTATGGCTTATCTAAGTTTGAAACTGTTGACGTTATTTGATAATGCTTCAACAAACAACAGCTAAAATATTTATTTTGCATAAAACGCGACACTCGAGTTCAACGAAGTCTAGAAAACCTTCTATACGTGGGCAATAAAAACTATCTGGTTCTTCTTAAAGCGCACACTAATTTATCTCAAACTGGTCTCAAACATTACTATACTCTTTCCGCTTTGTTGACCAAGTGGTCCAAGTCTCAAAGCCATTACTTACTCTTTGAACTAAAAGGTCTCTCAAGACTCAAATCAAAACAAGGTATGCCGATAAATACATATCACTCAACATGCATTACACTCATAGATATGTATCGACGTAAATTGATAAATTTTCATTAAAATGTATCAAGTTTAATATGTTACAAAGGTTTTTTGGGGGAGGGGGTCAACATGCCGGTCTTTCACTTACATCAACTTCCAAATAAATTGAGACATGCAGAGGACTAGATATCACTAGATGTCATTGAAGTAAATCCAAACTATTTCATGAAAATATATCGAGTTTATATTTAAATACAGCCATTTAAGTTGACAAATGGGGCATTTGGGGTTCATTAAAATGCCGAGCTTTCACTTTCTTCAACTTGTAGGTCCCTCAAATTAAAACAAGGGGTGCCGATAATCAGATATCATTGGAGATTACTCTTTGACACGTATGGAAGTAAATTCAAAATGCTTTAAAAAGTATCTAGTTTATATTTTGATAGAGCCATTAAGTTGACAAAGGGGGCATTTGGGCTTTCTTAGAAAGCCTGGTTTTCACTTTCTCCAACTTCTAGGTCCCTAAAGTTAAAAAGAGGAATGCTGATGACTAGATATCACCAGATATTAGGCTACTTGTAGACGACACCCAGCATCTGTGGAGTTTAATTTGATGGTGGTTACAATTTTAATTTAATTACAATTTTAGGCTTAATAAGACTCAGACACTGTTGTTTGCCATTGCATGAAACCCCCCTTTCTAGTGGGACTAGCTTTCATTTCGTAGGTGGGAGTTAGTTCACATCCGTTAGATTACGGACGTAAGTAACAAAGTTTAGATAACAGCGTGGGAAGCTATTTTATACCAAATAAGGTAAGCAGCACAGATGGAAGAGCCTGGGTAAGAAGGATGAAACAATGTGCTACTTTAGGCACACCTTGTTTTGGGTTAGTCACTTCTTTAGAGGAAGGCGTTGTTAGCGGTAGCAAAAGTTTAATTGAGCTTTTTGTGTGCAAGTTTTTTGGCAGAGCAATTTTTACTGTTATTATTATTCTTAAATTTTTTATTATATATATTATTCACATAACTCGATTTTCCCCACCCTCCCTTTCCCTTGCAATGTTTTAGGTTTTCAGGTTGGTAAGTTCTTTTGTCCACATATGGGTAAGAGTTGGTAAGTTGATTAATGATAGTTAATTCCACTGGTTATCAGTGTGACAGGTGCTTGGTTGGACAGGGATCCATATATGGAGTGTGACAGGTTCGCCAGTAGCAATAGCAGCATAAAAGCATATAGAAAGCATAAAAGCATATAGAAAGCATATAGAGCATAAAAGCATATAGAGCATAAAAGCATTACAAAAGCATGAAAGCATACAGAGCAATAGAGCATAAAAGCATGTTGCAAGCATAAAATATATAGAGCATAAAGTATATAATAGATATCCCACCAACCAAGCACCTAGGCCAGAGCTCATTAGTGGATGAGTTTAATATACAGTTTGTATATTTGTTTAACTATGAGAACATTGACGAACAAATGAGATTGTCAGAACATTGAAACAACATAACACTAAACACATGAATATCTTTGCTATTAAAATGAACTATTTCAAATTGATAATTCCGTCGTCGTAGAAGGCCTAAACACCTGAAAAACAACTGTCACAAATTGAGGTGATGTGTACGTAAAACAGCGGGTGCTCAGTCCAAACTGCAGACCGCTGAGGATGATTGCACATTTTTGACAGGAGAAATAAATCCAACAACTAAAATCCCTTGTATTTCATGTATTTCGTAATAAATTATATTTATTTCAAGCATAAAAAATAATCGTAAATAGGGTAGATTCAAAATCTCCGCTTATACGCTTTCAAAATAAAGAAATCATTGTCACCATTCTTTATCATTTAACTTCAGCTACTCGAATCTGTGTCAAAAATATGTTGCGTCATGTGCACTTTAAACTAGACTTACTACGTAAGCAAAATATCTAAGTTATTTAATGCTCAGCATTCTAAATATAGCGTTACATTATGATTAGATATAGTGTTCTCAGCCACGTCTTCAAAGTTCAACATTTATAATCAAACAATCTTGTAATAATATAAAACGAGGCCAATAAAATAGGAATGGCATTAACTAATTAACTAAATAAAAGCACAAATCTCATGAAAAATGTTAATTTAAGATATAAAATATGTAGTCTTAAATTGATGTATCTAACTATGCACTAATGATAACATAGAAGTCATTATGTAGTCTTTGCTGTTTTAATATTGTTCGATGCCATAAATGCGGAGCTGTTTAGTAATAAATAAACCCAAAAATCAGACATTCATATTTGTTACTAATAATTTCACGCCTTGAGCGATCATCGTGCAATTTAATCTATAGATAAAAATGTCTGATAGTTGCTTTTATTTATTATTAGATATGATATTTTTTCAAGAAATGTTTGGAATATTTGTCTAAGAGTAATCTCTAATGATATCTAGTCATCGGCATCCCTTGTTTTATTTTGAGGGACCTGGAAGTAGGAGAAAGTGTAAACCCAGCTTTTTAAAAACCCAAATGCACCCTTTGTCAACTTAAATGGCTCTATCTAAATATAAACTAGATATTTTGTCAAGAAATGTTTTTCATTTACTTCGATATGTGTCAAAGAGTAATCTCTAATGATATCTAATCATCAGCATCCTTCGTTTTGATTTGAGGGACCTAGAAATTGGAGAAAGTGTAAACCCAACTCTTTGAAAAACCGCAAAATGCACCCTTAGTAAATATGAATTAGATATCTTGTCAAGAAATGTTTTGAATTTACTTCGATACTTGTCAAAGAGTAATCTCTAATGTTATCTAATCATTGGCACCCCTGGTTTTAATTTGAGGAATCTACAAGTTGGAGAAAGTTTAAACCCAGCTTTTTCTGAAACCCCAAATGCCCCCTTTGTCAACTTAAATGCCTGTGTCAAAATATAAACCAGATATTTTTTCAAGAAATATTTTTAATTTACTTCCATACATGTCTAAGCGTATTATCTAGGGATATATAGTCATCTGCACGTCTCAATTTATTTGGAGAGACCAACTAGTTGATGTAAGTGAAAGACCGGCATTTTGACCCCCCTGCCCCAAAAAAATCTTTGTCAACTTGGATGGGTATATCTAACATATTAAACTTGATACTTTTTCATGAAATTTTATCAATTTACGTCGATACATGTCTATGTAATACATGTTGAATGATATGTAGTCATTGGCATACCTTGTTTTTGATTTGATAGACCTTTATAGTTCAAAAGTAAAAATGGCTTTGAGACTTTGTCAACAAAGCGGAAAGAATATAGTATATTTCGTATTTCTCAAACTAAATATAAACGAGTCAAGCAATTATAGTCAAACCTAGAATCATAGTAGTTTATTATTTATTTTAAATGTGCAACCAGTTTGAGATAAATTAGATTGTGCTTTTAGAAGAACCAGACAGTTTTTATTGCCAACAACATATAGAAGGTTTTCTAGACTTTGTTGAACTCGACTGTCGCGTTTTATGCACATACCGTTTAGTTTATTATGTGCTTACCGTTTTAGCGATATAGATTCCGGACTACAGTGTGTCTAGAACCATAAAATAATCAAATAATAATGGCATTCAGAAATTAAGATTTACACACAGTCACTTTTTGTTTGCTATGTACAGTCAGTTTTCCAAATCCCGTTAATCATAAATTTGTTATTGTGAAATGTAATCAAGAGTTCAATTTTCATGAAGAAATATAAAATGTAATATAGATGATCGCTTAGGCGTGAAACTTGAAGTAGCAAAAATGAATGTTTGATTTTTTGTGTTTTTCCAATTAATTTAATTATAAAGTGTAATATATATATAAGTCAGAGGTTTCCTTCGTTTTATGTCTGCTTCTGATCAGATTTTGATTTTGCTTAGATAACTTGCATGTAAGGCTTTGGCCGCACAATCAGAGCACATTGACCGCTTTTGATATGTTACCGCACATGCGCGGGCAGGTGGTCACAACTTCTATCTGTTTGTCAAATTGCGTCCAGGTTACTGGTATATCGTTTTTCTCATAGGTGAGAAAACATTGTATGGGTATTCTGATTGGTTATATTGTTTGTTTCACTTGTGAGGAAAGTGATATAAAGATACTGATCGCTGGCTATAGAATTCAATTTGTTAGGCTTCAGAAAGGAATTGTTGAGTTTATGAACAGTTTTTAAACTAGTTCAATAATGTTAAATGGCCCAATTTCCATGAACTTGATTTTCATGAGCAGTTCATGAAAATTGTGCCTTTCAGCGTTCATGGACTGTTTTCATAGGGGAGGAGCGTGAAATGGCCCTCATGGAAACTTGGTGTTCACTCCATGAAAAGGTACTGTGAAAACGGGCAATTTAGATTTCATGAAAGTTTGATGAACTGTACATCAAGGGTTCATGAATAGTTTATGATCTTTTTATAAGCTTTACATGAAACAATTGAACTGTTTATGAACCATTAAGTTTCTGACTAAAAAAATATTTCCCCTGACTATTTTGACAGGTTTTTGTTCCCTGCTACTAAAAGTTTTAATTCTGGTAGTTTAATTTCTTGAGGATGTCCAACTCAAATATAAGAAATAGGTATACCCCCTATAAAACAGTTCATGAACTGTTTAGATGGTGTTATTGAAAGTTTTAAAGTTCATGAACGATTCAAGAGGTTCATGGACAGTTCATAAAATCGACAAACCTTTTTTCTGGGATAGATATTCTTGGGATTTCAGTAAGCTATTATGAATGTCGCAAGAAACACCAACAAGCAACACTGTAAATTATCATTATCTTATTATTTTGTTTAGATCATCAGTTTTCTTTACTGTTTGATTCGATTTGTCATATCAGCATTAATGTGAAAATAAAAACATGTGTTGTTCTTGGTAATCTACTGAAATATTCACCACAGATGTATTCACTGATAAAGACCAGGTCTGGATATTACAAAACACATAACCTATCGCATCTCATTTGTTGAACTCAACTGATATTAATTTATTACATGCTGCTTTACTTGAAGGCTAGATTCTATGATACCTGAAATCCAAAAGCTTCTGTTAAGTGATTCTCAAGCAGCTAAGCAGGTACTAAATTTAGTATTTAGTAGGCATATGATATTTGTCTTTATGAAATTAAAACCTGTATTTGACAATCAATCCAAATTCTAGGCTGCTGTTATCGTGGTTGGTAACATGGTATATCACAATGGATTGTTGTTTTCGCATCTTTGTCCCTGTTTAGAAACTATGGTCAAGCTGGGATCAAATAATGATTGCCGCATCAGAGCAAATATATATGGTAATTGTGTAATGCTTAATCGGTCTATGGTTTTGCATGATATGTATCCCATTAATACCTTCATGACCTTTAACGTAAAAATGTATGTAATAAATTCTTTCCTTTAGCTTTTCTTGGAAATATTGTTCACCAATCTAAGGAAATGAGTTTTGACCTGTTGAACACAGAGGCGACAACTCTGTAAGTACATTATGTTTTGTAAATGACGTAGACCTCTATACAGTAAATGATGGACTGATATAATTTGCATAGGAGATGACGTTGGATGGCAGACACAACATATAAGGAGAGAATTGTGCTTAAATAACAGAAATGTATAACTGAACTTTGTCAATAGGACTTATCTACCATGAAATCTGTTAGAATTGACCTGCAATGTCACGCCCATAATTGCTATTTACCATGATTCCCTGAGCGGAAAGAGGCAATCTTCTAGAAACAGTAAGACATTATTGATAAATTTGGATGTTATTGCTGGTTTAGCCAAACTTGTTTAGCCTCTATGTATTACATCAGACCTATCAGCTAACAGACTAGCAGAAGAAAAAATGAATGAATGGAATGAATTAAAAAAATGTTACCACAAACTATATTTCATCATGACTGGAATCCCGGTATACAAGAGTAGCATCATCCACCGGCCACCAATCATCAATATCAAAACCATACCCCAGTCATTAAGAAAAACATAGATTTCAAATTGTAAATGTTTGAGTTATTTCCAGTGTCCTGGATGGTGCCTTTGAAGATTCTAGTGAAGACTCTAGACAAGCAGCAATGTGGGCTCTAAGAATCTTCTGCAAGAGCCCACTTTTACTGAAGGTAATGCCAACAACCATGATTACCATTACAGTGATTTTCAGAGTTCCCATTCCCAGAGAGAAGCTGATTCATGCTCAATCCAAAGTAGGATGCAAAATGATGCATCTAATTGTGGTACTGTATTGGTTATTTTACTAATAGCAAGGCTACTGTAAAGTTATGGATGAATGCTCAATAGCTGTGGTGATCTAATCGAGCTAGGATGTTTTACAGTACAATGAAACCTGTATATAACGGTCAGCTATGAGAGGTAGATAAATTGATCACTATAGACAGGTGGCCTTTATATACAGGTTTGATTCAATAGAAGATACTATTTCAGACATTGCAAGAGTGACCACTATAGACAGGTGGCTGCTGTATAGAGGTGACCGTTATAACAAGTTTGACTGTATGACATAAATTAACTTTCATTCTACCGTTTTCAAGAATTGAAGTTCTCACTTTTTCAAATGCTTATTTCTCAAAAAATATTATGCCGTTTATTGATAAAACTTGGCAAATTAATCAAGTCACTTACACAACAAGTCAAGGTAAAAATGTTGGTTTTCAAATTTTTATGAGTCGACCCTATTGGACATGAGGTTTTTAAATCTGTGCATGAACTGTTAAATGGAATTTACAACTATCCAGATCCATCACTAAGGCACACATCCAAGAATAATTAAAATAGAAAACAAATATAAAAGTAGTGAAGAACTTACAGTACTGGATCACAGTCAAACTTTCTTAATATTCCCTTTTAGTGTTCCACTCTGCTTAATATCCTCATGTAAAACTGATTTCTATTTTGTATTCCTACTTTCCACTAAGCAAATTCTGCTAAATTGACCAATCAGAAGTGAAGGATTGTTAGTAAATATTTGGGTACAAAACATTCAAATGATGATTTTCTTGCAGATTTTGAAAAAAAATGGATTGAGGAGCAAAGTCAGTTTAATGCTGAGTGGGAATAAATCAATGAAATATAACTCATCCTTTGATAAATATATCTGGTCATCTTGCAACTATATTTTAGACAGAATGGATGATTAATAAATGAGAAAACACTGGTTACCGTAGCTTTTGCAATGTCTTTTGCTATAAATTAAAACAGCTTATGAGAATATACAGATCATAGGTATTGGAAAACAGGCACCAGTAGCTTAGGTGGTTCACAATCTGTTTGAAGAGAAGAAAGAAAGATTTCTATTTCATTCTTTAGATCTATTAATTGGATATTTGCTTGAATGCTACAGTATATTATTTACAATTTAAACATTTGATGCATAATATGCATTATCTGTACAAATAAGATATTGATATCATCATATCATCATTATCATATTCATTATCTGTACATCATATCATCATTATCATATTCATTATCTGTACAATTAAAATGCTTATATGATATTTGCTCACCCCCACAGTTGTTAATGCGGTTATGTATGAAACAATGTGAATATGAATTGAAAAGAGTCTATTTTTATACATTTCACCGTAAAAAGTAATCAATAGCAGTAGAAAATGCAGCAAAACCAGCGCAACCCAGAAGCGCACCTTGTCCACCAGCTACAAGGAAAGATAATACAATGTAAATATAGCAAATAAGAAATAAGCAGTCTCAATGTTATAACAGCGTAATCTTTCAAAAACAATTCTGAAAGTATTGGAAACAAAAATGAATTTGATTAGAAGTTTCTTCTTGAAACATTTTAATGCAAAAGTCAATGGCAACAGTTTCTCAATTTTATTAGTAATCTCAACGTCGTTTCGGCTAATGTCTCTAGCCATTTTCAAGAGAATTAAATTTTAAAGTGTACATAAATATATAGGTTTAAATTCAATAGATTTTGTAATTTACATGTATATAAGTTTTAAAAATGAAATAGGTTTAATAATTTGTATGTTAAGAATTTATATTTTAACAATTAAAACAATACTGAGCAGATTGAATCCGCTTGGGAGTTTAAGTTCGGTTTTAGGTCCTTAATAAATAGCATTTCGTAAATTCAACAATCCCATTTTGAATTGTAATGTCTTAAAACGCTAAATTGGTTAATAACATCGTCCATTGTTTGTTGATGCTCTTTTACATGTCGTCCAATGGCAGAAGATGATGAATTATGTGTTTTTATTCTTTCGTGTAGGTGGTTTTTTGTATATCCTACATAGCTTGACCTACACAAGCCTCATTTAAATTTGTAAACGACACATTGATTTGTCACCAGTTCAGGTTTTTCTTCACGATGCCTAAGGTTTAATCTTTTAGTTTGCGGCTAGTAAAAATAGTTAAAATATTGACATTGATTTTATTACAAAGTGATGATATTTCATGCGTTAATTTGTTACTTGAGCTTTGGTCCTTGAAAGGCAACTTGAGAATGACGTCAGGATCTACTTTTAAAATTGGTTTCAAATTTTTAAAATAATTAAAGTTAAAACGGTCAAGATAAAAAGTTAAAAGTGATACTGGATATTTAAGATCAATAAAAATACGTTTAAAGTTGGCACATTCAAGGTTAAAATATTCTCCCGATGAACATAGACGGTAAGCTCTGTGTAATAAAGTTTTTAAAAGACCCGTTTTATAACGTTTGTCGACATTGATATTAAAATGTAATAAAAGGCCAGTATTAGTTTTCTTTCTGTAAACCTGCGTAACTATAGTATTAAAATCTTTTTCTAAAAGCAACCCAAGAAAAGGTAATTTTCCATTCTTTTTGTGTTTCTATCGTGAAGTTAATTGAACTTAATACGACTAAAGGACCAAAGCTCAAGTAACAAATTAACGCATGAAATATCATCATTTTGTAATAAAATCAATGTCAATATTTTAACTATTTTTACTAGCCGCAAACTAAAAGATTAGACCTTAGGCATCGTGAAGAAAAACCTGAACTGGTGACGAATCAATGTGTCGTTTACAAATTCAAATGTGGCTTGTGTAGTTCAAGCTATGTAGGATATACAAAAAACTACCTACACGAAAGAATAAAAACACATAATTCATCATCTTCTGCCATTGGACGACATGTAAAAGAGCATCAACAAACAATGGACGATGTTATTAACCAATTTAGCGTTTTAAGACATTGCAATTCAAAATGGGATTGTTTAATTTACGAAATGCTATTTATTAAGGACCTAAAACCGAACTTAAACTCCCAAGCGGATTCAATCCGCTCAGTATTGTTTTATTTGTTAAAATATAAATTCTTAACATACAAATTATTAAATCTATTTCATTTTTAAAACTTATATACATGTAAATTACAAAATCTATTGAATTTAAACCTATATATTTATGTACACTTTAAAATTTAATTCTCTTGAAAATGGCTAGAGACATTAGCCGAAACGACGTTGAAATTACTAATAAAATTGAGAAACTGTTGCCATTGACTTTTGCATTGAAACAAAAAAATTTACTTTGTTAATCGATGTTCACAAAACCTTAGTATATCAATCATAGCTTTCAGATTTCAATTTGCTTTTTAAAGAGGCAATTATTTAATTCCCTGAACAGTAGAAACTTAACCCTGGGTTATACGACGTACTTTCAAGAAGCGACCCATCAAAATTGGTTTTGCACGCCTGAAAGTATGGCGTATAATCTGGCAAAATCGAAAGTATTGCTGATCGAGGCGTACCAAACTGACAACAGCTGTACTGGTACGCCTAAAAACAGTTGAAATATACGCCATACATTTGTGAGCCCTTCCATTTTCAGAAGGTCGAACTCGGGAAGTTTTTGTCATTTCCAAGGGGTTTCTGTTTGAATTTCTCATTGTTTCCTGCCTGTTGCTAAGTACCGTGGTTAGTAATCGTATCAAAACAATAGCAATGGTGTAGAATTGCGTTTTAGAATTTGAATAAACCAAGTTGTGATGATGTGATCACATTTGAGTATTCTTTGCCATTATTATTGAAAGAAAATTATTATCGAAAGAAAATAATCTATCTATAACATATATTGTTTTTGATCAAGTGCCTTAAATATGAAAAATATATTAAATATGAAGATAATATGATCTTGAACATCGTGTTTGTAAACCAAATATATTTTAGTAGTTTTATAAATATGCGTATGTCGACATCTAATGATTCGCAGTAAAACTTTGAAGATTTCGATTAATAAGTCTTCCTATTACGGATTCTCAGAACATAATGTCACAGATCTTCTCCCAGGAAGCGATAAAGTTTGAACAAAAATCAACTGGTACGTCACTTTAGGTTCGACGTATAATCCCACTTTTGTATTTTTTTTTGTGTTTGGTTGACTTGGTATAACCTGGGGGAATAGACTACTGTGAAAAATTTCTTGAGTTCATAATGGCTCACTTTTAATGACATTTTTTCAATAACAGTTCATGAAAATTGGACCAATTAACGTTTTATGAACTGTTTCACAGGGGCATGCCCACACATAGTTTGAATAAAAGAACTTTAAATCACAGCAGGCTAATGGAGACATACTGCAACATATGCATCAGTAGCGTAAGGGATTAAACTTTTCCGGCATGGTCTTAGGGCTCAATCCCTGACAGATACACTATTGGTTGGTCACCGGAGGAGTATCAAGAAGACCAATATACTGATCATTTGCCATGAAATAATACTTCCAATTTGCTGGATTTGTGGATAAATTATAGAGTATTTAGGTATGTGCGATTGCACACCTCATGATACACTCCATGCCGTAGATAGAAATATATTTAGTAAAACATTAGATTTCAGACCTACCTCTTAAACCAAGCAAACCACCTGTGATGCATCCTGACATTGTTCCATTCTTAAGGTCAGATTTACCTCTACACTGAACCAAAATAGTGACATATTTTAATATAATATATCTAGGAAGAAGGACAGATCTAGCAAGACACACAGGCAGTGCGTAAAATGATCTACATTGTGTTGGTATTTAAATTTTGGACAGGATGATTGGAAGTCACAATAGTTGCTTCACACTACTTCAGACTATTTAGATAAAATATTATAAACCATAGTAAATACTGTGGACTGTGGTGTGGGCCCAGCTACTTTTTTCGAGAGTAACCGTAACCAGGGTCTGACAACATGCCCAGCCTTCTGGAATCCTAGAGGCATTTCAACATTTTCTTCTGAACTAATGCTCCAACTTTCCTAAATATAGGATTCTTACTCTTGTCGGACCCCGACTGTAACTATAATTAGCTACTTTTAAGAAATAGCTTCCCGGCTCCTGACTGTCTGTTCATTGTCCTTATTCAAGATGTTCTGGAGAATCGTTGCAATTTGTTTAGCGGACTAATAATCTTTCTGTATTTTTGGAAAGGGTTTCATGGCCATATTTATTGTGCTACTCTGTTGGTACAGTATCATATAGTTTTTCATCATGGAATGACTTGAAAATAGAATATATAATTGGTGGTATCAGACTCATATACCTGTACTCCTACTTACACTTTCCAGAAGACATTCCGTTACAGAAAACATCGCCCCAACAACAGCAAAGTTTCTGCCATATGAAGACGCTCTCTGCTTCATTTCTTTGAAAACAGCCTTTGCTGATTGATCCTGCATTCCTCCAGCATAAGAGGGCATAGATGAGTCTAACCCGGCAGTAAACAAGCCAAAACCGGCTCCTAACCCATATCCTATTGAAAGAGTGTATACAATGGAATTACAACAGGACAGCTTTCTCAAGGGCAGTAATTTTACAGTCAAATGCTCAGCTCACATGCATATAATGGTCATAGAAATGGGGAAAAGATTAGAAAAACACTTACATGATGTCTAAATGTTTATACATTAAAAATTAGGCCTACAATCCTCTTATCAAAATATGGATTGCATTTTCAACGGGATAAATGCCCAATATAAATCAGCTGTTTAATTTTCCCGAAATCATTCTTTTTGAATCTAGGAAGACAAATAATTCCTTCTCTAGCAAAAGAATATATTTTCTTGAGTATTTTTAACAATTTCCCAAATAAACATTTCTATCAATTAAAATATAGTAGTTTAAAAATGATAAAAAATCCCATCTCATGTTGAGTTCGTGTTTCTCATTTATGTGCCCTTGATAGCATGCTACAGTAGTAGCTGATATGGCAACTTTGATAACTACTGTAGGAGTATAAGTTTTTATAATGATATACCCTATTACTTTAGGCCTACGCTTAACAAGTGTAGTAGTGAATATGTGGCTATGCCTTTTAGTGATGAAGTTGAATATTTTATGCTAATTATAAAACATACTATATGATATTAGATTTATTAGAGTTACAGTGAAACCTGTATATAACAGCCAGCTACGAGAGGTAGATATATTGACCATTATAGACAGGTGGCCTTTATATACAGGTTTGATTCAATAGAAAATACTATTTTAGACATTGCAAGAGTGACCACTATAGACAGGTGGCTGCTTTATAGAGGTGACTGTATTAGATAAATTGTAAACAAATGAAATTTCTTGTCATTTATCTATCAAATCCTGTCGATCGTCATTTCTCGAGTTCATAAATTTCATTTACAAACTTTCATGAACAGTTCATGGACGTTAAATGGCTCAATTTGAATAAATTTTTTTCAATAACGGTTCATGAAAATTGGACAAATTAACGTTTTATGAGCTGTTTCACAAGGGCATGCACCACATAGTTTGAATAAAAGAACTTTAAATTACAGCAGGCTATGGGGACAGACTGCAACATATGCATCTGTAGGGTAATGGTTTAGACTTTTCCGGCACATGTGGTCTTGGGTTCAATCAATATAAACGGCAATGCAAAACTAAATTTAAATCGACGTAAAAGTAAGAAAGTTACAAAACTTTCATCATTTCAGATTCTGTTTTGCGTAAAAAAATTTGAACACAAATGGCGTCCTATAGTCACGTGAAAAGCGCTTAACCAATCAGTGCACAAAGTGGCGTGTTCACACGGAACAAATGGAAGTGTCATCGATCCAAATTTTGCGGTCTTGGAATCGAGCTATGCCGCGTTGCATTGTGGGCCACCTAGGGGGCAAAACATTCATCTCAGTGTTAGCAGTCAGTCAAGAGATCAGTAAAATTGAAAGGGTTTATGCTCTGTTTAATCCAGTGTTTTTATGGATATTTAATTTGAAATGGTAAAAAGTTGTTGTGCTATACATCGTACTAATCGTCAAAGTAACAAGCAGATTAAGTTATCTTTTCATCGCGTGCCAAGCAATAGCACAAGACGAAAGCAGTAGCTTTTAGCTTTACGTCGAATTGATAAGAAAACACGTCGTCTTTGGGAGCCAAAATCAGAAGTTCATGTATGCTCTGAACATTTTACCCTCTGATTATATTGAATATGGGAATGGGGTTAATTGTTTAAAAGAATCTGCAGTTCCATCTGTTTTTGAGTTTTCAAAAACGTTCAAGGTTTGTCAAACGCAGTTGTTTTGCTATGCTTTCAGTTTCAATTTCGTAATTTGTGTAATTTTTATGAGGCCCAAACTATGTTATGTGTTTCCTTGTTCTTTTATTTTCAATAGAACAGAACTAAAGAGTAGTCAATATTATCTCCAAGTCTGAATTAATCATTGTTTTACTTCGGAATCAATATATTTCAGCCTGCCAAAATGATCATAACGTTTTGACTCGAAGCTCACAAGCTGTCACCATAGCTTATGCTTATAGGACTATTTGATATCATTGAGACAATATTATTGCACGTGGCTGGGAAAGATTGCTTGATGGGACATAATTGAATATGTTCCTCCACTTAAATTGATAATTTAATCATGTTGCTAAATTAATTTGTTTGTGTCTAATTTAAATTGGCTGACTTTCTCTTAGGCAAAATCAAGTACAAAACCACCTTGTAAACGAAAAGCTGATTCTCCTCCTCCTTCTTTTCCAGATGATCTACCTCTCACCTCACCTAAAATCCCTAAAATATCTGATTCATGCTGTAACATAGAGACCGTACAGATAATAAACAGATTGGGTTATATAAATCCTTCAGAGATGCCTTCCAACATAGCTTCCAATGAGATAACTATAGCTTCCCAAAATGTAAGAAGCCTACTAAAAAATGGTGAGGCAGTAAGGGATTTCGTTGTAGACAGCAAGTAAGATGCCTTGCATTGCAAGAAATATGGCAGAATGGTGACGTTTGTATTGAAAACTATAAAATTATTTTGCATGAACGAAAGTATCGAAAAGGGGGTGGTGTAGGCTTCATCATTCATGATTCCATTGGATTTCATTCTTGTGATGCTTTGACTGTGATGAAACCAGATATTGAGATGCAAGTTCATTTTATTTTGCTTCTGTATATATCCCGCCAATTGCAACATTGTCTGAATCCATACTTGTTTTAAATGAAACTCTTTCAAGTTTGAAAGGAAAGCTGCTGATCGTTGCTGGTGATTTTAATGTAAACTTTCTGGCTGAATCGCGAAAACGTTCCATTTTACTCAACGTATTTTTAAAATTGAATATGTTTCCCACAACAGTAAAACCTACCAGGGTCTGCACAAATTCTTGCACTTTACTTGATAATATTTTTACAAACTGTACTAAACCTTTAAAAGCAGGAATCTTTACTTCTGAAGTTTCTGATCATCTTGCTCCCTTTTTATGTCTCGGTATTGAAAACAAGAAAGTCAAACAAAAATTAATTACTTATCGGGATATGTCCAAAAAGAATTTGCAAAATTTCAAGGATTTACTTACGTTACAAGACTGGTTTTTACCACCACAACCAGCAAAAGCTTTTGAGCAATTCGAAAATACGATAGCTGAATGCTTAAATATATGTTGCCCAATTGTTTCAAAGCCTTCAACTAGAAATAATCACTCCATAAAACCATGGATGACAAAAGGTCTGATGATCTCAAGGAAAAAAAGGCAAAGGTTATACACAAAATGGATAAAAAATCATGATTCAAAATTGAAACAGTTTTATGACAAATACTCAAAATTATATTCAAAATTGATTCGTAAAAGAAAAATTAGTTATTGGGAATATTTTTACAAGGAATGCCATAATAATGTCAGGCTACTATGGAGAGCCACCAATGTATTTCTTGGAAGAGCTAGAAAAACTCAACCCTATCCCGATTTTTTTACTATAGACGGAGAAAAAATCAAAAATCGTTCCTTCATTGCTGACAAATTCAATCAGTTCTTTGCTGAAGTTGGTCCAACTTTAGCTTCAGCGTTTCAATCATCTGATAATTTCAAACATTACCTCCCTGAAAACAATTCATGCTCTTTTAATTTGAAACACGTTTCTATAAATCAAGTCTCCAAAATAATAAATAATCTTAAACCAAAGAGCAGCAGTGGTTTTGATTCTATTTCTAACAACTGTGTAAAGCAAATCCAATCTGTAATCATACAACCTTTAACTTTTCTAATCAATTTATCAATTCAATCAGGATTCATGCCTGATCCATTCAAAACTGCAAAAGTTGTACCCATTTTCAAGTCTGGTGATGTCCATCTATTCACAAACTACATGCCAATTTCCCTGCTAAATGTGTTTTCCAAAATTATAGAAAAAGCTGTCTATAATCAACCGTATTTTTATTTTGAGGAGAATTTCTTAAACAAAACACAGTTCGTTTTTCGTCGTTTTTCTGAAACTGTCCATTGCATTTCACACTTCTTAAACAATATTTATTCAAATGGAAACCACAAGTACCACTTTGCATTATTTCTTGACCTGAAAAAAGCTTTTGATACGGTTCCACATGATATTTTATTGCACAAGCTTTATCATTATGGTATTGGCAAAAATGAATTGAAATGGTTTGAAAACTACTTATCTAAGCGAAAACAATGTGTTTTCTTTGATTCTCGTTTATCTTCTCTGAAAACAGTAACCTGTGGTGTGCCCCAAGGAAGCATCCTTGGCCCTTTACTTTTCATTATTTTTAAAAATGATCTTCCGCTTGCTACTCAATTCAAAACCTGTTTATTTGCTGACGATACGACTCTTCAGCTCTCATCGAATAATCTTTGTCAACTTGAAGCTGATGCAAATGCTGAACTACTCATTGTATCAAATTGGTTCAAAGACAACATGTTAACTTTGCATCCTCGTTTTAAAATCTCGCCATTCGAGGAAACTTAACATAAGTGTTGATGGTCATGTAATTCAACAATGTGGATCCAATTTTAAGAGCAAGAACATAAAATTTCTAGGGTTATTATTAGATGAAAATATAAATTGGAAAGACCATGTTAACTCTGTCTGCTCGAAAGTGCGCAAACTTTCCTATCTCACTTTGCGATTTCGTCGCTTTCTCACCTCAAGACACAAATTACAAATATATTCGGCAACCTTGAAACCTCATTTTGAATATTGTTTGTGCATTTGGGGTCACAGTTCCATCATCGATTCTTTGAGTAAAGTTCACAAGCAATGTATTTGTGTCATCATGAATGTGAGGCCTAAGTCACACACCAAGCCACTTTTTAAACAGCTAGGACTGTTACATAAATTACGGAAATTATGTACGGTGACCAGCAGCCACTTACATGTCTGCATATTGCTCACTCATTATTTTCAACATCAACATTACAATTGAATTAATTAAGCTTATAAGGTCTATCCGGAAATGCATTCTAAATAAAAGGATTAATCATTATACCTAAACGTGCAAGGTTTCATTTTATAAATCGCGCTCTATAGCCTACCTGATGCATGCATAATGAATGATCATGTCAGTAGTGAAGTATATGCTGTAGCCCTATCCTTTTATCACTGCACAAACATTAATCTAAATATGGTTTTGTCTCTGTTTCAATCAAATTCGTAGGTGGCTTCAATCTGTCGACGGAGAACCAGGGATAAGCCAGCAGGCTTTATCTTCTTTAAAAGAAAAATTCATAGAGGACAAATCATTGTACGGAACATGTTCCTTAGTTTTTGACGAAATGGGGATAAAACAGCACCTTGACTTATTAAAAATTGGAAAGGAAAGAAGAGTTTATGGCTATGTAGACTTGGGGAATGGACCCGCTAAACAACCAAGAAAGCAAAGCATGCTTTAGTAATCATGGCAGTGGGATTAAACGGGGTATGGGAGCTTCCTATTGCATACTTCATGACTACTGACATGAACAAGGAATCATTGAGTGACTTACTGGAAAGCTGTTTGCTAGCTCTTGCAAACATCAAGTGTTGTGTGATTTCCCTCACATGTGATGGATGTTTTGTGAATCAGGGAAGCTTAAGGCTATGGGGACATCTTTTGATCCCAAAAATATTACCAACTGGATTAGGGACCCTGCAGGCAAGGAAAAAGTAAAAGAGAAAAAAAAGAAAAATTTACATATTTTTTGACGTAGTTCATATGATAAAATTATTTAGAAATATGCTAGAGGCCTACCCTCCACTAGTTTTGGATGATAATATACTAACTTGGAATTTTGTTACAAAATTGCACAAATTGCAGAGCAGCGGGGGCCTTCGATGTGGAAATAAAATTTCATCACTTTACGTCCACTTTAAAAAAAAATAATGAAAGTGCGCCTTGCCACACAGATTCTATCTAATTCGACTGCAGACGCCTTCTTGTTTTGTAGAAGTTTAGATATCAAAGAATTCAATGGTTCTAAGCCAACGGAAGATCTTTTCAAAACCATCAATGAATCGTTTGATATGCTCAACTCTCGTTCAAGTCTTTCCATTGGTGCAAAAAAAGCTGTAAACAAGGACAATATTAAGGAGATAAAAAAACAATTTGTAAAAACCGAGGAAATGCTTCTTGGTTTAAAGCGTCGAATTCCTATAACGATTGTGAATGGCAAAACCAAGGGTGGTGACGTTTGGTCACCAAAACAAAACGGAATTTATGGCATTGGACTTATAGTAAGTATGAGAAGCTTTCTAGAGGTATCAAAAATTTTAATGAAAGAACACAATTTTAAAAACATTATGGGGATAAAATTCTCCCAGGATCCATTGGAGCTAATTTTCAATGGTGTTAGCCAATCAATTGGAGCAGGCTGCAATCCATCTGCACTGCAATGTAGATCAAGCTACAGGTCCCTTCTATCAAGAGCATGTGTACTACCAACAACAACTGGAAATTGCTGTGATGACGACACTGTCATTCTGGGTGTCAACATTAATTGCCGTGTGTCATCTCCTGCTGTTATCGAAGAGCACAATTATTTTTGCCAAGATAAAAATGGTAATGAACTCATTCAACCACCTGAGAATCATATATCGCTTTACCTTCACAATTGCATTGGTTACATTGCTGGTTTTGTAGCGAAGCGGGTTATTTCGAAAGTCAGATGCTCAACTTGCCTTGAGGCATTACTGGAGAGAACGGAAACAGATGGATCAGATAGGGAAGAATTGAAACTTTTGAGATCAAAAAATCGAGGTGGACTGAAAATACCAAGTGTTGCTCTGGTTAAAACATGTGTATTTGTTGAACGACATGTGAAACCATACCTCAAACCTCAATGAGCTAACTGCTGCCAAAATAAAATCTGCAAAATGCAAAATGCTACTTGCCATGTCAGAGATAAATTACTGGGACATCTGAATGATCATGCAAATGAAACATTTGATAGTTGTACTCTATGTGATCATATTACATCAGTGCAGAAGTTAATTTTTGATAAGTAGGCTACTTGGAAGTTAGGTATCATCATGCTCTCAAAACATCTAACTTGGAGCAATTGACAACAGGAGACAGAACAAGATTGGGTCGCCTGATGGTGAATATGCATGTTTAAAAATGTAATTTAGAAAACCATAAATCTGTTTCTATAATAATTATATAGGCCTAACTTGTATATAAAATAACATGTTCTACTGCATGTAGAGTAAGAACAGTGTGCATTGTAAAGATCTATGATTTTTAACTTACATTTTGCTTAGCTCTGTTCTGTTACTATTTAATGAAATTAAAACATCTGTTCACTTTACCATGTTATATATTCTCGAAATATAATATTGCAAATATCGTCTTGAGCTACTGGTAAGTATAGATTCATTTGGAAAATTGACTATCTGGATTGTTACTTTGATTACAAGCACCAGGAATGACAAGATTATGCTGAAAATGCTGTTACTATGATCTTATACTTTGCATCTTGTCTTAGTAAACCAAATCGCTAATAAATAACTATCCAGTCTATCCAGTGGTGACAATAGTATCTCTGAGTAATATTCTCCTTAAATGTGTACCTTTAAATGGTCATAATACTTGATTTACTTCCACCTTTGATCAGTTAAAGTGTTGCGACTGCACTACTCGTACATTGTGTTTACGTTTTTTGCCCCCCCAGAAGCCATTTTAAATGCTCTAACTAACAGCCACAATAGCCCTTAGCATCTTTCCCTGTAACGTCAGTCTTTAGTGGAATCTTTGTAGGCCTACTTGGATGCCAGATTTTACACTATGCCAAGTCAACATTCAAAATACGCTAAGTTTCGCCAAGAATTAGTTGCAAACTATAGAAAAATCTTAGGTTTGGACTATCTGTAGGCTACGCCAAATTTTAAAAACCAGCTACATATAAACGCGATGAAGGCGTGAAACACGGAGTAGCGGTGTTTTTAAGAGATCCATTATTTTTGAACTTTTAATAGTGATATTGCAATTTTATTTTACGAATATGGAGTTAAATTCAACTGGTGATGGATGTTTAGAATGTACAATACCTGTTACTAATGATGATCATGTTAAATGTTTTGAATGTGGATTTAAAATTCACGTTGGCTGTTTACGGGCTGGAAAATACTTGGATGGACAATGTAAATCTGAACATAGTGTGTGGTTCAAAGAAATGTTCAAATCTAAGTATTGGAGATTTATTTGTAAAACATGTACTATCAAGGAGAACACTTCTTGTTCTATTATAGAGTCTGATGTTAATGTAGCTACGAGATTAAACTCGATTGAAAAGACACTCGAGCTTTTGGTCAATAGGAAGGGAGATTTTAGCAATTCTGCAAAAAAATCGTTTGCAGAGGTAGTTGCAAAAAATGTCAACGAAGTGGTCGAAAAGGTAACAAAAACATCAATAGCCAAACGTATTGATGAGTCTGAGGAAGCAAAACAACGCGCAAAAACTTTGATATTTGATGGAGTTACAGAAATTTTCAGTGAAAATTCAAGACAACATGATATTGACATTGCGAAATCGCTTTGTGAACTAATTACTCCTCAGTCTGCTGCTATGGTTACGAGTGTATCACGTCTCGGTGCTACTGTTAGCCAGACTGTTAGCACCTCTTTAGACAAACCGATTAAGCCGCGTGCCCTACAAGTTATCTTTGCCGACGATTATGTCCCGAGTCAGCTTTTGCAGGCAAGATCTCGATTGAAAAATTACTCGGGCGAATCAAAAGTATTCATCCGTCCTTACCTTAGCCAAGAAGAACAAAAGCGAAATCAATTACTGAGAACTGCAGTAAAATTGATAAATAAAGAGGAGACTTGTGAAATACCTCTTGTGTTGGCATACAATTCACGCAAAAACACTTATGGCATTTACGGGACCGTGACTTCTGGTGAACAAGATAAATATGACATTGTTGCCGTTACTGAAACTTGGCTTGATAAATCTACTTTTTCTGATGCTATGGTATGCCCATTACCAGATTATTCTTTATATCGACATGACCGTAATTCCAAAAGAGGTGGCGGTGTACTAATCTTCGTCAAAAATAATCTCCAGTGTGTCGAAGCTGAAATTGATTCTTCATTCATTGAACGTGAACATATTGCTGTCGATGTACTTGATGCAAATGGATCTAAGTTTCGAATTGTTTGTCTTTACCGTCCACCTATTTATTCAGAGGCACAATCAGAGAAATCAATGGATCTGATTTCTCTATATTGTAATGTTAATTATTCCACTGTTATATGTGGGGACTTTAACTTGCCGAGCATTGACTGGACAAAGGAAATATCATCTCCAGATGGTAATTCTGTTGCTAATCGCTTTGTTACTTTATTTTATGAAAATGCGCTCACACAATACATACAAGAACCTACAAGAGGCTCTGCCATCTTAGATCTCATTTTATCAAATGACGAGTTAGCTATCATTGATGTTTCAGTCTGTGAACCTTTCTCAACCAGTGATCATGCATCTATAACATTTTCAATGAATTTTACACCAAGTATTTTAAACCAGTATCTTATTACGATTATCCAAAAGCAAATTTTGTTGAAATAAACCGTCATCTTGCAGATATTGATTGGATAATGTTTTTCTCTGTTTGTGCCTCTGTTCAAGACTGTTATGAACATTTCTTATCCTTATTGTATAGCCTAATTGAAATTTATGTTCCTGTGAAAATTATTAATCAGAAGTCAAAGACATATCCAGATTATATAAATCGTCTTCTTAGAAAGAAAAATCGTTTATGGTGTGCACGTCATCAAGTAAATGGCAAAGAAAAATACAATGAGTGCGCAAAAAATGTAAGTTCAAGATCAAAAAATACCATCAAAACATTGAAAAGAACATTGTCAAAAAGCAAAATATGAGATCATTTTATTCATTTGTAAACAAGTCTTTGAATAAGAAAAGCGGTGTTGCACCTCTACGTGATCATAATGGTAATCTTACAACTGATAATTTATTGAAAGCTAGACTTTTATGTGAACAATTTTCAAGTGTTTTCACCGAAGAGAACAATGATATACCTAGCTTTTCAAACCGTACAACGAAGGTTCTGAACAATGTTAAATTTGAAGTCAGTGATGTGCTTCATGCTATTAAGAAATTGCCCAGTAAATCAGGTACTCCGGACGATGTCCCTGCTTTCTTTTTTAAACATACAGCTGATACTATTGCTCAGCCATTATCTTATATCTTCAATTTCTCATTTATGTCTGGGAATCTTCCAAGTTTATGGAAAACTGCTATTGTTTGCCCACTGTTTAAGAAACGCCCAGCTGAGATACCGTCAAACTATCGACCAATTTCACTCACCAGCGTCTTTTGTCGTCTGATGGAGTCCGTCATTAAAACAACAATGCTTGAATTTTTATTATCAAATGGTCTTATTTCCCCAGAGCAGCATGCTTTTCTTGAGAAAAAATCTACCACCACACAGCTCCTAGAAACATTGAATGATTGGACAATTGCCCTTGAACGTAGAGAATGTGTGGACGTTATGTATATCGACTTGGCAAAGGCCTTTGATACGGTGTCTCATAGTAAACTGCTTCTGAAGCTTAAGGCCTATGGTATCCAAGGAGCTTTACTTGAATGGATAAAAGAATATTTATATAATCGATCAATGCAGATTTGTGTGGGTGACAAGCTATCAAATACTATTTACCGTATGCTTGATTGTTCTATATCTAACGTTACTTCATCTGTTCGTGATCTTGGTATACATATTACTTCTGACCTTAAGTTTTCTACACATTGTAAGATTATCACTCGTAAAGGTATTGTTTGACAAATTATATCCTGAAAACTTTGAACTGGAATGATGCAACCCATCTTACGAAAGTTTTTCTTGTTTATGTACGCCCTATTTTGGAGTATGCGTCTTCTATTTATTCACCTTACTTGAAAAAAGATATAAATACAATTGAAAATGTTCAACGGAGATTCACAAAGAAGGTCTTTCTTCGGTGTTTTGATGACAACGAATCATCATATGACGAACGATTAAAAAATCTTAATTTGACAACCCGGGCTAGCAGGCGTTTATATTTAGATCTCTGCCTGTTTTACAAAATTATATATAGAAAAACTCACATGGAATTACCAGAGGGTATGATCCTCAAGGGCACTAACACAACTAGGAGCCATAATTTAGTTTATCGCATTGACCTCGCAAAATGCAATGTACATTACAATTTTTATTTTAATTGCGTTATTCGACATTGGAATACTCTCCCCCAAGACATTGTCATGGCAAAATCTTTATCAAATTTTAAATGGAAACTTTCCCTGTACAAAGAAAATTAAATCGTGTAATATTATAAATAGAAAATTTAATGTAAACAGCATAGTGCAAGTGTATCTAACTCCTTCTATGCGTGTATTCTTTGATTAAATTTTATATTTTATCAATAAAGACATATATATATCCGGCGTAAAATACATGGCTTTCACTATGGATGTCAACAATTTGTGACATTTGTCATCCATATTGTATCGGATAATCGGTACAGTACTGTTGGGATACTGATTGCCGTAAAAAATATTTTCGGAGTTATATTTATGAAGACACTAGGCCTAATGGCTCTCTCTCTCTCTCTGTGGCTGGCCTGAAGGGTGAAGCCAGGTTGAAAAGAATGGTCCGCGCGGGGAATGCATTCCCCGCGCAAAATTTGAAAAAGATTTTCCGTGCCGCGCATTCTGACTAAAAAATTGGTAAATCTACCAAAAATTGTTAAAATTGGCATCGAAAGCTGCAAAAAAATGGAAAGAAATACAAAACAAGTAATAAAACAAACAGCAACCCACAATAGTCCCATATTTATCATCATCATCATTATCTCATTCATAAAAAGTACATGTGATGAGCTGCCAATTAAGATGTAGTAATAATAGGCATATCTATCCTTCTTTTTTTTCTGTAACAGTTTCCTGTTTTCTGCAACAGTCTGTTTTAAAAAGGTCACTTGAGTATAGATCCCACTATAGGCTAGATTCTAAAGTATTTGAATTTGTTTTCAATATTTGAAATATATTGTCTATCTTAATAAATCATTTTGTTTGGGTGTGATGTACCTTAGGAAATCTTGAGAAAGCTACAGTGTAATGTGTATTTTATATCAATGTATCCCCTCGCCGTGGGAATGTAACATAAAAAGTTGGCTCATTTTGGATATGCTTGAGTTTCTCTCAAATATATGATAAGTAATGTTATGGTCTATTTTTCAGGAAAGGTAACACTGGTCCAGCAGCAAAAAAAAAGTGTTTACCAGCTATTGCAAAGTCAATGGAAAATTCACCATGCATTGAAACTTCATCTCTGGCATGTCCTCCTGGAAACACAGACCGAGATGTTGAAATATCAATAATATCTGATAATCCAAGTTTACAGTCAGTACACACAAACGATAACACATCAGTTTGTGATAACCTGGAAGTTGCTCATCGTGATGAAGTAGTTGTTAGCCACTTGGACGAAGAACAACTAGAAGACCTAAACAGTGAGCATTTGCAAACAAATATCACACTTGGGCAAAATGATGACAAACAAGAACAAACCACGCTAGAGAAATTTTTCAATAGTTCTTCAGCTGCTCAAAACAAGACAATATTGGACTATCTTGCTGAAAAGATTGCAGAGAAAGTAATAAAAGAAACCAAGGCAAATGATAGAGCCATAATTGAAGAGAGACCAGAAATACAAATGAGGAACTCAAGTGCAAAGAATTTGAATGAGCTTTTGTTAGAAGAACCTGATATTGAAATACTTGGCGAAAATGATACTTGGATTATTCGATGCAAGCCTTGCCATTTCTATTTGTGTAACCCTATGGCATCGAAGCACCTGAAAAGAAAACCTACAGGGTCATCCATTGCAACCGGTCTTGACATAACTAAAAAAGATTATGACATACTCTGTAGTGGGAACTCACAGCCATGGAGAAGAATGAAACATAGAATACTAAAACACTTGGCAGGATCTTCAAAGACCCATAACAGTTCTGCAGAGTTTGTGAGAGGTAGTAAAAAGATACACAGTAGAGAGAAATTGGCGCTTAGGAATCAATTGAGAACGGCAATCGGTGTGGTACAAAGCAAATCTGCTGCAATTCATTACGAGACCCGGATTGCTGAACTTTATCAAGCAGGTGCTGAGGTTGGTGACTTTGGGCACTCAAGAATGCTTTTTCCTGACATGATCAATGTGGCATGCAGATACATTGACATAGAAACAATAGCACATCTGAAGGAAGTTAATCCTAGCACTGGCCTCCCTCCACATTTTTACGTAACAGCAGACAAATCAACGAACCACCGTATTTCTAACCAGGCTACCATTATCTCATTTGTTATTGATGGCAGAAGAGAAGCTCTACCTGTTGGTGCTAGTCGTGTATACTCGAACTCAGCTGGAACGGGAGGTACTTCAGTAGAATTGGCACAAGGTATCTATAGGGAACTAAAAAATCATCTGGAATTAAGCGGCGTTTCTTTGCTACAATTACAAGGTCAAGTCACTGATGGCCAGTACATTAACGAGCCTTTTCAGACAGAAATGAATAAACCAATCTTTAATGTATTACGTGAATGGTCTGCTGAAGAAGATCTTCCTGTCCTGTTGATGTCCAAGTGGTGGGAATGTCATTGGGATCCAGCCCATTGCTTGGACTTAGTGTTTGGAAAATACAAAGACCACACATTTGTCGATAGAATTTTGCGAAGGTTGTCACAATTTAACCAGTTATTCAGGTATGGAAAAATGCATACCCTAGCAAAAGAAACTGCGAAAGATCTAAACTTGAAGTTTCGAGTGCTCAATTCCTTTGCAAAGCAAAGGTTCATGAGTAGCAGCTATGCTAGCTTAGAAAACTTGGAAGAGAGCTTTGAGGCGTACGTGGAGACGTTTAAGGATCATCACAATGAAGAAGAGATCCTGTACAAGCTATGTGGCGCAGACTTTGTTTTTGACCTATGCGGCATACTTGATCTTCTTCAGCCATTGGTGACACTGATGCTGAAGGCTCAATTGAAATGGTGTCCTGGATGGAAAATGCCTCGTTACATAGAACTTGTTGCTGACCAATTAGAGCTATTTTCACATGAAATAGAAGAAGATATCCCATCAAAAGCAGCAACGGCAAGGCTAAATAAACATGCCAGTGATATCGAAAGCTACAAGTTTAAGTCAATTCAGCTGGAGGATGGTTGGCTGATAGCGGGTAAAAACAATGACGGAACATTAATTTGGACTGCTAGGGACACCAGTGATTCCCGTAGAGATCTGAAGGAATTAGCTGAAGGTTTACATGCAGAGCTGTTGGGGAGATTTGAGAGATGCTTTCCTGCACTAGATTTATTATTGCACAAATGTTTGGACTTTGAACAGCTGTTCTCTAAAATTTGTGGATTACGAGAAACTGAATCAGAAATGCCTGTAAATAAAGCAGATTTTTCTAGGCACGGTACAACTGAATTTAAAGAAGTCACTGATTTCGTTGCAAGGCTACCGCATGTGAAAGCCCTGAATTTGGCATTATGTAGTGAGCTCAGCAGTGCAATATTTTGGAAACTGAAAGAAACAATAATCAGTGTTGTGTGGGGTGACCTTTTTCTCAAATACTTTCAAATATTTTTTGCATCAATGACAAAACAGGAAATAAGTTTTTGTGAAAACACGTTTGTGACAGAATTTTCCCAGATTGATGAGGATTGCTTTTGTCTCGAAAAGGTGTTTTCAGTAACTACAAGTGACGGAAAGAAACATAAGGTGCATCTACATGAAAAGAGTGTGATCAATGCCCTTTACACTGATTCCAAATTCTACACCTCAGTCGGGCAAGAGTTTTGCATTATATATGACATCATGTATGCTAAAACCGGCACTGAGGCTATTGTTGAGTCCTTTTATGGGGTCATTAGAAACCAGGAAATGGACAACCAGCGTCTGAAGGTTCTTAGTCAGAGAGCAAAAGTTGACTGGTGTTTCCCGCCCATCTTGGAATGCGATCGAGCCCTTGATGCAATGGCAGAGCTTTACATTAATGGTAACAAAGAGACCGGTGACCGTCGTCACTATGTCCCTGTTTATACCAATAAAAAATCTCTTCACAAGACCAACACAATGTCAAAAGTATTAAAAAGGTTGAAAAAATCACACACCGGACTTTCGTATTTACGCTAAAGTTTGATCTTACTAATAGTTTGTTTTTGTTTTAGTTAAATTGTAACCTCTGCTAATTTTACAAAGAAAATATTTCAATTTGTTGATAAAGTTCTAGTAACTGTATTCTGAATTACTTACTTGTTAATCATTAAATTGGTATTTTTCACATGCTGACTGTTGTATTTGTATTATTATTTCTTGGCTCTGTGTTTCTGGAACAGCAACTTGAAATTACCTTTGCCAATTATAATAGAATTGATGAATTCATAATATTATGGAAAGAAAATCTCTGTACAGTACTCTTCTTATATAGTAACACTCTACTTATTTCTTGCCTGTGTTCAAAATATTGCTGTTTGTTTCTTCAATTTTTCCGGAAAAACGCTATAAAAGATTTTATCATTTCCGCGCAAATTCGAGTGACAAAATATAGCATTCCCCGCGCACTTGGCAATCTTTGCAACCTGGGGGTGAAGGAAGGCCATGTGACTGACTGTGATGCTGAAGGCTGAAATTAGCTGTTATGTTTTGATAAAAATACATAGTGAGTGTTAATCATTGTTATTGAAATATCTTCTTGTTTAATCAAATTAGAATATCTTGTATGAATGCAGCTAACGGGATACCCACCTAGGGCACATGCCATTGCACATTTGAATCCACAATGCTCCATAACTCTTTCGACAATGATGGCTTCTTTCTCCTTTTTCATCGCAGGAATGCCCACGACAGGACTGAATGGCGTAGCATTACTTGCCCTTATTTCTTTGAGCTTTGGAATAAGTTCACTCATTCTGGTAAATGCGAAAGGTTCATGTCTTGATGGAGTTGGACCCTTGTTGTTATATTCATCAAGATTTTCAGTAGCAGCATGATACGATTCAGACGCCGCCATCTTTGCCAAGGGGAAAGCGTGAAAATCATAGAACGATCGTGACTAAAGACCATCACTGGTCACGAAGAAGACTAAAGTCTAGAGACTGACAAAGGTAACAGTTTCCCAATATCGCAAATCAGCTGATATATTTTTATTTTAGTAGGATATCGGTAAGTTGAATCTCAAATTGTTGAATTGACATGTAGCTTTACTTTTCTATGAACAGAACGCACAGTAGGCTACACCGTGCACGCAATGCAGGCCAATGCAAATGCGAGCAATGCCGAGCATGATGCGTGTCAACATCATGACATTCCTACCGCATGTTCGTGCTTAATAGGCTTTAGCAGACTTACTAAAATAGAAATCATCTATTCTATTAACTTTGGGCTGAGTGACACTAATATTGCTCAACTCTGTTCACCCTGAAACAATACTATAGGATACGATGGTACTTGGTAATCTACTTTAAATCTGCATCAAACGTATATTAATACGAGAGTAGGCTATGCCTATCGTGATGCAGAGGAGATAGAAAATAATGCGTCATGGTCACAGTCACGGCCACGAAACTGAGGGGCAATGTGTCTCATTTGATAGTTTTGAACCAAAAACTTATATGGACTGCTGATTCCATGGACAGACTTGAAAAGTGAAAAAGGATCCACCATCAGATTCATATAAATTGCATACGATTGCAACCAAAACATAAATAGTTGCGCAAATTTTTGAACCACAATTTCAATATTAATTGTTACTTCAACAAAAATGTTCACAATATGTGTTCTCATTATTTGAGATACAAAAAAAGGGATATACAGTCAAACTCGGTTAATCCCTAATAATATATAGGCTACTGTTAGATTATTTTTGAAGGGGAAATGACCGAGCAAAGCGAAAACATAAGAACAACATAATAGGCCTACAAATAGAAAATGTTTCTATTTCTAATGAAGCAATCTCTGGGATAGGCCTATACACTTTAATATTCAACATAAGCTCTCCAAATCTGTGTTAAATTATTTTGGTGTCATTTTATTAATTTAGTAGATTTTCAATAATTGTTAACTGCAGCAAAATTTATTATCCAACAACTTTTGAAAATGTTCAAAGTTAATCAAATTAGCGAAGTGAATGAGTCACATTGATTATTAATTTTAGTTTCAATTGTTGCTGATAGAGATGTGTTTCTGATTCAATGATACTTTTTCCAATTTGAATCTTTGTGAGGCGCAGCATAAGAACAATCAGATGAAATGATGGAATTTATGATGTTTGTTTTTAGATTCTTTTAATATAATGAACAGTAAACTTTCTATTCTTGTCTTATCTTCATTGTTACCTGGTACTGGAAACCTCTCTACTGCAGAAAGAATAAGGTATGGAGTTGATTAGTTGGTACATAATTTTAAGTAGGCCTACTGTACAGCATTTGTATTTCTGTTAGCAGTAGCCCTGTGACTGAATTACATGTAGACGAGACTATTCTCACCAGTTACTCTCTTGTTAAAAAATTTAGATCCATCCATTCGGCACTTATTCAACCTTTCATGTACTTTATTTTTATTTGACTAACTTGATTAATATGATGTAGTATGCAATGATACATGCTCGGCTCCTTTAAACATGCAGCCTATGCTGGTCAGATGGTTAATCATTTCCATTATATTGCTGACAAACTATGAAAGTTTTGCTCATTTAGTTTCAGTTTGGCAGCCAACCACACAAAACACCCTGTTGAATGCACTGTTTCAAACTTTACTGGGCAACTAGTAGTAATGCAGACTTTATATCTTTATTCAATGTCCTCGTGCTATTCTTCAATTCCTAGCTAGAGAGAGTGCTAGATTTGCTAAGAGGGCAATGATGATTAATGCTCATTAATGATATTGTGTGCGACACTACAGTTTTAAATTCGAAGTAGTTGTCAGATTTGCTTTAAGTTTGAAGGTGCAGCAATATACAGCATCTTTTCATAATTAATTTTGCTCTTAATTAATGACTGCTCTATCTGCCACACAAGGAATGTAGATTATTTATATTCAGATAAAATCAATGACAAGTTAATCTATTGGTTGATGTAAACAGATCAATCATAGTGGGATAATTCTTAAGAAGAAAGGTAGAGGACTCAATATTTCCTTTGTAGGCCTATATATTCATAGAGAACTGATTCACAACCAATTTGATATTTGCAATCATAGCTACAATGTATATTCTCATTACAGTGGCTACATCAAGACATCTGGGTACAGCTGTCTGCTGCAATCTCCTGACGACTTGCCATCAAAGTTTGACTTTCAGCTGTTATTGGCCAATCATAAAATTGATCTCATACTTGGAATCCATGCATTCAGATGTGGTAGACTATTATCAGGTACAAAAACATATGTTTAAAACAAAAGTCAATACCAACAATGTATTTTTATTACAACAAAGTTTCGATTGATTCAAATCAATCATTTTCAAGTTACTATAGGTAAATAATTAAAATAAGTACAAACTTCAAGATAAAATGTTTTAATTTATAGGATTGATAAAAATATGTTTATTCCCAAGGTGCTAAAATTGATTACGAAACTAACTAATGTTAAAAAACAATAAGGGAAATCAGAACTCTTTTATTTAAAAACAAGAGCCTTTATCGAGTCTTTTTGAGTGTTCAGGGACGGATTCATTTTTGTATGAATAGCATTTCATAAATTAAGCAGTCAAATTTATTTTTACATTGACGTAGGATTTCAAAATTGGCCATACTGCACTCTTTAATTGAATGAGCGGTAACCTGATGCTTCCCAATTGCAGAGCTCATTTCCCGTCCATGTTCTGAGATGCGTTCGTGTAAGTGTCGGCAAGTGTAGCCGACATAGTTTGCATCGCACAAACCACACTTGTATTCGTACACTATGCGGTGCTTCATAAGCAAATCCGGTTTTTTCTCTTTATGTCGAAGATCGTCGATTAACTTTTTACTTTTAAAAATTGGTCTAAAAGTGACATCTATTTTACAATTAAGAAAACTTAGCTCTTTGCGTACGGTATTAGATGATCGCTGATCTTTAAAAGGTAATGAAATATTTGCAATCTTAACAGAATCAGTCTTACACTTACATTTACACTATTTACAGTTATAATATTTTGATTAAAAACAAATTTGGATAAAATTGAGTTTAAAAGCGGAACTGGGTATTGAAGATTACTAAAAACATATTTAAGTCTAACTAATTCTAATTTAAAAGCTTCCTCGTTAGAACAAATCTTTAACGCTCTAGTAGCCATTGTTTTTAAAAGTCCGATTTTGTATCTGTTGCCGACATGACTATTGAAATGTGTTAACAGGCCTTTGTCTGTAGGCTTACAATATATAGTAGTAGATAATTTAGGGCTATTATTTGTGATTAAAATTCCAACAAAAGGTAACGTCATATCCTTCTCAATTTCCATTGTAAATTTTATAGCAGGGTGGACGAGATTAAATTGTTCTAAAAGATCATCGGCAACGTTCTTATTTTCTAAAATCACGAAAGTGTCATCAACATATCTCCTATAGGTAGAAGGAAGAAGATTCTTTTCTTGTAAAATAGATTCCATATGGCACATAAATGTATTCGCGATTAAAGGTCCTAAAGGTGACCCCATCGCGACACCATCTATTTGTTCATAAAGAATGTTATTAAATTGAAATAGCTGCTTTTTTTGTACTTGCATGTAATAGTAAAGTGAGGTCTTCTTTTGTTAGATTAAGATCATAAGTTTCGTTAAACCAGTTATTGTCAAATGCTCTACTAACCAGAACGTCCAAAGTTTCATCAAGTGGTACATTTGTGAAAAGGCTCGATAAAGGCTCTTGTTTTTAAATAAAAGAGTTCTGATTTCCCTTATTGTTTTTTAACATTAGTTAGTTTCGTAATCAATTTTAGCACCTTGGGAATAAACATATTTTTATCAATCCTATAAATTAAAACATTTTATCTTGAAGTTTGTATTTATTTTAATTATTTACCTATAGTAACTTGAAAATGATTGATTTGAATCAATCGAAACGTTGTTGTAATAAAAATACATTGTTGGTATTGACTTTTGTTTTAAAAACATATGTGTATGTTTTATTATTGGTTATAATTGGTATTTTACTTTAAATTGATATACAGATATATTGATATGTCATAGATTTATCACACTTAACAACAACGTTATCGCTGAAGCGCCTAGAGATATCGTTATAAAATTATCCTAGTAACAAACAGTGATGCGTCTACTCAAATCATCTCTGAAACACAACAGGCAAGATCATCCACTAAGACCGATGAACCTCCGTTTGTTTAACATGAACTTTGGAATCAGATCCATTTTGGTTTGTGTAATGCGCATACTGTATTATTAATAATAGAAATAAAGTGAAAGACTAGACGTTGTCTGCATTACTCAGAGTTTCGCGCAATAGCGCTTATCAGACGTCATATACAGATTTTATTCATATATGAATAAAACCGTCTGATGAGTGCTATCGCGCAAAGCTCTGAATAGCAGAGACAAAGTCTAGTCTTTGACTTTATTTCTATAATGCTCTGCATATCTGCATTGAGCACTCTATTGATGTTTTGCCATCAATCAGGTCAATATTAATAATAATAAAATTTATGTTTAGGCCCTATCTAATAGCAGATAATTTAGGGCTCTATGTCTTCATTTGACAGAGTGGTAAATAATAATAATATATGATGAAAGAGTCAAAGAATACACATGGGACAAATGGAACAAATTATATGATATTTTTCTGCTAGGCATAGCTGAATCTCTTTGTTTTTCTGTTGTATGGTTTTGCTCTTTATAATGCTGTCTATTCGATTTGTAGTCAATGGATTGATTTTTGAGCTCCCAAGCATATAGTTTGACAGCTGAGCGTTGTTGGATGTTGGAGCTTTTTTCATGCCTGAATGTGCTCATGTGTTGTGTGTGGCGCTTTTTAAAATGTTCGTTCTGTTAGATTGATGTAGTTTGTTTGCATTTGGTTTCCTAGAGTTGTCACTTTTTGCGCTGTAGATTAACCTTTCCATTAGGCATTTGTTATCAAACGGGCAGTGTTGCTTTATGCGGCAATATAGTTTGGCACCTTATAGGAGTCTTCCTTTCTGTATTAGTTAGTTGTTTGTTGTGATGTGATTATCGTTTTCATATTTCAAGTGCAGCTGTAGCTGACTTCAAATGTATTTGGGTTGAAAATTTTGTGAAGTATGTGCGATGTTGGAAAGTGCTTCTCAACTAGTTTCAAGAAAGTTTGTCTGATGTTGATTTTGACGCTTTTATATACGGTTGAACCAAGTAATTTCCTTGGTCTGTTTCTTTTCGTATGACTTCATGATGTGTGGTCTTGATTGGTAATCGAAATTGGTGTCATTACCACTAGCCATTCAGGCGTCTTCATATTTTCGAGGATTGCATTATTTGATGATAAATCGGAGATTCCCTGGTTGATTACTAAAATTATATGTTAGAATTATGAGATTTGGTGTTGATATATATACATATTCGTCGTTTGGTTTTCTGTACGACTGAAATGTTCTATTGGTTAGGTTGAAAGTAATGTCTAAGAAGTCGACGGATTGGCATAACCAGGCATAACCAAAATACTGTAGTTAACACCTAAAAAGCAACTAGAACAATTGTTGCTGACAATCAGAAAATCCATTTCAAACTATCTACTGTAGTATATTACCGTTAATTTAAACTCCACAATGAGCTATTCAAAATGTTAAACATAAAAAGACACCTTACAAACTCATAGATCAACACATTTCATTTGATGATCTCATTGCAAACATGAACAATTATCAATCTAATAATCTCACATCAATTAATGTCCACCCACAAAGTTAAATTCAACCTAGCTCTTCCTCAAGTGGAATGATCTACTATCTACAATGAAGGGGTTTTTACAAATGGAATGAGATTCAAGTCCTTGTTGAGACCCATTTAAACGCCATCATAAACAATATTTGCTCTTAATTCTGTTTTATAGTTTGATTGACCTTAGATCACATTACTGTATGTTATTTATGTTTGTTACTGTAGAATATCATGGTTTAGTTTATAGTCAGTCAGTCCTGTTAAGGAAGTTTTTGCTAACTTAGAAGTTCCTGAATAAATGATATGATGATGATGATGCGGCACAGGGACATGCTTAGAGTGTTCCATAGCAGGAACACATCGTTGGAAAAACCCTTTCCCAGCTAGATACCCATGTAAACAGCCTGTTAGATAAATTCAAAACGGGGCATCAATGTGTTTGCTCATAGAATATTAAACAAGATTACAACCACTGAAAAGAAGCACAAATATAGGCATATCTTTTAAATGTGCAGTCAAGGGTGGATTGAGATGCTGGTAGGGGAAATTTGATCTGTTGTGATCAAACACAACAGTATTTACACAGGCCTTCCAATCTTGGCGTTGATTGGTTGTACGGTATACATACAATTATATGGTACTAACAAATTACTTTATATGTTTGAAGTCCAATTTGTAATTCTCTGGGAACACAATAGGAACACGATTTACACCTAGATTGCTGACATGTGTCATGGCTTAAATAAAGGAAACTTACATATCAAGTCAATAGTAAAAACCTACAGTCAAACCTGTTATAATCTCTATAAAATCATCTCTATACAGCGGACAACTGTCTATAATGGTCACTCTAGCAATGTTTAAATAGTATTTTCAATATAATCAACCCTGTGTATAAAAGTCACATGCAGTTAATAGTCAATTTATCAGCCTTATAGCTGGGTGTTATATGCAATTATACATGTTTCACTTTATTTCATAAACGGCTCCTAAGTAACATGTTTGTATTATGGGAACATGATACATCATGACACACTCTACATGATGTCTTTCTGACGATATCATTATTTTGTTGACTTAAGAAAAGGAACACTGTTTTGACGAGAATACTCTTGATTGGAACTATTTAGCCCTTATTTCTGTCAATGATCCTCTCTTACCTCTTTTACTAGATATACCCATTCCATTTGTGCTGATTTTTGGTGGTACAGATCTCAACAACTCACAAGCTGACCCTGAAGACATTGCTGTAACTTCAAAGATTGTTGATCAAGCCAAGTAGGATATCCAGCCACCTGCTAAGGATGCATGTCACTTTTTTGATGTGCAGTCAAACATGATATTATGATCACCACTGTCACCTCTTAACAGCCACCACTTTTGCTTCAGTATGTCTAAAGCAGCATATTCTGTTATATCAACCATGTCTATAAAGTCCACGTGTTCAATTTCTCTACATTTCTTATCTGTCCAACCTGTTTCATTGAACAGTGAAACCTGTATATAACAGTCAGCTATAACAAGTAATCAATCGACCACTATTTGCAGGTGGTCTTGATATATACAGAGTTGATTTAATACAAAATACTATTTTAGACATACAAAACGACGGCATAGGCAAGCTGCTGTAGAGAAGTGACTATTATATGTTTGACTGACTTTATATTTGAAAACTCCATCAAATGTTTCAACCGATTTGTTTTTTTTGTTTTGTATTGTTTCCCACAATGTAATGTATTTGATATAATCATTCTATTTGATATATTTGTGGGCAATTCAAACAGTTCTTATCCACCAGAAAGACAAAGTGATAGATGTTGTCATGCTTGAAAACATTTTGATAGTTTGAATCCTTCTTCAAGTCTGATACATTTTATCCAATTCATGTACATGGATGTGTCTTACTATGTTGAACTTCTACGCTTTAAGCATATAAATGCATCTCAGATTGTCTAATGTCCATGTTTCATAGACTCCCATCTTTGTATGTGTCCCTGGTAGTGAACTACCGACAGTTTCAATACACTATCATTTCTTATAAAGTTTATTCATTCATCCCATCATATTGATTTTTATATAGGTACTTGGTTGCCTTTTGCAATTCCATGAAGTTGAAAGCGATTGAAAAATGGGTGAGGTGTCATTCAACAAGGGCATTATTAATATATATGTTTGTGCTAACAGGCATACGCAATATGCTTCTCCTAAAAGATAGGCTCATACAGTGGAGCCGATCTCCATAAAAGTAATTGAGACGGCTCTGTTTCTACAAAAGTGTCTCTTTTTGCTGAGAGCAATGATGTTAAATGCTCCTTTTTGATCTCAGCCGCGACACTGCAGATCAATTTCATGATTTCATGGCTACAGCTGATCAGATATGATCAGATCTCAAATTCGGTGGCTCTGCCATCTGAGCTAATTCTCCCTTACAGAGACTCCCTAACAGGTGACATTAGTTAACAAGGCTACACTAGAAATCTCTAAGCGACCAAACATTACATCACAACAGAGGATAATTCATTGCTTTTGAGCCTCTTCTGCCTTTCATTTTCTTGGATCAAGTCTACATTACAATTATCCGGAATTTACAGTAAAGGGTCGCACTTCAAAGTGAAGATAGTGTATATAAAAGTAGTACATTTTCTCTATAAATTAAAGATATGTGGTCTTTTTAATTGAGGGTTGGAAATCTCCAACAAGATCATTATTCAAGACACTGTGAGATGACCTTTGTATAGACATGAGTAAGTGTTGTATAGGATGTCAGTTGTGTCCTATATTGATGTATGTATTATATTATTTATATATCCTTCCATTTTTTTATATTTCAGCCATTTGCAATGAACAAAATTCTTGTCCAATCTCAAGGTGCAGGAACAAAGGAATTATTATCCACATTTGCTTAAAATGTATTGGCTTGCAGTTTCTAAAAAAAGACACTATTTGAAATGTTTTTTTTTAATATATCATTTTCTTGTTCAAAGCACTTTCTCTTAAGCATATGCCTTCTTAACTACGTAACTCCTCAACCTGATATTGAGAAACAACATACAGAGTTTACCAAGTTTGTTAGTACTTGCAATTGTGGATGTTTAAATATTCTATATTGCTGACATGCCAAAGAAGTGTTTAGGTTATCTCCATGTGCATTTCAATCTTTTTATTTATTTCACCAGGTGTTCATGTCATTCATGGCTCACAGTTTGATCTTCAAAGTTATGTTGCCAGTAAGTATATCAAGCAGATCCATGATATGAATATATGTTTTATTGGAAGGCCTACTTATTTTCAACACTACAGGGTACATTGATTACTGTACAAATTCAACTGCTAATAAAGTCGTTATTTTTCATCTAAGATCAAAAATATTCCATATACGATATCTCCGTACCCATATCTACATGTATAAAAAGTTTGAACAAAATCAATTTTTTGAAACGAAGACGTTCGATTTGACCTGGACTGACCCCTGTGTAAGATTTGAGAATATTTATACTTTTTCAGGAGAGCTGGGACTTACAACAACTACAAATCAATTGGTAATCATTTTTTCTACCTATTTCAATTTCTGCTTACAATAGTTGGGAATCAAACACTAAATTATAGTCGTTCTTTCACTTTTTATAGGTAATATTTTTATTAATTGCCGGATTAAGACCAGTGAAGGATCCAGGATACTTACTCAATGCTATCTCAGGTAATAAATGACATTCATGGGTTCCTTTATATTTTGACCATTCTATCTCGTTGATTATTACACTTTCATTCCAAAGACAGTTGTTTGTATTCTTACTGACAACTAATTAGATAATGATAACAACATAATTATCAATTATCCAGTATCTCATTCAAACGAATTGTTCTGGTAAACTTAATTTTATATTGATACTACATTTTATAACGGTATTTTCTTAATATTTCATTGAGGACTTTACATTGAATCAGAGCATAATTGCAAATAAACTATTTCATTGTCGATGTTGTTAGTTTGAAAATAACATGAAGCAATTAAAAAGGTTAAAAATTTGTGCATCGAAACTTGTGCCAGGTCAACGCAATTTTTTATCAGAAATTTTTGTGGAAATGTTTTGTATTTAATTTAGTATCATAACAAATAATATTTGTCCTGAATTTTCTTGTTTTATTATTTAGAATTGTACAGAATGGATAGACGTATTTGTCTCGCAGTTATTGGCCCTGAGGTATGGATACTGGATCACTATCACATTTGCAGTCTTGTCCTTGACTTACATTTGATTTCATTTAGTTTGCCCTGTAACGTTTATCTTGTAACCAGCTCATCTGTCTGCCTAATATATTTTAAAGTAAAAAAATAAATAATGTAGACGGTGTCGCCCTACCGAAGGCACCCATACCACTCCTCTATTTCTAGATGAGTGGCTATTTTCGCTGAGAGCAATGATTTTAAACGCTCTTTGTTGATCTCAGCCGCGACACTGCAGATCAGTTTCAACAGATTTCATGGCAGATAGGTCTTGATTGTCCATGCGCAACGATGCGCCGCAGCTACTCACAATGCAATTCCCTCTGGACCATTCCATCCGCCATCCTCAGATGGTACTCATTTGATGTTTCAGATAAAGTCAAGGCTGAGTTGACCTTAGGGGGATTTGAACCACAGTCGATCAGATATGATCCGATCTGAAGTTCGGTTGCTCTGCCATCTGAGCTAATCCCGCCATTTTTCAAGTAGTACCTATTATTAGATGTCCTTTGTTGATAAGAATACTGGAGCAATCATGACGCTAGTACCCGTCTTTTAGCATGGTAAAACTGTTGCTTGAAAAGGGTTGGCACAGATATTTTAGCTGGTGTTTGCAGTTCTTGATTCTATAATGCACTAGCATCATTGTAAGCTTGTGTGTGCCCTTGTCATGTTTCACATAAGTAAAGATATTTTTATAGCCCCATTGCATCATTGCTGGCAAGGGGTTTGGCATGGATATTTCAGCTGAAAAATATATTTTAAAGGTATTTCGTTCAGTATTTACTTAATCATCTCTATGTGGTTAGACATGAATCTTGACCCCACAAACAATCCCCAAAATGCCACTTTGGTACATATTCGATTTGTCTGCAATCACTTTTCTGATATATAGTGATGTTTCCTGACTTTCTGGCATTGGATAAAATGATTCTTTACTCTTCGATCATCTAGGCAACGCATCAATCATTGCCCACAAAGCGTAAAAATGTAGATACTATCTGTGTATCCTGACCTTACCTTACAAATTTATATTGTTTATTAAGGTCCACACAAGTTGGTTATCCATGTTTCTACGCTTTCCAGGCAATAGTCTGTGCATTAATTAGAGGAGCAAAGATGGAGGAAAGAGGCTGAAGGGAAAGAAGCAAACAGGCCACCATCGATCACGACTTGTCACTGTTTCATGATTGATTTATCACCCTTTCCATGTTTCCGAGCTATTTTGATGCCCATGAGTTATATTGAAGTTCACAATGCACAGTAAAGACTTGTTTAATCTTATATGGAGGCGATATCATGCATAACATTTGCATAATTTGACTAGTTTTATAAAAAGGACAAGGATAAAGCTACGGTTGCCGTAGCTTTAGCGGTTTGGATAAAGCTACGGAAGTTTACCGAGCATGCCCACTTGATTGAAATTGACCTTTGATCAAATTAATTCTATTATCATTAATTGATTATTTAATTGACTATATACAATCTCTTTCGAAGTTTTTGAGAAGAGAATGTTTTGAACATGGATACACACATTGATTCTAATTATTAGTATATATAAAAACAAATATCACCACAGTTTTGGTATGATTATATTATAACTTAGTATTATTATTATCTGGAGTTTGACTTGAAAATAGAATCCGTTTTTGTGATGAACTTTCAAAACAGAGGAACAAAGAACTTCCTGCCGTAGATTTATCCACTCCGTTATAAAAAGGGTATCAACAGTTGATAAGTTGGTGACTTGACTTTTCTCGCCCACCCCGTTGGATAATTACAATTCTGTTAATGATTATCTAATAATTTCAGCTTGAAAAAGACTTCTCCATCAAGTTCAAAGCTGAAGCTTGCAGGTAAATATATGCTCTTTATTCATTACGCTACTGGCAATATCCCTTCCAATACTCAAAAAATAAAATCGTAAATGTTATCTATCATATGTAAATGTGATTTACAATGCAAATTAATTGCTATTGTGATGTCTCAATATAATATATCAAATCAATCTATTTAAGCCGGATACCAGTTGTATAATACCTTTAGCTACCAAACTGTCAAGTGTGCTTTTCTCCTCGGCCTGGAAAGTGGAGGGAACTTTTCTAGATGCAGAAAGTGCATATTGTGAACATCATCTTTTAAGTAAACTAGACCTGGAGTTGCATGCAAATGCATGCTTATATTGAGTTGTGAATCATCTGGTTTAACTGGTTCAAAATAAATGCATAAAAAATCTATATAGAAAAGCCGATCAAAGCCGCAATTCAATTGAGAACATATTTTGCTGTTGAAAGAAGCAGAAAGTTTCGAAGTGAAAAACGCACATGATTTTATTAAAAAAAGTTCGTACTATCTAGTTTATCCCAAAGCATGTGGAAGTAGTAGCCATAGCCCCAAAAAATCCAGGAAACATTTTAAACACGAGTGTCATACTGAGTGTCATAAAGTTCAAGTTGCAAGGTAACAATTTATCGGGGGCTTTTCTAAATTAAATTACGTTTCACCTATACAACACCGGCACAGCCAGGAAAATTCCAATAATTGTTCACTACTGTCACAGTCATTACTCATAACGTGTTTCTTCAACATTTGATTCAAGTGACTTCTGAATAAGTATAGAATGAGAAAACTATTCATTATTTCTTTACATCTTATTTCATCAATTATTTTCAGCCATGAACAGTACTGTACTTTCTACATATTTCAATTTATTTGTTGCCACTGACGAAGTGTGGAAGTTGGCATTGCGATTGTTTCTACCTTTTATTTCTTATCATTTAAGTACAATTACTGGCAGTGGTTTTCAAGAAAGATTTTATACTGTTGTAGTTTAATTTCCAGCGCGGGTTTGTTTACAAATTTTTAACGTTTTATTCCAAGTCATTTTCCAATAATAATTTCTGATTATATAATTTTGAACTAAAAATCTGATGAAAAACATCTTATTTTTTTCATTTTTATTCGTTTGAATTTCATTCTGAGAATTACTACGATGACAATACACAAATTATCTTTGAAGTCACAAAACAAAGAATCATGTTTGTTTTTAGTTTGTTTTGCATTTGCTAGACGATAGAAATTCATTCAAGTGCGAACTATTTAATTAGCGCTTCAGTCTAAGACATGATTGTTGTTGATAAAGGTAACAGTTTTTATTGGTTTTTCTTAACTTAGGTGTATTTATTTGAAAAATAAAGCCGGCCAAGTACCGCTCTAGTTAATGACGAATCTATCGATATATGTTTCAAGTATATTGCATATAAAACGGCATTGTGAATCCCCGCCTTACAGACATACACACATACAAATGGAAATAACGTAAATTTAAAAGTAGATGTGCATCGGTGAACCAGCCATTGACTGACAAAATGATCGGTAGGCTATCATTAAATACATTTTTTTTTTCAATTCAGTATAATTTATTTCTTCAAAACAGAACTATGTGTCATTTAAAAATTTGCCTAATATACCCCTATACTAATTTATCTAATTAATCTATTTCAAAATTGTTCTCAACGTCATCATTAATAAAGGTACCCATGATACTATTAGCATTCCCTCTTTGTACTGCCACTGAAATCCTCTCTTTTAAATATTTTCTTGCATTATCGTCCTGTGTAGAGTCTCTCAACCTTGAAGATAGCTGCTTCAAGAACAACGTAGCAGCCGATCCGAACGAGCCCATCGTCTCTATGGCTACGGGGATGAAGATGTAATTTGTTGACAGCTGCCTATACTTTATCGTCCAGAACTCTTTTTACATGAAGGACCGTGGACTCCTTGTTGATCTACTAGTTGGCCGCATTTACATATATGGGATTGTACCGTCTCAAGTCCCAATCGGAGTGAAATTATTATGCGTAGCTGGTTGTTATTAAGCATTAAACCCATGGCGGGTGACGGGAGTGCATTGAGCCCGGCATTGAGCCATGCCCCAGATTCTTTTGTTTGTGCAGCTAAGATCATGTCAACGTTTCTTTGACCCACAGCAGAGGAGAGGACCTTGGTTTGTGCTATTTGGATCAAAGGTTTGTCCCATGATTTTTGTCGATGGCATTCTGGAAGACTTTCCCCATTTGTCTTGGTTATTCCAGACTTCAATTGCTGGTGTTTCGTTATTTTCATGATTTACATTAGTCTTTGCACGGATATCCTTTGCCAAAGTAGAGGAACTACGAAAAGAGGCCATGAATGCAGGTAAAGCGATGTCTGTTGGCTTTCAGATCCCCAAGCCACCTGAGTTGATTGGTAAGCTAGCTTGCGCCCATTGATCTTCACTGGGTTGGATATTTAAAAGTTCTTCAAGTGAATTCTTTAGTTCATAATCAAATTCCTCTAAAGCAGGACTATTATAACATGATGCTGCTATGGGGTTCAAGTAAAATTAGTCTGCATATCAGATGTTTGAAATGTAATAGTTTTGAGGCTAAAATCATGTCATGGGCTTTAGATGAAATGCCAGAGCCGAGTAACACGAAATCTTCATATTTAACCAGTCTGGTGTTGCGCAGAGCAGATGTATTCTCGCCGATAAAACATGTCTCACATTTGCTTATATTCAGATGGAGGCCCATAGTTGCTCCAATGTCTTTGATCGTCTGGAAATCTCTCGTTAATGATTCCTCGTCACCCATTAATATTCCATCGTCCAAATACCATTGATTAAATTCTGATGACATTTGCTCCACAATTGGATGTATAGTGAGAGCAAGTAACAGTGGTCCGAGTGGATCTCCTTGCTGTATACCTTGCTTCGAAGAAATAATAAAATCTCCGAATACCAAGTTGCTATACTGGCTGTAGCTAGAATAGATGTAGGGATAGCATTCTGGGTAGTCCTCCGCGATCATTGTAAGCATCGATTGCCTGTGAAGACTGTTGAACGCATTTGAAAAATCTACTTTCAATGCTCGGTATTGTTCGTTCGAGTTAGTCTGAGTTTTCCAGAAGAGATCTAGCAGCATGGATGGCTGCTTCTGTTCCACCTCTGATGCCATATCCAAACTGGTGAGGCCTGAGCCTTTGAGTTGCTTTGTCTGCCATATTCCATGCAACCAATTTAGATGTTAATCTTTTGTGCAATGTTAAACCAACAGCAATTGGACGTAGCCCACCGTCTGACTTTTCCAAAGCACATAAAGATGCTCCAAAAAAAATATGTTGGATTGTAGGGGGTAACTCCTCGCTAATAACCAAGTTTGATAAGCGTGTCAAGGCAGATATAAGCTTATCTCCTGCTTCACCGGCAGCCGGAGTGGTAAGGTCTTTTAGACAAACTTTGAGGCTTGTGAGAAGAAGCAGTAGGAATTTTTTGCACTACGGTGCTTAGTATATAATATTCCATAGGGGCGGGGAAAGTAGCAGGTGTTATCAGCCAATTTCAATTAGATGTTAAGTCGGAATAAGAAAGTCTGGAACTCCTTTACAAGTATATATTTTTATCTTAGTGCTATATGTACGGTAGATAAAAGGTCACATCACTGTAAAAAGTAGTATAAAAAGAAGGTTTGAAGCATAGTTTTGGGTATGCAAATGGGGTGTCACCAACCAATCAAAGCCTCAATGCTAGGAACGTGGGTATGCTATTGAAAACAATAAGATCGTGTGACTTTGGAGTATAAATAACACTCAAGAATGTGGGTATACCCTAGAGAACAATAAGGTTATTTGGTTTCTGGGTAAGACTAGCATCAGGAATGTGGGTATGACACCTAAACGATGAATGTCTAGATGTAAATTTAAAAATAGCATTAAGAATGTCGAATTAAGAATAAGACTTGAGAAGAGCACTTCCCTGTAGGGTATGGTATTATTAAGGTACATAAACTTTAAATAATTAGCATGCATTAAAACACAAGTACAAAGCGCACATGTAAATTTATATAAATTAGTAAGAAAGTAATAGATTAATACTTTATATAACTAAACTCGAGGTATTAAACGACTTTTTAAGAAAATGCTGAGGTCTTGGATAAACTCAAAATCTGTTAACACCAATGTGGATATAACTGCTCATGTAGATAAACGGGAGAGAAATAGAGGATTGCATTCATTGATATAGCAAAGTACTGATGATGGTGTGGAATTGAAATCAATCCTTCATCTGGGCCTTAAATTCTATCAAGAGATCGTTTCAAACGTACAGCAAGCACATTCAGAAAGGACTGGTGACATGAATATCAAAATGGAGATAGCCGCCAAAGAGGAGATCAGTGTTCCCGTCACACTTCTGACTGTTGATGAATTGGAATTAACATGATGGCAATCAAGACATCATTTCGAAATGGTAACTGTCCACTCAGAGATGATGCTGGAAATGCTTCACACTGTTGTTACGGTAAAGATTTGTGCTTGGCTGTCAGAACAACTGCTCGTAACAGAAAGATCATGATCTTTGTTTGATTGCTGATTTCGAAACACAGATTAATACAACATTTGATAAACTGATTAATCATGTTGACAAAAAGCTGGCTAATGCAAAATTCTTTACATTTATGCAAGAATGAAACCATGACAGTGAACTCCAAACAACTATATTTGCATAGAGAGGATTTACTACAGGATCCTGCTTTGGTCGAGGAAATTTTTCTTTTCCAAGCTAATGTTTGCTAAATATTGCATTAGCTCCAATCAACCTGTATTGTTTTTTAACACCAAATGCAAAATTGATTTTTACTTGGGATGCAAGAAATACAGTAAGAACTACTACATCTGTATCGACAGTAAGAATGATGATATTCTTGTGTCAACAATTTATTGCATCTCATATGAGCTCATTTTAACTGCTAGGTTATTGTTCTCAGACAGATCACCCAACCTAAAAAGATGGACAGACAGACATTCAGGTTTATTTTTTTAATTGATAGAATAATGGATATAAACTCAACTGGAAAGTAATTTTAATAGTTAATATAATAGATATACTGTACAAAGATATACAAATATTTCAAATTCTGATCAGGATACGATGTTCTGCATTCTGTATTAATTTCCAGACAACGGATTATCTGTATTATTTTGCCAGTAAGGCGTAGTACTTTAGTCGCGGACAGACACAGAAATATCGAAATATCGAAATATAGTGATATACAAACAGACAGTATTATTAGTATAAGAAGATAGTGTAACATAATCGCGTTATCCTGTGCCAATTGAAGGTATAGCGTAATTTAAATCATGTCCACTTTGAGTTGAACTACAATCTGTTGCTGTATCTGATTGAACTGCAGCATCAATCAGACATTTCTTTGAACACATTTATATGTCTTCTTCTTGTCTTTATATCTCTTATTTTCCTTGTCTCCTTTTACGTGTTTCTTATGGTTGTGGGATTTCATACATACATTTCTGAAGGATTTCTACCACCACAACAATTACATGTTTTACCATATGCAGTGCATACACTTTCCTCATGCTGTCTACAGAAGCGTTTACATTTGGTAGACAGCATATTTCCGATGCTACTGTGTTCTCAGATTATTACGCATTCTTCCATGAATAAATATATTTGTTAGTACTAATTCTCCTGTTAAAAACGTTACTGTGTACCGTACCCAGCTTCATCATTCATCGTCGGCTGCACGTAAATGTTGCACAGACTCATTAATCGGCTGATATGATTTTTTTTTCAAGCCAAAAGGTTCGCATCAATATTGCAAATTTCTTTGTTGCAGTTTCAATACCGTTTCCATGTCAGTTGGTACATTTTCCGTCGTCTCTCGATGTATCGACTGCTTCCCACAGCTCGTACAATAATAATAATAAAATAAATCGGGTTCAACAACTGACAACAACAGTATCATATTTAATCAGTTCTTTATAATAGGCTATATGTATGCGAGGCACTCCATCAATCTAGCCAAGCAAGAAGACTTTATGTTTACATCTTTAATATGCTTTTTGTAGCCTAGCTTGCAATGAAGCGTAACTCCAAGTAGTTTCAAATATTGAGAGATTGCAACATCATTGATTACTATTGTTGGTTCTATTGAACCTAGGACGATGCAATGTGTTTTGTGGCATTGACTATCAGCTTATTACTTGCAAACCACAAAAAACGGTTTGGCAAGATCATCTTGTAGTTGTTTCTCCAATACATTTACATCACGGTGAGAAGGATATAATGTATTGTCGTTGGGATATTGTCTTAAATTACTGTGTAATAAGAATAAAGCAATGTCATTTGTAAAGATATTAAATAAGAATGGGCCCAATACAATATACTCCTTTGTTGCACTCCAGATGTAACATGTTTCCATTGCGATAGGTTGCCACTGAAACATCTTCAGCAGTAGCAATCAATTAGAACGGTGAAATTAAGTTTCAACAGTCTTTGAAAGATGTACTGCGTGTACCTAGTGAGTCATAACAGCGCAAATAGTCGATCGGTTCTATTATAACTGTTGCAGATGGACCTCTTGTAGTCCATCTTGTTCTTGATAGCTGTTTTAATCTCTTTATACCACCAGTATCACTGCCAGGAATACTGTCATTCATTATTTCTTCGAATTCAAATAACTGCACTTGCTTTGGGCTAACGCCAGCAGTTACGTAAAGTGCATCGCAAAAGTCTTGCGCATCTGAAATCATGAATGACGTAAGCGCTAAATCTTTGAATGCAAGCTAATTGCAATGTGCAAAAGCAGTGCATGAATATTAAATACTTTCTTATGTTCTCCTTGATTAGCTCTGGGCGTTTCATTGCCATGAATCCGTCAAAAGACATAGCAATCATTTTATTATTGATCATGCAACAAAGACACTAGATATCTTTCACATTTTTCAAGAGTGACTCTGATGTTAAACCATCTGAGCAAGCCATCATACCCAGAAAATCTTCATTAACTGAATAAAATGATAGCTGCTCAATTTTCGAAATATTTGAGCATTCGTCACATATAATTGAGTAGAGTTTAATTTCCAAAAACTATTGGCCACGCCTGGTAGTCAAGCCTATCAGTTTCTTTTGCTCTTCCAGTATATAATAAAACATAAATTTTTCATCTTTCATCAATAATACTAAACCTTCATTGTTTGTTCATTTTCTCATTGGTTGTCTCATACTGACAACCATTCCTATAACGATGTCAACGCCTTTGGTTTTCCTTTAACAATGCGAATTGGAGTTCTCCTATCAAAACTAAGTAGCGTTGCCTCATTATTTTCAAAGTGTGGTCTGATATCTTGAATGTTGTCTTTATTTGCTGCTTTTTAGCATTGAAAGAAAGACTGGAACGTGAAGTTAGCATATCAAAAGCTTTGTTAATCGTGCGGAAAACATCTACGGTTGGTTTTGATAGTTCAAAGTCATTTTTCCCAAGCTTCTCAAAATGGAGAATGAATCAGCAACTGACTTACATAGACTGTCGGGGGCCAAACGCACTCAACTTTCTTCCTGAAGTGAGCATGTATAGTAGAATTTGTATTGCCACATCGCAGTGACTATATTTCTGAATCAAAAATAAGTGGAAGTGTGAAATATATGCCCCAACTTATTTCGAAGCAGTTTCATCATGTGTACTACATCAAAAAACATATTAATTTTCTTTTTTTTGTCTTTGTCTGCTAGATCTAATATCCAATTTCTCATCTTTTTAAGATCAAAACATGCTCCCATCAACTTAAGTGTTGCCTGGTTCACAAAGCAACCATCACAAATGACCGAAATAACCGCACACTTTACTTTTGCCAATGGAAGCAAGCAGATTTCCACTGAATCCACCTTTTCCCCAGAATCCATATCACAGGTCATAAAAACAAGAGCGTGTTTGGCTTTTGTTTCTCCCTTACTTGGTCCACTTCCGAAGTCAACCCGTCCGTAAACCTTTCTATCTTTCCCAATCTTCCACATGTCCAATCGCTGTTTTATACCCATTTCATCGAAAACTAATGAGCATGTACCATAAGCATGCTCTCTTTGAGTCTACTATTCGATTTGTATGACTCAAATTGATTACATATAGATTGTGCTAAATACAGCGCAATATATATATATATATTTAATTTGATGGACTCTTCATTGTAATAGTGGTAGCCTGAAAAATGCCAAGGTTTATGACCAATTTTGTCTATTAGTCAGAGCTCTTTGATACAGGCAGGAAACATGGCTGTACAGCAATACAGCAACGAGACAAAATAGGAAAACAGTTTACAACATTTTACGACAATATACATGATTATGTATTTAACACGATAATATAACACCTCTTTTACCGACCACCAACACAATTATTTCTGTTAAAATCAAATTGTTATCTGTAAATTGAATACCTAATGGACATAATGTTGATTTTTTTCAGACTACCTGGAGTTCTGTACATTCCTCCTATTTCTCATGCAGATATATTTGCTGCTATGGAAAGCTGCTTTGCTGTTGTCAACAGCTCTATTTCGGAAGGAATGTCGGCTGCTATTTTAGAGGTAATTCAACTTGTGGATAAAAGGCAGCACACTAACTGGGCAACTCTGCTACCTATTCCTGATAATGCATTGATTAAAACCCAAAACCATCGTTAAAAATTAGTTTTTATTCTATAATAAAGATTTAAATAGATATAAATGTATTTATCCAAATTTGATAATTCGCTGTTTTGAATTTTGTTTTCAAATTTGAATTCTAATGCTCTATTGATCGTGATTTGTTTCCTTCAAATACATATTCTCACTTGTTTAAAGCTCTGGTATTTACCATGCATTATACCTTGTGCAATGGTGGACAATTTCACCTCACTATTTTTCTATAGCAGCAGACAAGTACTTGTTTCTTGGCCATTATCCATCATCAGTACTGCTTAGTAAACTAGGGACTGACTTCCCTATATAGCTAGGTCAAGATGAATTAGTGAATGTGGTGAAAAAATTCATCGCATGAGCATCTGTGCCATACATACCAGAGTGCTCAAACCACTGAAGTAGTGAGCAATATATAGGTATCTTTGTCATTCCGCGAGGTGTATTGAATTTGAATTATCGGGAATTCACACATACATTGTGTAGCAATTACCTTGTGAAGAAAAACGTGTTGTACTTTGAAACTTGTAAATTCTTGACATCCTTTTTATACAATCTATCCGTTGATGTTTTACTGCATATCGTATGATTAACAATGTCTGAGAATTTCACAATTTTCTAATTGTTGATAATCTAGTGGGAAGAATAGGCAGGTAAATCGAAGGCAATTTGAGCCCCGAAAGAAATGTTTCATTATATTTTTATATACAGTATATATACCTTTTTATTGTTTTAGATGTAATTACTAACAATTTACAAATATTTTTTTTATTATATTTTATTGTTTTAAACTAACAATTAAAATAGCTTTCACAAATGGGTGTCTTTAAGTTAGCTAGAAGTTCTCAATCGATGTTGTTAATTTGATGTATTTCGCATAATTTCTCCATATGTACAGAGCAGCATATCGGAAAGCCATGGCGGTCTAACTTGTAGCGTGGTATGTGCAAATTGATCGGAATCGACGGATCTTAGTGTTTAGATCTTAGTGGTAGATTGTAATTGTTGATGATAAGTATTCAGGTGTAAAGTTTTTCAATGATTTGTTCCCTAAGCAAGAGTAATTTAAATATAATTCTCTGCTCGACTGGCAGCCAGTGTAATTCAGCCAGAATTGGCGTAATATGATCATATTTACTAGTCAAGGTTACAATTCGTGCTGTAGTATTTGGACGCATTGAAGCTTATTAGTCAACTTCTTTAGGGTACTATACAAGACGGAGTTACAAAAATCTAACCTGAATGTTACCGGGTACCGTTTGACTCAACTGATGTTTCGTGGATGAAAGTAACATGTTTTACACACTTTATTAACATGATCCTCCGTTAACATTCCTGAATCAATAATGAAACCAATGTTCTTAGTGATTGAGTTTTTCTTGGATAGTTTCATTCCTGAGTGTGATGTTCGTCTAGTGTTCATCTTCAGATCATTCCATGTCATCCATGAATCAATGTCATGCATGCACTGTGCCATAAGCAACTTTGCAGCCTCTGCGTCAGGCTTTCATTGTGCATATAAGTGGCAGCATATGCCAAGGCTTCTAATGATATCTGCTTTTGGAGAATGGTGAAACATGCAAAAATGACAAGAGTGGTTAGAGGATACTGCCTTGTGGAACACCCGACTTAAATGATTGTGTTGTTGAGGTACTGTCTGAGAAACTAACAGTGAATGATCTTTGATAAACGTACGATTTAAGCCAACCTAGAGCTTTCCTGTATGTCAAATATGAAGTTCAGTCACGATAAAGTTATATTGTGGTTAACAGTGTTGAAAGCAGAAGATAGGTTGACAGTTTTCATGCTAGCTGTTTCACACAGAATGTCATTATGGACTTGAAGCTAGGCTGTTTTGGTGCTGTGGTTGATTTTGTATGCTGACTGGAGGCTCTCACAAAGACTATTTTCAGAAATATGTTGATATAGTTGTTGCGCCCCTCAAGTTAAATAATACTTCTACAAATACTGTTAATTAACTAAATTCAAAAGATCAAATGGTATAAAATCTCAGAAGTTTGATACGATAGGAAATAAATCATCAGTAGATATTTTAATTTCCAAAGTACGGCATGTTTTTCTTTTCAAGATTATCACGACACAAATGTGTGCATAAGTTCCCAATAAATCAAATTCTAATTGTAACAAAAGTTGTCAAAATTAGTTTGTTCTGTTTTGCTTTAATTACCCAGCCTTAGTCTCGTTCCGATAATGAAAGATACAAACATTGCCTCTTTTTCGTCTTGCTAATCCCCTGTCCAAATCGCTCCTCAGCTCCTCCGTATCCCGCATTCCAGACTGTCCGAAATCCCTAAGAATGTTCAATCAAAACTTAACGTCTCAATGTATAATTAATTTGTGACAGAGTAAACCATGTTTGATTACTTATTAATAATCCAATTATTTCATTAATTCAATTGTTTTTAGGAATGTAACATTTTTTCCAACTCTTTATCTTCAGGCAATGGCAATTGGCAAACCAGTTCTTGTGCGTCATAATGACGGAAATAATGATATTGTAACACATTTAGAGAATGGCATTATCTACAATTCACCTGAGGTACTAATCACATTTCTTCTCCATTTTCCTCTTGAAATGATAAATTCTTAGAATTTCCGAGATTTATCCCCTCTTTCTTCATTCTTGTTTCTCGTTTGAGCCCTGAATTACATTTGAACTAATCCCAATGGTTGATTTGAATGAATAAGGATACCCGATCATTTATTTCGTCATTTAGACCATGCTATATAATTCACGGTACGTTATATACATTATCTGCATTATAATTTACCAATAAGCAGTGTAGACTGTAATAAAGTGTATAAAAAAGAAATGAAGTTTGTCATCGGTGACTATAATCTAAGTTTTGTGTAGCATCTGTTGTCACACAGTGAGTCAGCTTATTGTGATCACAGCAGTTTCGGTTATCGTAATCCATTTATTGTACAGAAATTACATACATGTTTATCAGTGCTTATTATTACAATCATTACTATTTCACAATTGCCATAGTTGTATTTATGGTAACTGATATCTACATATCATGTAGACACTGATCACTTTCCAGAGATTATTGATTGATTGTGAAATAATGAATTTGGAAAGTACAAGACTCTCTGGGCTCCACAGCTCCACTGTAACCTTAATTTGAGTTAGATGTTGCTGTAACCGACGATTTCATTCATTATTATTTTATACTTATAAACCTTAGTAAAACATCAATAACTCAATTCAAAATGCCCTACCTTAAATATAGTTCCTCTTTCTCTATAAGAATTACGTAGATATAGGGATGATTCATAAATATTTGTTAAGTTACCATGTTAAGCCTATTGTAATCATTTATAGAAACTGTCTTGTGATCGTAATGTTATTTTGATATATCTGTAAATCATAAACTATGTTCAGTGTCAGTCTTGAAGAAGTATCGTTGAAGTAAAGATCAATATCGCCAGAACTTGTGTGTTGTTGTATATCACACAGTATCGAGTAACAACACCGAAGGTAAAGATTACTGACATTGATCATAGTATTGTATATATCATTATTTAGCTTTGTAATTTGTACTTATTGTTTATTATCTTTTATCCTTGAAATAGAAAAACCACATAAAAATAAACTTGTGCGTTGTTCATGGTGTACAGAGATCTCGATACGAATTTGAGGACCGCTTGTTGATGCAGTCCGAACATCGTTTTTCTTCGTGTTAAAGTCGTTTGACCGACAAATCACCATGGAAACAAGAAGTAGACATGCTGAACTACTGGCCACAGAAGAAGAATTAAAGAGCAACATCGAAGAGTCATTGACACTTTTGGATAAAGTATATGACGAAATCGAAGCAAAAGTAACAGAAGAAGACACAAATGAAGAAGAAGTATTGGCTTTAAAGTCAAAGTTAAAATCTGTATGGGATCGGTATGCCACATTAATAGCAAAGTTTATGTCGTTAATGTTAGTAATTGATCCGGTATACATAGAAACCGCTAAAGCGGAACATTATAAACAATGTGATAAGAAGTCCCGTTATGATGACGTTATTTCACGAAATTTGAGAATCTATGACCTACGAACAGGTCACAGACAAAATGATGGGAAATCCCTAACAAGTTCACGTTCCTCTAGAATCAGCACTGCAGTATCAGAGGCACAGATTATGGAAGAGCAGAGACAGGCAGTCGCTGCTGTAGAAAATATTCAAATGGAAGTTGATTTAGATATCAAGCAATTAGAAATTAAAGTGATGAAAGCTAAGGTTGAAGGCAATAAAAAACTAGAAGCAGCTAAACAAGTGCTGCATAAAGCAAACATCGAAAGGATAACGTTACAAGAAGAATATCCTTCTGATTTAGAAACGGTCGATAACATTAGTCATACAACTAGCCGTAAATCTAAACATAGTAACTCTAGAAGTAATCATGATAGTTCTGACAAAAATGAATTTTACAGCGCTAAATTATCTTTGTCTGAACATCACCGCGCGTACAAGTATGATACAAATAAAAAACAATTTTCACCAACACAAAGCGGGCAAAGCGCGCAGTCTTCTATTGAAACAGAAGCAATCAAAGAAGCTCTATTAGCAATTCAAAGAATGAATTATGCTAACGAACTGCCAACGCCAGAAATTATTAAGTTTTCTGGAGACCCTACGCAATATCCTAGATTTCGGTCAAGGTTCGACGAAATGGTTATGTCAAGACCACTAGAAGAAACACAAAAAATGACAAGATTGATGCAGTTTTTGACCGGACCAGCCAAGTCAGCTGTGGAAGGCCTCGAAAACTCAGGCAAAGGAAAGCTGTCAAGGGCACTATCATTATTGCAAGAACGATATGGTCAGTCATATACAATTGTGCACGCGTTGATAAAATCTTTGACTGAAGGGGGCGTCATAAAAACAAATGACGTCATTGCATTTCGAGAGTTCTCAGACAAAGTTAGATCTGCAAAAGAAACCCTGCAAAATATGAAATGTATAGCCGAAGTAACTGATTCACATTTGGCCTCAATTATTCAACGCACACCCAAGTATTTCCAACGGAAATGGTTACAAAATGTTGCTAAAATTCGCAAGCTAAGAAAACCAACAATCGAAGACATTGTAAAAGCGTTAGACAATGAAGCAGACGCATTAAATGACCCTGTGTTTGGAGCTATTGTTTCTTCTGCGAGAGAATCAACAACAGATTCAACAAGAACAAACAAATCGCGATTTAATTCAAATTCAAATAGAGCTACAACATTGTTAACAACTGTACACAAATCAGACGATAAAAACACATGTTTAGCTTGTACAAGCAACGATCACTCTATAATAATGTGTCAAAAGTTCAAATCAATGACGTTGGAAGAACGCCTTAAATTAACCAGAGATAAACGTCTTTGTTATTTATGTCTCAGACAAGGCCATCAATTGCGAGACTGCAAAAGTAAACATCTTTGTAGAAAGGACAATTGTGGAAAGCGACATTCCACATTTTTACACGGAAATCAAACGTCTTCAAATTCAACAGTGACAGCAACAACAGCAACGGAAATATCTGCAGACGACGAAAATGACAACGAGTCTGTGAGAAGCCATGCATCAGTAAACGCCAGTCAAAACAATAATGCCAGTGATACAATGCTCCAAGTATTACCGGTAAAGGTTCACTACGGAGGCAAATCAGTAGAAACGTTTGCAGTTTTAGACACAGCAGCCAACATAACATTATGTGAAGAGGGCTTGCTACAAGAATTAGGTGTGACTGGAAAGCAAGAAAACATGAAAATTAATACAGTTTCAAAAAGTATTGATCAAATCAAAACAACAAAGGCAAAAATACAAGTATCAAGTATTAATTCAAATTCAGCTAAAGGAATGATCGAGCTTGATGTAAATTCATACCCAAAATTAAATGTGTCTTGCAAATCAAGAATGAACTTTGACCCTACAAAATTTGAATACTTGAAAGACATAAAATTTCCATCTATTGAGGATGACAGAGTGAAGCTATTAATAGGCACAAATTGTCCAGAGGCATTAGTAGCAATTAATTACAGAAGTGGAAAATCTAATCAACCTTGGGCAGTAGAGACCAAGTTGGGATGGGCTCTGTTAGGACCCTGTACCAAGCCCAATGCAACAACAACAACAAAAAATGTTAATCTCATTGATAATCAAGATCAAGATCCAAATCTAGATGATTTAAGTAAGCAAGTTGAAAAATTCTGGCAACTTGATTCCTATGGTACACAGAACATTAATGCAGTTGGGCACTCAATTGAAGACAAACAGGCACTTACCATCATGAATGACACCATCAAGTTGGTTGAAGGAAAGTATCAAATCAGATTACCATGGAAGGATCCAGATGAAGAACTTCCAAATAACCGTCCAATTGCAGAAAGACGGCTGAAGTCTTTGAGAAAACGTTTAGCAAATGATGATGATCTGAAAAAGAAATATCAAGATGTAATCAATGATTATCTACTAAAAGGGTATGCAAGAAAGGTTGATAATGCAGCAATATTGCAAACATCAGTAAAACAATGGTACTTGCCTCATCATCCTGTTATCAATCCAGCCAAACCAAAGATCAGGGTAGTGTTTGATGCAGCTGCCAAGTACAATGGAACATCATTGAATGAAAGCCTACTTCAGGGGCCAGACTTGACGAGCACATTACTGGGTGTACTATCACGATTCAGAAGTGGACCGATTGTCATAATAGCCGATATTGAAGCTATGTTTCTACAAGTGAAAGTCTCACCAGAAGACCAGGCGGCCTTGAAATTTCTGTGGTGGCCAGAAGGGGACATTGACAGAGAACCAGAAGAATATCAGATGCAACGTCACATTTTTGGGGCAACCAGTTCACCATCATGTGCCACTTTCGCATTACAAAGAATTGCACAAGACAATCAACAACAATTCTCAGATGAAGCATTAAAGACACTAAGTAGAAACTTCTATGTTGACGATTGTTTGAAGGCAGTACAAACAGAAGAAGAAGCAATCAAATTGATAGAAGAATTAAGAATGCTGTTACAAAAAGGTGGATTTCATTTGACAAAATGGGCAAGCAATAAAAAGAGAGTGATAGAGACTGTTCCAGACAAAGAAAGAGCAGCACCAAAACTAGACCTAGATTTTGAGAAACTACCTGTAAATCGAGCCCTTGGGGTCATTTGGGACCCTACAGAAGACTGCTTTGGATTCATAACACTGCAACTAGAAAAGCCAGTAACCAAGAGAGGAGTGCTTTCATATGTCAGCTCACTTTATGATCCATTGGGATTTCTAAGTCCTTACAGTTTAAAGGCCAAACTAATAATTCAAGACCTGTGGCGCAATAAGGTTGACTGGGACGACAACATAGGGGACGAAAGAGCCAAAAAATGGAACGCATGGATAGCTGAACTGTCAGAAATATCATCAATCAAGATACCTAGAAACGTCATGTCCATCAACGGCTACAAAGAACTACAAATTCATGCATTTTCTGACGCTTCTCAAGATGGCTATGGAGCAGTTGTATACTTAAGAACCACTCAACTTGACGACTCTGTGAAATGTGCATTTCTATTGGGGAAGTCCCGACTGGCTCCACTAAAGGCAACATCAATTCCAAGGCTAGAACTTCAAGCATCAGTGATTGCCACAAGAATGGTTAAAGCAGTACTACAAGAACTTGACTTGAAAATTGATCAAATAATCTATTGGACTGATTCAACAACTACACTTCAGTATATTCAAAATGAGACAAAGCGATTCAAGGTCTATGTAGCTAACAGAGTTTCAGAAATCAGAGATGCAAGTGAAGTTGGACAATGGCGACATGTACCCACAAAAGAAAACCCAGCAGATGATGCTTCTCGTGGATTAAGTAGTAAGGACCTAGCAAAGGAAAACAATAGATGGCTAAATGGACTTGCATTCCTTAAAGACAGTGAAGTCGACTGGCCTCAGAGTCCATTAAAAGATCTTCAAATGGTTACAGATGTCAACTTCACAAATGAAATCTTAATTGAAAATGATGTTAACATATGCCAACAACAGCAACAACAAGAAAATCACACACACAATTTGGTAATTCACAGTAACAGTTGGACAAAGACATTGTCAAGTGTGGCATGGTTCAACAGAATGAAAGAATACTTAAAGAATAAAGTTAACCAAAAGAAAACACCAAATTCAGCATCAAATCTCACTATTGGGTCAATCACCATAGAGGAGAGACAAATAGCAGAGACAGACATAATCAAATGGGTTCAAGGCAATGGATTCGAACAAGAAATCTGTAAATTGAAACAAAACAAGCCAGTTCAAAAGAGTTCAACGATCATAAAATTATCACCAATTCTGCACAACGGTATCCTTAAAGTTGGCGGTAGATTATCCTTGGCAAACATCAGCGACCAAGCTAAACATCCTATCATCCTTCCAAAAGATCATCACATCTCAAAATTAATAATCTTACACTATCACAACAAACTTCACCACTCTGGAAATGAACATGTGCTCTCAGAAATTCGACAGAAATTTTGGATAATAAACGCAAAAACTATTATTCGAAAAACTCTAAGAGAATGTATAATTTGTAAGAAAAGAGAAGGCAAGATGGGGGTCCAAAAAATGGGAGATTTACCACAAAGCCGTGTTAATGCTTACAAACCTGCATTTTACGCTACAGGTCTCGACTATTTTGGACCACTCAAAGTCAAACAGAGAAGAAGTATAGTCAAACGTTATGGTTGCATTTTCACCTGTTTAGCAACACGTGCAGTACATATCGAAATGGCCAATAATCTCGAGACAGATAGTTTCATCAACTGCCTTAGAAGATTCTCAAACAGACGAGGAGTGCCAGCAGAGATTAGAAGCGACAACGGCAGCAACTTTACTGGCGCTGAGAAAGAACTGAAGGAAGCCTTAGATAAATTAAATCAGACAAAAGTAAACAAGTACTTACATGATGAAGGTACAAGATGGATTTTCAACCCCGCTGCAGCAAGTCACATGGGAGGTGTCTGGGAAAGACTTGTACGATCAACAAAACGAATTCTCAAAACAGTCATTGGCGATGGGTTGGTTACAGAAGAAGTGCTCCAAACTGTATTAGTTGAAGCGGAAGGCATCTTGAATAGCAGACCTTTGACGATGATGAGCAACGATGCAAACGACGTGACAGCCATTACACCAAACCATTTGTTACACCAAACCAGAGGTCCACCACTGCCACCAGGAATATTTTCCAAACATGATTCAAATTCAAAAAAGCGTTGGAGACAATCCCAATTCCTGACGGATTGTTTCTGGAAGAGGTGGATCAAAGAATATCTTCCAACCTTACAGTCGAGAGCAAAATGGCAGAAGCTGTCAATCAACATCAAAGAAGGTGATCTCGTATTGGTGATGGATAGCAACTTGCCTCGTATTCAATGGCCACTTGGTAGAATAACGAAAACATTCCCTGGCAGAGACGGCTGTGTCCGCAGCGTGGAGGTGAAATGCAGGGGTAGCATCATTGCACGCCCAATTACTAAATTATGTCTACTTGAAGCGCAGTGATGTTATGCAGACAATATTATTATAATCAAATAGTTAAGCCATAGTTTTTAAAGTAAAAATATAATCTCAGTTTTTATTAATAAGTATATCAATCATCGTCGTTTTTAAATTTTAATGAGCCATCCCGGATTTGCTCATGGGGGCCGGTATGTAACCGACGATTTCATTCATTATTATTTTATACTTATAAACCTTAGTAAAACATCAATAACTCAATTCAAAATGCCCTACCTTAAATATAGTTCCTCTTTCTCTATAAGAATTACGTAGATATAGGGATGATTCATAAATATTTGTTAAGTTACCATGTTAAGCCTATTGTAATCATTTATAGAAACTGTCTTGTGATCGTAATGTTATTTTGATATATCTGTAAATCATAAACTATGTTCAGTGTCAGTCTTGAAGAAGTATCGTTGAAGTAAAGATCAATATCGCCAGAACTTGTGTGTTGTTTTATATCACACAGTATCGAGTAACAACACCGAAGGTAAAGATTACTGACATTGATCATAGTATTGTATATATCATTATTTAGCTTTGTAATTTGTACTTATTGTTTATTATCTTTTATCCTTGAAATAGAAAAACCACATAAAAATAAACTTGTGCGTTGTTCATGGTGTACAGAGATCTCGATACGAATTTGAGGACCGCTTGTTGATGCAGTCCGAACAGTTGCCTTTGGCAAACAGTTACTTGTATAAGCAATAAGCGATTTCGCCTGAAAGTTAATAACATGCAAGGCGATGAAACTGTCTTAAGTCTGCCAAATTCGATACCAACAACTCCCCAACTAAATAAATAACTATGTAATACATTATTTACGTCATAGATTTTAAGAGAGCATCTGCTACGAGGTGATGAAAGTTTGTTTGATAACTAATTAGCATAAACACAACATTCAATCAATTATTTTTGAAGAATGAATTTTACATGTGTCGTAGAAGCTAGGAAATTTATTTTGACTGAGAATGTGAAATTATTATGCCACTTTCAAGTTTAGGAAGATTGATGTTTAATATTTTGAAATGTCATTAATAATCCAATTAAAATCAATTCTACATGATCTTATTTGAATGGAGTCCAATCAGATGTTTAAATTTATCGTTACAGGAGTTCAAAAAGTTTGCTATAAAACTAACAGAATCACCAGAATTGGTCAGAAACCTACAATTCAATAGTTCAGTACATGTCAAAAACTGGTATGATCCCACCAAGGAGCAAGCATTCTACTTGAAGCTGATATTATCTTGTATACAAACAACAAGAATTTCACAGACTGAAGTCGATCAAAGAAAATAAATTACAGATAAATGATTGCGGTACTGAATTATCTAAATAAATTATAATGAAGCAGGAGAAACACTCACCAAAACTCTCATTTGGTAATCTATAACATGATGCTAGCCAGTAAAAACCCTTACTTGAATATTTATTATTATTGTTTGATGCAAAGCCCATGTTTGGCCCAAAAGTTTACACTTGGTTTTTACATTAATACAATCAAACCAACAACAAGACAATCAACACTGCTGTAACGGATAGCCTCATTTATACTTTTGTCTATTTGTCCTAAACAATTGTTTGATTAAGGGGAGAGTACTGACCAGGTAACATAGCGCGATTAACCAACTTGTGCGTCATCAATTCGAGCAAGCCTTGAGAAAAGCTGTTGTGCAATTGTGCTTGCTTTCGTTTCATTATTCTAGCCGTATGTTGCTTTTATTGTAAAATATTTCAAATGTACAAATGAAAATCACAAATTGGTTGTTGTATGTAAATATGTACCCATTTTGTAGATATTTTGGTCTCATTATTTCATAACGTCCTGGACTGGAATGTGTTATTTACTATGTGATGAAAGTGTAAAAACTAAGATGCAGAAATGGATTTAGTTCAATGGATTTATTCAACGAAACGTAACACAAGAAGAAAAAATTAAACTGACAAGTTGAGTAGATTGTTGTTGTGACTCAATAACTGACAACAAAATATTAACAGTAATTCATTATGATTCAATTGATAGCGTTAGCGTACATACAAGAGTAAGACCGTCTACATTACGGATTACCCAGCTATTTATATACATAGAAGAGAGGCGTCACCTTTACATAAAAGTGAGGCACGACACTCGCTTCTTCTTCTAAAATAAAAGTTAAGATATTGGATTACAGCATTAAAAATTTAAAATAAAATCAATTTAATGTTCAAATCAACCGGTATTATTTAATCTTAAAACTATAATATAGAAATAGATAACATTATTATAAAATAGATGAATCAGAAGGATCCAATCTTATTGGTGGCTTGGACACGCGTCCTGATTTAGCAACACCAAGATATTATAATAAAACCAAGATAGTCTAACTCAGATTTGTGTTTTAAAGAGTTTTTAACAGGCCATAACATCATCTTACCTTTGTGAAATCAACCAGATAAAATGTATTTAACATCCTTAAGTATTGAATAATTCAAATTTGAAAACAGTATCTCTGTCCGACATTAATAACATTCTCAAAAGTTTATCTTTGTTGACCCAATATCGATCAATTCCAAATATTTGATCGCTTCTGCCACGGCAGAATCACTGAGAATTGGTCTCAAAGCTATTTTAAGATCATCTCGTTTTGATGCGAAAAAATTTGTGGGTTCAGAATATCAAAGTTAGTTTCTTGTGAAAAGATGGGTTTAGTTCAATGGATTTATTCAACGAAACGTAACACAGAAGAAGAAAAAATTAAACTGACAAGTCGATTATCTTAAGAAAAAATCAAGCTCTTACAAGAAACTGGAACAATTTACATGTCAATTTGGCATGTCTCAAATCATAAATTCACCAACAAGAATTGTAGACACATCACGCACAACAATTGACTTGATTTATGTGAATAACGTTAATCGTGTGGCACAATCGGATGTCATTCATATGAGTATCAGTAACCATTCCCTAGTTTTCTATTGTAACGATGGTGGATTAAGATATATGATAAATCGTTACTAGAAAATACACATAGACTAGACAGTGATGAATCGTTATTTATGTCTTGTTCTAATGACGGTAGGCAGAGGACTGTTATTTGATATTGTGTTACAAATTAATTTAATGAGTAAATATTGGTATGCATAAAAGAGAGGCTTAATGATAAAAAGGCTAAAATCTTATACACTACATAGCTCCCCCGCGAAAACGACGGGGTCGTACAAGATTAATAACAACTATATTTTATGATATACTGACATAATAAATTGTATTGTATGTGGAAAAAAGTGTAAATGATTAATGCTAAATAAGGGTAATGCTAAATGTTGTAATATTAATAAATTGATAAAATAGTGTAATGCAAGTTCTAGTGAATATAATTAGTAATGATGATATAGTAATGAAAATGTAAATAGAGGGTAATAATTGGGGTGAATACGAGGTAATAATATTGGATGTAATAATTCTTTAGTTTGGTTAGTAATAGATAGTATTTGGTTGAGGGTTGAAACGAACAGAGCGTCCAGATCTTGTTTTAGGTGCAGTGTTTGTAATAGGTTGAATATTAATTGTTGGTTGTAATAATGGTGCTGAGGTTGATGTTGAAGTTTACGTAGAAGGAATAGTTGATCGAATTGTAGTAGTTGGTGTTAACGTGGGTTGGATGACTTGACTTGGTAGTGTAGCAGGTTTTAAAAAGTAATGTGGATGGTGTCGCCCTACCCAAGGTACCAGTACCACTCCTCTATTTCTAGAAGAGTGGCTCATTTCGCTAAGAGCAATGATGTTAAACGCTCCTTAGATCTCAGCCGCGACACTGCAGATCAATTTCAACAGATTTCATCCAGATAGGCCTTGATTGTCAATGCGCAACGATGCGCCGCAGCTACTCACAATGCAATTCCTTCTGAACCATTCCATCCGCCATCCTTAGATGGTACTCATTTGATGTTTCAGATAAAGTCAAGGCTGAGTTGACCTGAGAGGGAGTTGAACCACAGTCGATCAGATATGATACGATCTGAAGTTCGGTTGCTCTGCCAACTGAGCTAATTACCCCTGCAGGTTTTAGACGATCAATAGAAACAGTATAAGGAGTACCAAATTAGTCAATCACAAAAGTTTTAAGATTTCTGGAAACTACTTTGTATGGTCCTTGATAAGGTGATTCGAGGGGTTTCTTAACGCGATCAATTCGTAGCCAGACGTGTGTACATGTGGTAAGCTTTGGATCAACATAAGATGGTGTAGTAGTAGGAGTACGTGAAGGTGTTCGATGAAGATATGGTAAAATGGAACGGAGTTCAATTACGAGAGTTTCGGGAGAGTTAAAATTAGATGCCATTGTACGAGGAATTAAAATGTTTTCACCAGTGGCAATACTGAAAGGTGATAAGCCGGATTCGTCAGTTGACATGCGGGTAGCTAGGAGTGCCATTGTTAGAGTACGAAGCCAGTCTTTGTTGTTTGCGCGAAGAATTGTCTTGATTGTGCGATGACTTCGTTCGATTTTGCCGTTAGATTGAGGATGATAGGCTGTGGTGCGGACACGATGAAAACCAACTGAAAAAAAGGGGGATGAAGTTCTCGCCTGCCGGGGGGAAGAGGGGGGAAGAGAAGAGAGAGGAAAGAGGAGAAAAAGAGAGACCATGGTTCGACCCCCTTCTGGTTCTCTTTCCCAGTTGCCATTTTTTCTTCCTTTTTTAATCATAATATTCTATTTGATTCCATGACAAACAATAGTAATGTAACAACGCAAAAATTCAGTTGTGTTAACAGTGATATTATTTCAATTAGTACTATTTACTGTGCAATGCATCATATATATATATATATATAATAGCAAATTATTATTATTATCACTATCTTTACTGATCTTTACTTGAAAATTAGAAATCTAATACTTTATATAATGTATAATAATTATATATACTGTACTAATATATCAATATTAATAACATTGACACTAGTGTAATAGTAATAATGATAATAATAGTAGTACGCAAAATTCAATTCCAGGTAATTTACATGTATGTCCGATACAATATCAATAATAATAACAATAATAATAATAATAACAATAATAATAATAACAATAACAATAACAATAATAACAATAACAATAATAATAATAATAATAATATTAATAATAATAATAACAATAATATTAATGTATAAATATAATGATTGTAGTAATAATAAAAAATGACTTTCATAATGTTTGATTTAATGATAAAGATCTCTTCCATTGTTCATAAGTGATATGACCCATTGTACTTGGACAATACCATTTCCCCTGAACTTAGAGATGTCCGGTTGTTTTTGTCTTTGGCTTATTACATGCCCCACAACAATATTCCTTGTACTTGCATCTAGAACTCTGTCCTGCTTCTTTTTTTTGTGGCGATAGATTGTAGCACGAGCCCGAGTGTCGGTCGGTATTACTCCAGACGCGGTTTCCACAGTTCGTCTTGAGTCATTTGCTCTCCTAGTTCTATTTGTTCCTTGTGAACAAGTGTTCTCTGGGAGTTGTAGTTGATGTTGATTGGTTGGTCACGGAACTGTTGGCAGTGGTGTCGGTAGACACAACGACGCTATTAACGGTGTAGATGCAACACCATACTGGCGAGGAAGTGATGCACCTTGCTTTAAGCTTAGAATCTCTTGTGTTTTCAACTGCTTGTTATACCTTTAAATAGAACAAATTGAAATTAGAGTTTGAATAAAACTATCAACAACATTGACAGCACAAATTACTGTCTAATTATTCATCTCTGATGACGGCAAAGGTATAATTGCAACAATCATATTTGCAGTTCATTGAATGTCATATGGAGATAGATTTTTAAATATGGAGGTCGAATTCGGAAGTAAAATTCTGTCTGATGAGGATGAAGACAAAAATACTCAATATTTTAAGGGAGCTGAAATTACTATTCATATCAATCTACTATTGACTAAGAGAAACTACTTCAGCCAAACCTGTTATAGCAGTCACCTTTATAAAGTAGCCATCTGTATATAGTGGTCATCTATGTTGTTTTAATGTACGCATATAAAGGCCTCCTGCATATATAACAGTTCTCTATACCAATTCTCTAGAGTTCATAGCTGTATGTGTGTGGCTGCTATATACATGATTTATTGCATTTAAAGAAAAGTTTTTACTTACCATTCTCGTAATGTTTGCACGCTCAACGGTGGGAGAACAAGATCTGCGACTTCCATTATTGTATAGTTTGATTCGATCGCCATCCTTATTTCCATATATCGTGTCAAAATCAAAGTGAAGCGTTGTATTGTTTTACCTATGAATGATGAAAAGGATGTTAAGACTTTGCTAAACAATAATATAGAAAGTAAAATAGCTGGCACACAAATAGCATACCTTCACGTTTCTCTGCAGCTGAATATTTAATGCAAAGTTTTTTACATAGCATCTCGCAAATTCGATTGCAGTCAGGAAACTGAGCTGCAACACCACTACTGACAAACAATCTGAGAAACAAATAACAAATCTGAGTCAAGTATGGGAATATTTTAACTTTGTTCAATAATTGAAAATTAAGTGCATAGCCTTTGAGCTACCTGGCTGTGCTTGTAACTCCTGGGACCAAGCTTGACAATTGTCGTACTTTAAATGTTTTTGATGAAATATTGTCAGATGCTTTGAAGGCATATTTTGTACGCTTTTTATCATACTCATTTAATAGATTATACAGCCGACAAATTTGTTCCCTGTTTTTATTACTAATTGCGATTCTTCCCTTTGGCAATGACAATAAGAAAGATACCAAGTCTTCTACACGGTCAATACCAGGAACGCCGCGAGAATCAACAGACTGCTACAAGTTGAAAAATAGAGAGACAATCAAAATGTGTACACTGTCACACTGTATAACAAATACTTCCAATAATACTATTATACAAATTTCATATTGCATACTTCTGTTGATTGAGATTGTAAAATATCATCCCAGTTATCATCTGACGGTAAGGCAACATCAGAACTCTGCAAATAAATTCCAAAAGTAGCATTCATTAGTTATCAGTTACACTTATTAGTCATTGAGATTTTCTGAACATAAACAGAGCACTTTGTTAAACCTCACACCAGAAACAATTGGGCAACTGTTAGGCGATGGCGAGGGAATAGTAACATTGGAATTCTGCAAAATCATATAAATAGAGTAGCATTTATTACCTGTGTGCACTGTGCATATGCAATCATGAATCATATATACACATCATTTTGTAAATCCTCACCTCAGAAACAAGCTCCTTTTGGTAGGGATGACTAATAGAAACAGAGGTGCTCGGCAAGACAAAATCAGATGACTGAAAATATAATTCAAAAACAGGTTCAGTAGAAGCTACAAGGAATCAGGGTGAAATTACCAGACAGATCTCTTCAGTGCCTACATGCAGAACTTACCAACGGGGTAATTGTTAGATCTATATCAACGTCATCTGAAAACCCTTCATCGTTTTGTTCACTGTCACTAGTATCTTCCTTCTCTTCCAGTTCATTGACAGTTGGCCATTGTAGTGGACTCCCAGTTTGACCAAACAAATACTCGACCCCAATCAGCTCACCTGAAAAATTGATTTCTGAATTATTTGCATTGCCTAGTTCTTAAACTTTCAGAAATCAGCTGAATTGCAATGTTACCTGTGTATTCATTAATATGCTTATTGTGAGTACAATTTGTGATTGTTGTACCAAGCAATTTCATACTCAAGCTGTCAACAGCATTTGTTAACTTTATGTCATAGGACGGCAGTTTTTTGGACAAGGATTGATCAGGGTCGTACATCGCAGCACCTCTGTCAGCGTTCCACCTGACCAACCCTTCCAGAAGATACATTTGCATGTTGCTTGCATTGGCTGAATTTCCTACATTATCAAACCAAATAATAACATGAAGCTTTAACGCAAAGATAATTATGAAGTACTGAATATAAAAATGAGCATGTACATACCGGGGATGAATCTGTTTAGGTGAAGGTGGAATGATTCCAATGAACTAGATCCACGTGAACATCTGTATACAGGAAGATCTATCTCTCCTTTTCTTAAGGTGCCAGTCTTTGTATACAATTGGAAGGATAAGGGATCTTGGATACAATGCAGATGTTTTTTTGCTCCTCCCAAACAGCTGGAACATTGACAGCATCTAGCAATGGTACCCCAAGGCGGTCGGTTAATGGCATCATAGCTTCGAATAGATCCTCTAAAAATCAGCAAAACATTTATTTATTGAATTAGCATCTTGATATTATAATTATTTTTAATGATAAAGCAGATGTAGGAAAAATCTGTCACAAGATTAGAGAATATTGATCACTACATAGAGGAGGTTAAATTCAATAGAAATAATGTTACAGTTTTAGCATTATGAAACAACCATTATACACTACCAACACCAAAACCATGAAGATGTCCTGAGAGTGTTTTGAAAACACTATGAAAATGTAAAAAAGTGAAAACCACAATTTTTAAACCATGAAAACATCCATATTTACGATATTAAAATGTGAAAATGGCTTGAGAATGCCATTAAAACTTGATGAAATTTCAGAAATTTTTTTCATGGTTGGTGTTCGTATTGATAGACAAGCTGCAGCTCTATAGGGTGACCTTTTTAGACAGATTTTACTGTACATGCACACATGGTACGATAATTTACCAATATTCTTCTTCGTTTGATTAGCTCCAACAGTTCCCCGTCGACAGTGATTGGCAATTTCACTCTTTGTTATTCTTTCATCAATCTTGAAAATATTAGCATAATATAAAAGTTGATTAGATTAATATAGTGTAACAGCAACTACTGGAAATACTATATTATATAATTGCAAACCTGTTTTGAAGATGGTTGAAATCCTTCTTTAATGAGCTGGTTTTTTTAAATTGCCCTCCTTAGCAGAGTAAGGTCACTCTCATCCCACTCAAAAATTGCTGCACTGAGCCCTCCCATGAACGTTGCAAACAAAGGGTGCCTCTCGGTAGTACAACAATGTCTGAAGCGTTGCATAAAATGGAATATGTCCAGTTAAATGACGGTATTCCAAGGCTCAAAGAGCTTTAGTGTGCTTGGTTTGCCATCACCTTGTACACAGCAATCTCTATCAACATATAGCATTGCTGGTGGCTCAACCTTTGCTTTCGCATACCTGCAAGGATATATTAAAAAATATTATAACATTTCATTAGAAAATGATATTTAAATACCATATGCATTCAATCAATGTCTGACCTGTTAACTATTCCTTGTGCCATATTTTCCAGCCCCCTACCCTCTGTCACTGTCATTACCGACATCAGCACTTGGCCATACTCATTACCAACATTTGTACACCATTGAGCTGTGCTAGCAACACCACCTGCAAATTTTCCTACAATCTAAAAATATCAAAATATCATATCATTAAACTTCACACTGACTGAGGAGAATGGAACACAATATAAGCAGTTATACTCTTCCTAATTTTTGCCTTGCCTATCATATCCCATGTTATACAAACAGTGAAATTAACAAAATGTCTATGGAAACCAACATTGAATCTTCTCGATAAGAATTCTTTCTTTATAAGAATCCTAGGTTTTAAGAATGGATCTGTATGGATTTATTTTCAACCCTTATGCTGTCTTGTCAAGCTTTATTTACCTTTTTTGTTGAGTCAAGTTTTAAAACTTTTCCATGAACACTTGTGATTTGCGCTTTGAGTTCAGGAAGACGTCGCAAAACATCAAGTGCTAACACCCGAAGAATCCATTGATATGTTGGAGTCGGTAAATATGGAGGTGGCTGTGGAAAGTCACAGGGAATGAAACCACCAGCAATTCCATTTTTAAACGTTTCACAATCTGTTAAGTATGTGAAAACCCTTTTGAGATACGCCTGGTGATGCTGTTCCGCTATTGAATTAGCCAGGGCAGTTGGTGAATTCCCCAAAGTTCTGTTTCTCAAAATGGTGATGAGTCAGCTTTATGCGTCAGAATAACTGGGAACTGCTCTCTGATGCCCAGTGGTAGCTGATCGAGCATCACCTGGCTCCAGCCAAGGCGAGTAATTTTGCATGGTTTGCATTCTACATAATAAAATGGAAAATGACACTGAATTGGATTAAAAACGTTATATGCTATATATCAAAAGACTTTGCCCAGCCAGCCTACAATACTATACAATACAATAATACAAGATACAATAATTTGTGTAAACTTACCATAATACTCAGTGACCATGTGATAGTAACTATCAATATCCAAAACTTTTCGGATTGACCGATACGTCCCCTTTGAAGTGAATTGCTTTCCACAGGTGCACATGAACACCATGTTCCATCTCCTTCTTGGCATCCACACAAGAAGGCGATGTAGAAAGTATTGTTCCATCTGAAATTTGCGTAAATTTTATATGGATTCAATGTTCAGTTTGTAAAAGAAACAGCCATAAATCTGTTAAATAATTGCTCAGCACTGTTTAACTTACCGATGGCGGAGATAGACCTGGTGGCATTGTCGATGGAGGGTAGTACCATAACGATGGCCTTGACTTAAGCTCACCAGATTCATCATAAAGTTCATTCCCAATCCAATGAGCTTCAGCCTTTGAAATGGACTTTTTCCAGTTGGAAATAATTCTTTCGGATGGCTCCTACAAGATCACAGAACAAACACATACAATCAGTACATAGAATGCTCAGACCTTCTGGTCTCTGAAAATAAGATTTATTGGTACCGTCAGATCTATTATAGTGGACGTGGTCACTCTTGGCATGTCTAAGATAGTATGCTATATTGTTGCTGCGTAACTGTGATTACACAATGAAGCTTACTTTTGGAGAAAATGGTTTAGGCTTGGGTATAACACTCAGCAGTGGACTTTTAGCGGCTGGTGGTTCAACAGGAGAGAGAGTTTCAATCTGAAATATAAATTACACATAAAACATTACATTAATACATTCGACAGCTTGGTATTTTCTAATGCAGTTATTGAAATGCTGAACTGAAGCACTGAAGCACTGAAGTATTCGAAATGCTTCAAAACGATATTCAAAACTTGCCGCTAGATAGCCATATCATCATCGGCGGTGATTTCAATGCCAGAATGGGAAAGCGAGTAGATTTTTTATGCGGCGATAATAACAAATACATTGATTTTCCTGAGGATTATAATTTTGATACTGTACAAAGTACACGCAATATTAAAGATAGCGTTGAAAATGCATACGGGGCTAGACTTCAAAATCTTTGCATAAATAATTCTGTACGAATATTGAATGGTAGATTAGAAGACCAAAATATCAGCGACTATACTTATGTTGGCGTTAACGGTTCTAGTACTCTAGATTATGTCCTTGCAAGTCAAAATTTATTAGATCAGCAAAACAAGCCTCTTGTCGCGCTGGAGGTAGATCGATCGGCTCTCATCTATTCAGACCACTGCGCTTTGCATCTTACCACAAGATTTTCTGTAAAACAAAACATGCATTTGCAACAAAAAACAAGAACTATAAATAGGCCACGCAGACCTACATGGAATACAGCAAATCATGTTGATCTCAATCATTTTTTGCAAACAGCTTCTGCAAGGTCTACACTTCAATCCCTTTTAAATCAGGATCTAACATCGGAAAGAACAGTTGACGATTATGTCTACCAATTAAATAATTTGTATAACCCATCGCACAAAAATAATTTTGAATATTTAAAAACAAGCAAAAGTATAAAACAACAACCTCAGAAGAGGATAAGACCGAAACGAGAATGGTTCTCAAAACCATGTATGGAATTGAAAAGACAGTTAAATAACACAATATATTTATTGAAAAGACGCCCAAAAGACCCTTTTCTAAGAGGTAGACTTTTTTCACTCAAAAAGCAATACAAAAAAGAAATTAAACGAACAAAAGTAATTTATAATAACTCGTTGATAAAACAACTACAAGAAACTGATCCGTCAAAAAGAGACACATATTGGGGAATCCTTCGTAAGATAACCGACAAGCAAGTCCTTACAAAATCTCAACCATTACCCCACATAGACAAGTTATTTGATCATTTTAAAACTCTCCACTCCACTAGTGACATTTCTAAAGATAACAATTGCAATACATCTCTGTCCGATGATACCGATACCCACCGTATATTCAAGCTAGACCAAGAAATTACAGCAGATGAAATCGTTGAAAACATACAATCTCTCAAGACCAAGAAGTCCCCTGGTATTGATGGAGTCATAGCGGAAATGATACGCGCATCCTGTAGTACTCTTTTACCTATTTATTTTAAACTATTTAATGTAATACTTGATACAGGCTATTACCCAAAAGTTTGGAGGCAAGCATTAATCAAGCCACTTTTCAAGGGTGGCGACCCTTTAAATCCAGCAAATTATAGAGGAATTAGTTTGATTAGCATAATTGGCAAACTTTTCTGTTCGATTTTAAACAGGCGACTTTCCCTTTTCGTACAGGAACATAAAATAATATGTAAGCATCAAGCAGGATTTGTTCCAGGCAAACGCACGGCGGATCATTTGATTACACTCAAAACCATAATTAACAAATATACAGGTAAAAATAAACAATTATATGCATGCTTTATAGACTTAAAAAAGGCTTTTGATTCTGTATCACACAAACTTCTTCTGCAAAAACTATCTGCCCTTGACGTAGGCGAAAATTTTTTCGAAATTATTAAAAACTTGTATTCTGACCTGTCAGCTTCAATAATTTATGATTCAAAAATCACGGAAACATTTCCTGTCTCAATAGGGGTAAGACAAGGCTGCGTAATCAGTCCTCTTTTGTTCAATATTTATATTAATGACTTAGCTAAGAATCTCACATGCGAAAACACAGACCCGGTAACTTTATCAGACGAGAAGCTGAACGCATTGCTATACGCAGACGACGTTGTTATCTTCTCTAAAACAGCTGATGGACTTCAGAAATGTTTAGACAAGGCATACGACTTTTTTAAAATTTGGGAATTGGACGTCAATTTGAATAAATCAAAAGTTATCGTATTTCAAACAAAGCCTGTTCTTCCCTACTCTCGTCAATTTCACCTTGGGGCTTCCACTGTTGAGTACACCGATATGTATAACTATCTAGGGTTTACATTCACTAGGGATTGTAAGCTTATTCATGGCGTTCGAGAACTCTGTTTAAAAGCAGAGAAAGCATGGTTCTCGGCAACGAAAAACATGAGAAAATCGTCGAAAAACAAAATTCAACTTTATTTTACAATTTACAATATTTTTATAATGCCAATAGCTTTGTATGCGTCTGAAATTTGGGGAGAACTAATAACAAATGAAAACAACAATCCTCTTGAGAAGCTCCAATTACGAATAATGAAAAACATTTTAATGATAAGGAGAAAGTCTAGCAACTATGCCACAAGAATGGAGCTAGGTATATATCCTTTATCTATCCAAATTAAAATCAACATGATAAAATTTATGCTTCGGCTCTTTTATACAAACCCTGAATCAATAGCGTCTAAGACGCTCGGCGAAATGATTTTACATTCCAACAAACGTTCATGGCTAAATAGAATAAATGACTATTTATCAAAATTAGGACTATCAATTAAGCAATTAACATCAAAAGATATTTCACATAAGAGCACTCAAAAGCATCTGATGAATTTGATAAAAATTGCGCTAGAAAATAGATATGTCCAGAGATTTTCAAACCACCAGATTGTTGAAGTAGAAAAAGATAATTTTGCTGACAGAATCGGTAGGAAATTTGAATTTCAATCTTACCTCTTTTTAACAAATACTGGGCGAAGAAATGCCATTACAAAATTAAGAACTAGCTCACACACACTAAGAATACAAACTGGACGATACAACCAGGAGCCTAGACATATTAGAACATGCAGATTCTGCAACAACGGCAATATAGAGGACGAAGCTCATCTTCTCTTTTTCTGTGCGATCAACGCTACCCTCCGTAAGGAGTTTTATTGTAAAATGGGGAAGATATGTTCAGGTTTTGCCTTGAAACCAATGAAAGAAAAATTGGTCACTCTTTTCTCAAATCCTCCTCTATGTATTAGCTATCTCCTTGGTAGCTTTCTTCTTTCTTCCTTCAAGACACGTAAAACATTATACGACAGTCTTATCTCCATTAGTAAAACGTAATTCTGTAATAGCTTCGATAAGTAATCAAGTCACAATTTTATAGACATGTGACATTATATGATACAGTATGTAAATAATCATAATGACAATGATATAATTATAGAAAATGATGACTATGATACAATGTATAATAATTGCTATACACCTTGTACTTTTGGTATACTGGCAAATAAATGTAACAACAACAACAACAACTCATATGTCTAACGATAACTGGCCAAATAATAATAATAATAATAATAATAATAATAATAATAATAATAATAATAATAATAATAATAATAATAATAATAATAATAATAATAATAATAATAATAATAATAATAATAATAATAATAATAATAATAATAATAATAATAATAATAATAATAATAATAATAATAATAATAATAATAATAATAATAATAATAATAATAATAATAATAATAATAATAATAATAATAATAATAATAATAATAATAATAACAATAATAACAATAATATACCTCTTGGCTTGATTTGAGTGATTGATTATCTGGACACTGTAGAGTAGCTCTGGAAGAAGTAGATGCTTGAGCTTCAGTACCTTCACTGACAGATTCTTGTGATGTCTACAAAGAGGATGGATAGATAATATAGTGTATACATTTATGGGACAGCAGGAGGGCAAACTATCAGACCGCTGAAATAATAGGCTAACTTACAACTTCTCGCAGCTTTTTTCGTCTATCTGCTTCAACTATAGCACATGGGTTAACTGGCACCTGACGACATTATATTATAAAGCAAATGTTAATTCACTTTATGTTTAAGACAGTAACTTATTATTATGTACTATTACACAAAGTACATACCTTGGCAAGTTGTTTCTTATGGTAGCCACACATGCAAGCAACCAGTCTACCCCCAAATGTTTTCTGCCCAAGAGATATCTTCATTGAGGGGCAACTCATAATCCTGCAATACTTTTCATATGCGGCTGTCCCTTTACGAGGCGCTTGTCCTTTGCCAAAACTTTGCCCACGAGCAAATGCTTGTAGCCGTCTGTCCCATTCTGCCTCTGAATGGGCAGTCTTTGGCATTTTTCTGTCTGAAATGAAGTGAGAAATTGGAAAATTGGAAATAACTAATTTGATATAACATATACAATATAACCCAAGTCTATTACTTTGCTTATTATACAAGGTAGATATAGCTTTACAATGTAGTTTATTCAACACTAATAAAATTATCCTATCAAGTATAATAAAATTACCATAAACTAATTAGCATACAGGGTATTACGAGATTCAGAAAAAGTGTATCCTGATAATCTTTGAGGTCAACTTTTAACCTGTTTTTTAAATAGGCCTACTGAAATTTAACTATGATCTACTAAATGAAGGCATTATTTTACAGATTGCAAGTAACTGCTATATAATGATAACTTGAATACATGATTGATGAATATATTAATGGTACTTTGGTAGGCATATAGGTCTAAGTCATTGTGCTGATTGTTGAAACTAAACTGTTCGATTAATTAGGCATATAGTGTAACCGTGCCTAATCGGTGATTAATAATTAAATTCTATTTCAGACCTAATAAGGACTAGGCTAGCCTAGATAACAAATGGAGAGATTTCTTAGGATAGGTTCAAACAATCAAACATAGGCTTACCTGTATAATTTTTCTTATGTTCATTGAAATTGAAAGATCAACTAGATTGACTGACCGACTTCGTTGATTGACTCCTGCATGTGATCATGTTTCTATCCCTACTCTGTTTACCAATGTAATTACTGACTACATGCTCAAAATATACTCCTGGGCTGTATACCCTTGATAGCTCTCAGAGACAATAGTGAAACAGCGTGTTCCGATATATGTAAGGAAATATATACCAGCGTCAGGATGCAATACACTAGGTCTAAATTATGAAATATCAAGATAATCCTGAAAAACATTGTAAACATTCAATATATTACGAAAATTATTTTCATTGGCATGTCTTGGCACACAGTTGGCAGAAAGTTTTTAGCCTGAGTAATAATACCACTGACCTAAAGCGGCTGAGAAGCGAATATACTATATACAAATGTTTTATAATTTGAACGATACATCATACCCATAAACCTCTAATTTCTCGTAAATAAATTGAACTCAACCATTATACTTATCATTCAGCTAAAATATGTCTCAACATTTAACCAATTTCGGCCAATAAACATATCAAAATGTTTGCATTGCTCTGTGCTGTGCTGCTGTGCATGCGATACTTCACCAAAACACAACGATTGCAGGAAGTCATCATAGGTTCATCGTTATTACACCGCATATGTCCTTAATTGTCTCAATTGTCTCACAGGGACCGCCGGTTGCTATTGGTTTTGATGATGTCATGGTACATTTCTTATGAAATAGTACACAGCCGCCCTTATGGTTTCGTGGATGCAACACCGCAAATGTCTCAATTGTCTCATTTGTCTCAATTGTCTCATTTTTAGTAGAAACTACCGAAGGCAGCACCCGCGCGCGAGACCGCGGTTCAATTCCCCGCCGGGGAGGGCTTTTTACATTTTTTCAAATAAATTTTTCATTTTATTTTGCTACAATACTAAATTTGATTAGAAAAAAAACTTTTAACTTGATGAAGTTTATTTTGGATTGGAAATAATATTTTTTCAGGTTAATTCAACCCAAACCTTCATCCATTGCAATTGCAATTGTTATTGGTTATTTTTTATTTTTGTTTCATCTATGATTTATCCATTGTTATTGTTATTGACTTGATTTTATTATTATTTCATTTTATTTTATCTTTTTACTTAATATTTTGCCTGCTGTATGACATTAAATTCAATATTTCTATTTATAATTTTAACATAATTACAAACTCGAATCAATTGTTATTTGATTTCTAAAATCCTCAATTTTTTATTTTATATCCTTTTCAAACTACTATAAATATAAGGTCTCCCAAATAAACAAGCATTCTATGGTTACGGGATGACCTGATCATGTAACAATTTCTAATAAAAACACACTGTATTTAACTCAAAAAGTTATTATGATCAAATAAATATCTATCTATCTATCTAATTTAGATAAAAATGCAGCCAAAAAGGTCCAGAATCCAGTGCAAAAGCCGCAAACAGAAAACTGCTGCAGTCTGGCCCAGAATATAGTGCAATAACCCTTTTACCAATCACAAGTCAACTGAGATGGTTGCTATGGGTGTATTTATCCTACTAGCAGCCAGTCTCATGCATGCTAATGGCCCATTGCAAAGTGCACGACATTGCATGATGCAACTTACTTGCAAAGAAACGGAAAGTGCCACTTTTCCTCAACAACTTGAGTTTGGAAACACCATCAACCCGCTTGAGTACTTCAGAGTTCAGTTGTCGACTTGTGCATAATTTAATGTATTCAATCAAGTCTTCTATACAAGAGCAGCATAATTGTGGTCTGTTGATGGTTCGACCTCAAATACTGCAGTGCCTACCTGTAGTTTGATAGACTCTATTATGACTTTATAAACCCAAATCTTTAACTTGGATTTAAATCTTTGCGCATGCGCTGGCTTCCCTTCCCTTGCAGTCCCGTCCCTAAATTAATTAATGACCATAGCAACCGGCTGTCCCTTTGGGAACAAATGAGACAATTCTAGGACGTCCTTCGTGTACGATCGACGAAGGAATGATGACATCATAGAAAAAGAACTTTTTGCAGAGTGAAGAGGCTCTATCAATTTGCAGATCTATCGCCTGGTTTTTATGGAATTGCCTTGGGTGATGTTTTTCACATACTCTGGTAAGTATAGTTATTGAAACAACTTCAATTTTATTTAAATGGAGTTTAAATAACGAAATTCGAAGTACTGTATTGGTCTGTATTGCGGTGTGACTGTAACTTGCGTGTGTGCGTGCGTGCTGCGTGCTTTTTCAGAAAACACGTCATAATTTATCACCTTTTTGACTACGCCGCTTACGATTTTTAGCATCTTGATGTTATGAAGAAATTCTTGCTTGGCTAAATTTGGTAGTCGCTGTAATGTCGTAATTTACAGGCACTTTATTCCAGACTTATTTTATTAAGAGATACAAGTATAGCCGTAGCTATTTAAAGATTTTCCATGAATTGTTGAACTATAATAATCGCGTGCCTTATTGTCTTTTTTTCAAATTTACGTCATCCAGCCTCCTTTGAAATATGTTTCTCGCGGCCATGGTCACGCCACTCGGTCGTGATTTCTGTTGTCTTCTGATGAGATCTGTAGCTTTATATGTTGAAGAAATAATAATAACAACGTAGCTAGGTTGGATTGATTTGTATATTTCTTCATTATAAATAATAATATTAATTTCAAGTTGACATGTTGATAGTAGACTGTACATTAATTTCCCATAGTTCTCATTTACTGTATTTGGAGTGGTTATAGTACAGTCATTAATGCCAATATAAGCCTTAACCTCACACAAATTGCAACAGAAGCATTTTTTATCAATTCTAGGGTGAAATTTTATGCTTAACAACATATCCAAAAGGTTCCGAAATCAGAGTAGGCAAAATGCCTTAATTTTGCAATTCGATTAATGGCATTCCCAGTAAGAACATGAAAGCAAGGATGTCAAGTTTCAGTGCAATCATGTGATTTGATATGAAGGAATACCATCAGAAATAAAGGCCATTTACACTGCAGCAAAATAGGCACGGTACTCGTCAATTAACACATCAAAGATGTGAAGGTGTCAAGTGTTTTTGAGCACGGGCCAAGCAAAAACACTGTCTAAACGGCTTTTTCAGACATTGAAAAGCGGCACCGTGCCTACTATTTTGATCGGGCCGAGATCATTTCTCGAGGTAGTCTCGGCCCGCTCAAAAAGTGGGCGCCGTGCCGTTTTGCAGTAATTATGACGTCATCGTTGAAGTTGCGTCTCTTTACAGTGGAATTCTGAGGTTTTCTAATAAAATCAGTAACAGACTAAAGATTACCAAAGCTAGATAAGCACATTGACCATATTTTGTTACGTATTTCTTTTGAAAATTAATGAAGTTTCTGTAGTATAAGGTTTAATTATGCAAATTGTAACTACGAGTGCGGAGCGTAAATTTAGATGTGTCTTTTGTCACAGAAATACTGATCTGGCGTGGTAGCATGTTCAGGAGGTGAAAGACTAACCCAAATGTATTTGAATTTTGCTCAATGGAGATAGGAATGTAACATAAATTTAAATATTATAATTGATGAAAAACATAGTGATTTTCAGTTCAACGGAATCCTTACAAGTTAATTAACATAATTGAATCTCAATTTATCGAATTTCACCTGTAAAACCATTAAATAATGAGAAACCTATAATTCAGTTTGTAAGTTTTCAATCTCGGCCCGCGTAAAAGTAGGCACGGGCGATCTTGAAAACAGTTTTTAATAAGCTGTGTAAACCCTGAAAAAAAAACAGCACCGGCCGCATTCTTGTTAACACCTCGAGTGTTAATTGACGAGTACCGTGCCTTTTTTGCTGTAGTGTAAATGGCCCTATAGTATCCCTGCATCATTTAGCTCATATATTGCGCTTAAAATTACTTTACTGTCACTATGTATCCTACGAAGATAGGCTACAATAATCGAATTAGAAAAACGAGAAAAACATATTCATAGTCAGTAAAAAATGGTATGATTCATTATGTTTTAGCATCCCACTAGCAGTAAAGATTATGTAATACTTTAATTATGTTATTCAAAAAATACAACTAGATATATACATTATGCACAATAAACAATTTTAGGCAAATGCCTAGGAATGTTATTGTTCATGATCGCAATTATACACTATGAATCTTGGATATACTGAATTGCTACTGAAATCTACTGAAAACATACTGGAATGGGATTGGGTACTGAAACCATACTGAAATTCACCAGACATTTAAATGTAGATTCTTCCCAGTCTACTGAAAAACTACTGAAATACACCTTGAAATTTGAAAGCTACTTTACTCATTAACGACGAAAAGCCCGCAAAAGCCCGAAATTTGATCACTCCATTATGACGAAAAGCCCGTAGAAGCCCGCGCATCAGTAAGAGTTTTGTTTTTGAAAGTGAGGCAGGGGTGAGGGCCCAGTCCCTTTCATTTTAGTATAAATAGAAAACTGAAACGATCAGCTTTCTTCTGATACCAAACTTGTGGCTTTACGACTACGCGCTTTATTTTCTACGAATTATTTTCGCGGATCTATACAATTTGAAGACGTAAGTTTTTGCTACTTTCTGTTTTGGTGATATCGAAGTATACCCCCGTAATTTTATGTTTTCAACGGTCATTATTTGAATTTCAAAATGAGCAACGACGATACTTCTGATTCAAATTCAGATTCCGAATCTGATTTGCAGCCTTCGTCTCCTGGTAATCAAAATCAAATTGATCAACCGAGGGAGTTTGAAGAAGGATATTTTGATGAAAATGCAAGGTCTTGCGACGAGGAATATTTTTATGGCTTTTCGTGTCCCAGCGACAGTGATGATTCTGATATTTCCGACGCATCTATTATTTCTGACGATGAGGCTGAGGCAAATAAAAGTAAAACGGCAGCTCAAATTGAAGTTGAAAAAGAACTAGAAAGAAATACGTTAGCTGATAGTTTTCTAATGCAATGGTTTAAAGATTCTGAATGGTCAGACGAGACTCAAGAATTTGAAGTGCCAGACTTTACGGAAATTCCTGGTTCAAATTATGTTATTCCAAACATAGAAGACAGTTCTGCTATTGATTTTTTCCAGTTGTTAATGAGTTAAAAAGGCCCAATTCAGTAGCATTATTCTATAAGTTTTCATCATTTTTTCAGTAAGGCTTTCAGATTTTCAAAATTCATAGTGATATCTGACAGAAATTGGCTGTTATGATTTTATGATAGGCATGCAGAAAAAAAATTGACAAAGCTATCCATTAAAGATGTCAAATAAAATTAAACTACAGAACTAATAACTTAATTACTTCTCGACAGGACATCATTGTAACTACTTATAGCATAGACTACAGTTACCCAGTAACAACATGTTAATAATTTAACCATGGAATGAAAATTGAACACAGGAGCTTCACCCAAAGGTTATGCTCAAAAGGTTGACTATATCCTATATCCATATGCAGTCAAACCTGTTATAACAGTGATCTCTATACAGCGGCCACCTGTCCAAAGTGGTCACCTTTGAAAGGTCTAAAAATAGCATATTCTATTGAATCAAAGATTGATGAGCTTGGTTGCAGTTTTGATGATTTACCGTTTTTCTAGTTCTTGATTCGTCTGAGCAGACAAAATAAACTTGTACGAAGAAATTAATTAGCTCCACTTTTTAAAATTTGCAAAATTCCCCAACCATTAAATTTCCTTTCATTAATAACTGTCAACATATTTTCATAACTTTGAATACAAGTTAGTAAAAAGGAGGAGGATTAGCTCAGATGGCAGAGCAACCGAACTTTAGCTCAGATCATATCTGATCGACTGTGGTTCAAATCCCCCGAAGGTCAACTCAGCCTTGATTTTATCTAAAACATCAATTGAGTACGATCTTCTGATTGCGGATGCAATAGTTTCAAAGGGAATTGCATTCTGAGTAGCTGCGGCGCATCGTTACGCATTGACAATCGGAACCTATCTGCCATGAAATCTGTTGAAATTGATCTGCAGTGGCGCGGCTAAGATCAACTAAGAGCGTTTATAAAAATCATTGCTCTTAGCGAAAAAAAACCACTCCTCTATTTCTAGAGGAGTCGTACAGGTGCCTTCGGTAGGGTGACACCGTCTAAAAACTAAAAAAAGAGTAAAATTGTAGGGTTCACAATAGGTGTTTGATAGACCTTCATAAAATCCCTGCAAAAACAGTTCAGGAGTTGTTCATTAACGTTAAATGGCCTCAAGTTTTCATGAACTTGTCATGAACTGTCCGTGAAGAATCATGGACTGTTTTTTGAAGTGGATCTATCAAATTTGTAATATAATAATCTTCCTTGGGAAAATAGTTCAGAAATGTTAATTGGCCTAAGTTTGATGAACAATTTATGAGTAGTTCATGAACTGCTAAATTGATTTATAATTTATCCATGAATATTCAAATGTTCATGAACAGTTCATGAATAATCAAATGTTAATGAACAGTGCATGAATGATCGAATGTTAATGAATTGTTCATGAGGTTTGCGAGAAGCTCATGAACAATAAACGTCAGTTCATGAACTGTTCATTAACATTTGATTATTCATGAACTGTTCATTAACATTTGAGTATACATCAAATGTTCATTAACACTTGAATATTAATGAAATGTTCATAAACCTAGGCCATTTAACATTTATGAACTATTTTCACAAGGAAGATTATTATATAACAGATTTGATAGATGCCCTGCGAAAAACAGTTCAGAAGTTCATGAACAGTTCATGAACCTAACACGGACAGTTCATGACCAGTTCATGAAATTTGGGGCCATTTAACGTTCATTAACTGTTCATGGACTGTTCATGAACTCCTGAACTGTTTTTCGCAGGGATATTACGAAGGTCTGCCAAACACATATTGCGAGCCCTACAATTTTATTGACTTGTATTCAAAGTTACGAAAATATATTGAGGATTATTAATGAATGGAAAGTTAATGGTTGAGGAATTTTGCAAATTTTAAAAATGGAGGAAATTTTTTTCTTCATACAAGTTTCCTTTGTCTGCTGAAACGAAGCAAAGATCTAGAAAAGAGTTTATCATCAAAACTGCATCCAAGCTCATCAATCTTTGATTCAATACAATATACTATTTCAAGACATTCCAAGAGTGACCACTTTGGAAAGGTGGCCGCTGTATAGAGATGACTGTTATATCAGGTTTGACTGTATATGGATATAGGACATAGTCAATATTTTAGGCATAACCTTTAGGTGAAACTCCACGGTTCAATTTTCATGTCATGGTTAAATTATTAACATGAAACGACTGGGTAACAATAGTCTATGCTATATGTATTTACAATGATGACCTGTCGAGGAGTAATCAAGTTATTAGTTCTGTAGTTTAATTTTATTTGACAATTATGATCATGATCAATAACATTCCTAGGCATTTGCCTAAAATTGTTCATTGCGTATAATGTATATATCTAGTTGTGTTTTCTGGATAAGATAAATAAAGTATTTACATGATCTATAGCCTACTCCTAGTTGGATGCTAAAACATAATGAACACCATTTTTTTTACTGACTATGAATATGTTTTTCTCGTTTTTCTATGTCGATTTGTGTATCTTCGTACATAGCCTCGTTTTGGTAATTTGATACATTGTGACAGTAAAGAAATTTAAGCACATTATATGAGCTAAATGATGCAGGTGGTTACTATGTTTGATGGTATTTCCTCAAATTGAATCACATGATTGCACTGAAACTTGACAGCCTCATTTTCATGTTTCTACTGGGAATGCCATAAATCAAATTGCAAAATCAAGGCATTTTTTCTACTCTGATTTCGGAACATGTAATTTGGGCATTTAACCCGAGAATTGATGAAAAATGCTTCTGTTGCAATTTGTGTGAGGTCATTTTCTACAATGACTGTAGGCCTACTATCTATATACAAATAGAGATGTGTGCGTGTGTGTATGTATGTATGTGTTCTTTTCACGCATTTATTAATCTATGAAATGTGACAAACAATAGCTTAAAATGATCATCGTAGTCCAAACAGCGAGCTGCGCTATATAATTTATCCTAGATTTTTATTGCATGAAGAGATAGCAACAATTATTTACAAAAAAATAGGATATTTACAACGCCAGTGTCGTTCTTTTTGTCAAGTAGGTGTCCCTCTCTTTGTTGTCATGGTGTCTGACGAATGGCGCCGCTGCTATTGTCTTAATGTAAACAGACTTAGAATGACAAGGATGTATCAAGTAATTATAGAAAGGCCCACTGAAATAATAAAATTGTAAAATTTCAATTTAAATATTCGAGATGCTTTAGAAATAGCATAAATAATGGGGACCTATTTTTATACAAGAAGGAAATTTTACAGGAATGTATTCTGCTGAATCCAAGTATTTTAAATTTCAATGATCTATTCAGGCTATTTATATCTGCAAATGAGTGAAAGTTCAAGCATTTACAAACACACTAAATGTGGCAAGTCTTAGCTTTTAATAATGACGGTAAGCGATAGACATTTTTGCTTGATAAGAGGAGATATCAATTTCATCATCATAGTGTCATCAATGGAAATTAGCCATTCCACATGTTCAAGTGTGGGCCTATATTATTAGCACGACAAGAGCAAGACGAGTTAAAATTCCAAACTCTCTTATTCAATAATGCAAGTTGTAGGCCTAAACAGGCACAAAATAATGAGAATTTAGAATTGATACATATAGCTCGAACAAAGTGTAAAACTGTAAATTAAAACCCTGAGTGAAATACACACATTCATAAAATAGCGCTATAAATGTTTATCTATAATAAAACTATTTTCAGATTGCATTCAGGTTAAAAATCGTTAGTACCAGTGCCGCCCAGTGGTCAATTGATGACCAACTAATTGTGATCTGATTGAATTAAAAAAGTAAAAGTAAAAGAGAATAGATGCAAAGAGAATCTCACTTGATATCAGTCCTTTTCAGATTCAGATTACTATAAGTAGCATTTAGGAATGCTTTGCTTCTTTTACAACTTCGAAAATATGTTTGCGTTAATAAACTCAATTTACCGAACACGCAAATAATTTGATTCTACAAGGATGTTATTATAAATTAAACTATTTAGAGAATCCGATTCAAATACGTTTAATCTGATTCGCCTATTATTATCCGATTCATCTCGGACCGCTATGAAATTATTTCTTGACGATAATGAAATGAAGAAATTGCAAGTATATCAAAGATATTATGGAATTCAGTTTTAGCACTCATGGTCAGCTATATGTAGCATGCTCAAGGGCTATCCACGGGTATGCAGTAAATCTATAAATTGCCATCAACAAGTCTCAGAGTTAAAGAAAAAGAAAAAATGTACAAAGAAATAAATTTGCCACTTAAATGTGTAAATATTGTGTCTAATGTTATCTGCTACTGCTATTGATCAGTTTTTTGATATTTGTGTTTCTTATTCGAATTTTGTAGATCTAGCCTAGCGTAAATGTATATAGATTTTACCATTTTAATCATAGGTCCTCATTGTTCAAACAGTAATCTTTGAATAATGTATTAATTCAAGTTATTGTCCCCCATGGAAGCTAACATGCATAGACTCTACAACACGCATTAAATGTAACTTGTATGCTAGTTAGATAAATGCTAGAAGGTGCTAGATCATGCATGGTCATTGTGAGTCATGTGGGTAGTCATGTAGGTTCTCCTATGTTCTAGAATGTTGTAGATGTTTCAGGAAGGTTCCTACATAACTCCCCCCGCCAGATGGCGGAGCCATATATAATAATGCACGCTAGGCTAAAAATGATAAAGATAATATCTTGATGCTATAATATGTGCTAAATTGTAAGTAATAAATGTATGTAGATATAAATGTAAGTAATTATGGTATATGAAAAGTATTTATGAAGGCAAGGTTTTAGAAATGTTCAAAGACTAACAGTTAATTAGAAAGTTCATATTACATATTACACACATATTACAATGCTCATTTAAGGGAACTTAATGAGTTTTACATCAAAATAATTTTTTAAAATTTCCTTGCTTACCAACATTTCATGCAGCTCAATATTTATAGCAGCTATTTATCAACTATTTATACAGTTTGTGAACTTAACAGTTCTTGGACTGTATCTATGAACTATGGAATGAAAAATTAATTGCATGCACAGTTACAAAAATGTCCATGAACTATTCACAAATTCATCAGCTACTCACTAACTTGACTGATCTATAAGTCCCGCTTTGATAAGCTGAAATTTGTCGAGTGGTAAGCGGGACTTATTCCCTTCGTACAGCGTTGTGAAGGATTCTGCACAACGGCATTCTGCTTGATCGTATTGTTCTGCATGAAAGATGCAACATGCAAACCAAAATAAAATGAATTAAATCTATATGGAAACTTATGGTTATTAAATAAAATCGATTAACTGATGCTTGTCAAAAATTTTAAACTTATTTCAACATCATCATTCAAAATACAGATGGCGAAATTATCTGTAAATGTTTTTACCCTTCGGTATTGATTAATATTGTATCATTGTGAATGCTTTGGGTTACCATCAAAAAATTCAGCAGTTCCACGTTGTGTACAAGAGCAAGGGAAAGATTTAATCAAAATATAGCAACCTTTAAGTGTAATGATTTCCACAATGAATCATATTGAAACCTGTATTTCGATCTCCAACGAGCGCTCAAAAGTTTGCAGTAAACAGGATCGTTCGCTAAATCAATGAATCATTTCAGCCAGAATCAGTAAGTTAGAATAATAAATTCAGTTTTCCAGTTTAATTAGCTCCAATACCCTGAAATATAGATACAACAAGTGAATCAAGCCACTCTTTCTGTCAAATATTTTAGCAGCTTCCAAAATTTCAGGCTCTCATATATTTTACGATTCTTTCGCTGTTGACTGTTGACACCTTAGAAATACCCAGATAAAACTACGTCATCGCCGAGATTTTGCTGGCGGTTTCTTTTTTTCTAAAACAATAGAATTGCCAAAGGACACAAGTCTCACTTACCAACATATCAAAATCGTCATAGTAAAAAGTGAGACTAATGGGCAAGTCAACTCCAAACAGTTTTAGTTCATTTCTCATAGAATTCTTGAAAAACAAATATTTCATGAACTCAGGTATTACAAAGTAGTCATAAAAGTTCATCAAATTATTTGGTAAATTTTTGGACTTTTCATGAAAAGTTCATGAACTTGTTCATGAACTGTTTCATTAATTTTTCCAGTTCATGAACATTAATCAAGTTAATTAACTCTCATTGAATGCTTAATTTGATCAACTATTCACAGACAGTTCATGAACCAGTTCATGAACTTTGGGAGAGGTTCATGAACTGTCAACCAAAACTTGAGTTAATGAAGTTTTTATGAAAAGTTCATGAATCAGTTCATGAACTGTGTGCTCATGATCCTAGATTGAAAAACCTTTCGCGAACAGTTCATGAACATTTCATGAACGTTTCACTAAGTTCGTGAACAGTTCATGAACTTTATGAAGTTCGCGAACTGTTCATGAAGTTTTTTTGCAGGGGTATGGCAGCCTTATGAAGGACTTAGGGAACATCACAATAAATGATGAATGCTTTAATAAGGCATATTAGAAAGCAAAAGACGCAAACACAGACATGAACTCAAACATACTCTTGAATGCTTTCAGATGAGCAATGTTATAAAAACGCCTACCAGGATAACACAAGTGCATATTTCAATAAATGTGCGCAGCAAAAGGTCTCACCCAAAAATGTTCACTATTAAAAATGACAAGTTTGTCAACAAAACTGAATGCAAAGATACCTGGAAGCAGTAGGCCTACCCTGGGATATCTGTGGAATTTTGACTATATTGATGATATTGCATATGTGTGGGAAAATTTATGCAAGCAGATATAACCGAACACATGCCGATAAGAAAACTTAAGACTAAAACAAATAGTCTGCCCTGTATCATGCCTGGATAAACACATAAATAAGTAAAGAAATCAACCAAAGATATGTTGAAAAATTCAAAAAGCTCTGCATAATTAATAGTAACATATGCTATGTGATGGTCTAGAGAAAGCAGAGAAACAAAGTTACAAATATACTAAAGGAAGCTGAAGCCATATACTGGAAGGGCAAAATAAAGGGGGCTGAATGTGAATGAGATTTCTGAAAATTCACCAGAGAAATCTAAGGGGAATCTAAAAAGTCCCAAATGGGCTCAGTTCTTGAAGAAAATAATAACATTCTAACAAATGACACAAAAAGCTGATTGTCTAAACGAATTCTTCTCTACAGTTCGAGAAAAATGGAACAGTGTAATAAGCCCAGATAGTGCCTTTAACGAAATTTGTCATATACACAGAATAACACCGATCTTAAGTAACATCGAAATTGACGAAGAAAGAACAAAACAAGCATGAAATAATTTCATCAAATCTAAAAAAAGCTGTGGACCAGATATGTTAAAGGCTACTGACCTAAAACTAGCTTGAACAGATATAACTGAAGGCCTCAACGTTGTATTTAAGATCTGTCACAGACAATCAGGATTTCCAACCCAATGGAAACTTGGTCACGTGAGAACACTACACATAAAAGTTGAGAAAATATGATAAGAGGAAATTATATGTCAATCTCCTTATTATCTATATACCTAGCAAATTCCTAGCTAGAAGGCATCATTAGTGAAGTCATAGACAATCACATAACATCAAAGGAACTAAAAAGCAAACACCAATGGGCATTCAGAAAAGAATACTCAGCTGGTGATGGTTATTGACTCATTTTTCGAGACTTGAGTATTTGATCCAGTTTGCCATCAGTCTCTGAAGAAACATTACAGGCATCAGGCATAATTGGAAGCTTACAACTACTATTGAAAAATTACTCCACTGATCGAAATACAGTATATCGTGATTAATAGAAATAATTCAAGCAGCGTTGCCAGTCAATTTTGGAATTCAATGTAGACAACATTACATTAAATATGCAACTTGCTGTCAACGAAATCATCACGTGAGTATTCATCCAGGAAAATCAGAAGTGATGATAATATCGAAAAGAGACTTTGTTGGACCATTAACACCTGTTAAATTCGGGAGTAAAAATTTTCAAAATCAATAATTAAATGAAGTGTCTAGGGTTAATATTAGTTAAACTCGGAACATCACATTGCAAAGAAGTGAAAACTACATTTTCGGTCAGGCTACAAATGCTTCAGTGCATCAGATTATCATCCAGACAAACTCTTTCTGAGTTAACTTCGAAGCCATCCTCCCTGCCACATTATACGGAATAGTTGCTTGGGGCAACAACACACTATCTAAGCTATTTATATATTATATACAAAAATTATCAAACATGTATGTATCATATAATCATATTAAAGTTAAATTCTACATTTCTGTAAATACAAAAAATTAAAACAAGTCCACACCAGTCTAGTGCTGCCAGGATCTTGACAAACTGGCTTAATCTTGACTGATCAAACATATCAGAAATACAGACATACATATGATATCTTTAGGTCTTTATTACATGGTTTTAAAAGCTTTAACACGAGCTTCGTTTTCACATTTTGGATGTCCATGTTTTTTATGTGGATTGTTGTATTTTTTTACCCCAATGTTGACCCCGAAATACAACATATTTTTATTACTCATATTGATGAATAATTATGTAATTATGTATTCAATCTTTACTCTCAACTTTTGACTTATTTTCTCAATTAATGTAAATCCTTTCTGGGTAATTTGTAAAATTTGTATCTAGCTAGACTAACCCCTGCGAAAAACAGTTCAGGAGTTCATGAACTGTTCATGAACTCCTGAACTGTTTTTGCAAGGGAAGACTAGGGCTAGGCTACGTATTCTATAAAAAGTGAAGTCTTCTGAATCAGAATTTAAACTGCACAAGTAGCGTTATTTAAATTTCCCATCATTTGAAATGTAGTCATTAGGCCTTCTTATATTCAGATGTGATTATGATAACATTGTTATGTATGTATTCTTTGTTTGCCTGCGGATTGGAACGAATGACTGTTTGTAGAAGTCATCCTAATGGAAACATTCTTCTGTAACTCTGTTCTTTCTTCCAACATCACACGGTGTATATAAATTTATATCAAATCCATATAGGCCTACGGAATTTAAAACCTTATATGGGATATGCTCAGACCTATATGGAATGCTATTGGTAGACTGCAGTGCTGCATCAGTTCACAGTGGAAGAATTATTCTATAGAAGATAACTTGCCACTGCTCCAGACTCAAACAACCTTTACGTACCTGCTTTACCATGATTTATTATCCAGAATTCAAATTGTGGGTATTAAAGGTATGTCAGTAACATAACACTAATTATACTTTTAAATAATGTGACATGATTTTATACTGCACCAGTATCCACAGTATAACTAGATGTTAGGCCGCCATTACCTAACTTATCCATTGGCCTGAAATTCATATGCCTAACAGTAGCCAGCGGCCCTCTTCATTTTTCATACTGTAGTGATTAATGCGCTTTACATTTTTATAGGCTACAATGTTACATTATACAATATTTGGTAAGTTAAAACTGTTGACTTCCAAATTTGAAAAAATATGAGATTGTAAATTCTAAAATATTACGTCATATTCGAACGTAGTTCTGCAATTTGATTGGCTGGTCCGTGTGTTTGGAAATACAAGGTGAACAGATTTTCCGTCGAAATTTGTCGATAAAATTTTGTCAGATTCTCAAAGCTGAAGAAGAATAGGAAACTGCAATGCATTATTAAGGAAATAAAATCTCTATTTAAAAAAGACTAACGTTTTGAAGTTTAAATTTGAGCAAAGGGCACTTTAGTAAGCCAAAACATTGAATTTAAATTAAATTTTAAATCATTAATTCATGATTCGAGCCACCTTCCACAATATAAACAAACTTGATGATATATGCTAATGATGAGCTATATACATGTGTAATGTGTATTCCACTTCTATATATAGGCTACACAATAGTTACAAGGTAAAAAATGATATCAAAATTTAATGTAACCATAAAATATAGGTCTGCTTTTTTTTATTTCCTTTCTATAATATACAAATGTCTTCTAAAATACTATAACTTGAACTAATTAAAAATAACTAATTTAAATCTAAAACATTTTGATTATAATTAAACAACGCGTTTGTCCATGTTTTAATGTACCATAATGCTTGTTGAGTTTCCCTGCTGTACAGCCATACTAATTCTTTGGAGGAAAAATGTTTGTGCTCCTTCATCTGTAGATAGTTTTAATAAGAATTGCTCCCAGCCCGTTCAGGAAATGCATCGCTTCAGTGCCTAAAATACCCAATGTTTCCACTCGGCACTCATATTGATTGAACATGGTAGCTGTTGGAGAGGCTGATGTGTTTTTGAGCTATTTTTTGTTCTGCTCGAGTTGCCACTACTCCTGCTTGATGGATGGGCAAAGGTAGACTTGATGTTGAAACTGTATTTATGCAGTATATTATATAATATTATATTATATAAATATGTCTATTATAATATGAATTCGATACATATAATTATTCATTGATTGGCCTACTATTAATTACATACCAAGTGCTCATGAATGCGATGCAAAGTAAACACATCTTGTAGAGCATTTCAGAACGATAATATCGTTGTGTATCAAATCGACATGTTCATCAATTTGTCTTCTTAATTACATAATTCTTATATCTTTGAGAAATTAATAATTGTTGTGTTCAGTACCTTTAGGTCATATTCATATTATCTACCGCAAGCCATGTAAAATATATGATATGCCTTTCATTAACAATATTTATTGTGATCAAATCTATATATTTATTTTCAAGTGCACAAGACAAACGAAAAGAAAAAAACGTAAGGCTACCAGTACAATCATTATCAATCAGTGTATTTTATGTGAAGCTAGGCGAAAATTATATTAATGGAAATAGATATGATCTGTCACATCTGCTAGCTGTGACATTTCATGATGTATAAATAGAAATATTTCTATGTGCAAATTGATACATCAATCTTGAAGGACGGAAATATTTTAATATGATGCAAGTAAGTAGTTCTTGAGTTATCGCTATTACTTCAGATACCTTAGCAGGTCTATTCAGAGGAAGTAGGCTTGATCTCCATATAGGGACATTGCACTACTAGTTCACATTTATTCACATTTATGTATTATTTAACTATGTTATGCTAATGGGTATTACCATAAATAGACTAATATCGACTTCCCCTTTCCCCTGTGTATTGCCCTTTATTTTATTAATTACATTTGACTCCGTTTTGAAATCTCTACGAGAGCGGATGTTATTTTATCGCTCTCAATCATTTTACCCTCATAGCAACTATCAGAACTTTTTGACATTAGTTCAATGTTCCATTGACCGATATGCAAATTATTTTTGCTTGTGCAGGCAGAATGGGTATATAATATTATGAAAAAGATGTTTGGCACGCATCAGTTCATCCGTAACGATAGTTCAAGGAAATACAAACCAATGCCGCACAGAGGAGTAACTCGACCAGTTTAATGTACCTTGCTTAGCTGTAATATGTACTGTATGTCTTGTAAAATTGTGATACTAGAAATAATTTGAAGTGTTATAGCACCAAAATGATACATTTGAAATATTCATTACCTTTTTAACAAGAAACACCAATAAAATGTTGACCCGTATCGAACCAGACCACCCTCTTTTCTCCTCTCTCTTCGTACAATGCCTCACAAGAGAGTGACTGGAAGAATTACATACCTACATCATTAATAAAAATACAATAGACATAGCAATGTTACAGGAAGCATGACAGAACAATAATCCATGGATTATATAATACCCGGATACGATATATTTAGGAATGACTGAATAATGGGATGGTAGGCAAGGTTGTACAGCCATTAATTACAGAAGAAATTTTTCATAGCTATGTATTCCTGACAAAACAATCACGTGGAGTACAATTGACAGTCAAAGTAAAGCCATCGACCAACAACGTATTCTACTTAGTTCAATTTTTATAATCCTCGGCAAGACAATTACGAAGAAGCTATATAATTCAGCAACGAACAACTGTAGAAATAATATCAGAAATAGTAGAAAACTACTTTCAGATATTTAGTCGCAATTTAATCTTCACTTACATAATTACAATAATGCAACAAGAGTTACTGAATTAACTGAAACATTTATAGATTACTTGATATCATCTGAAGCCATTAAATGAGCGTACTGGTCTATGTACACCATCAGTTGTGTTAATCTAATCATCTTTTGGACACTACCATATATTGTACTACAGAGAAAAATAAAAAATCAGTGAAGTTTTGCTATAAATCCTATAAATACTTCGATGAAACTGAAACTAGATAACTATAATTATAATACTATATGAATAGAGTCAATGATGAGTCGTGCTAGATTTACGCTACCTTAAGTTTAGCAGCATTACATAATATGTCATAGGTGATCATCAGGTAATTTATTTCAACTGTAAATCGTCTAATGATCACCTAACTTGAAGTAGCGTAATCTAGTATGGGCAATATTATTGTATTAATGCTATAATTATGGTTCTCAAATTTTCAGGAAGATTGGTATCAAATTCTAAGAGAAAAATGCAGCAAGTTTGAGCAAATTGTATATTATTATTAATATTATTATTAATAAAATATATGTCTATCTAATAGCAGATAATAAGGGCTCTATGTTTTCATTTGACAGAGCGGTAAATAATAATAATAGAGGGTGAAAGGGTCAAAGAATACACATTCTTTACTGTTACTCAAGTTTCTCGTATTTCACTGCGATATTCTATGACTCTTTCACCGTATATTATTAATCTTATTATTAGTAATATTATTATTATTATTGAAGATTGTCCAACATGTTCTACTAGAAAATGAATTAAAAACATTAGAGTACAGTAGATCAAAAATGATGATATAATTATGACATTATAGTTGCACCCCCGTCAACTTGTTTTAGGTAACCCTCCCCGGATCATTCACAAAGAGAGATTGATTTCAGAGCTCCCTAGGGATTAACATTATTTGATATAATTTCTAGAGCTGATAAACGTGGCAAACCAATCATCTTGTACATCAATCATTCATTTGCTGGATCGATAATTTCTATTGTTCGGGTTTTGGCGGGATTAATTTGAGCAGCATTTTATGAAAACTATCGACGAAGAAGGTGCTTCGTGGTTTGACTCTGAATTTTAAAAAATTGTGTGAGTATATCACTATTTATTCAGGAACCTTAAAAGTAGAACTTTATTTTAAAGGTTTGCATGCATACAGACAATTTAAAAAATATGAAAAGTTTACGTCTTTTTGTATTTTTACTTTAGAGTGGACGAAGTCGGTAAAACAGAATTTTAATTGATTCATCAACTACAGCATTGGAATACTTCAGGTATATTACATTTCTGGGTTTCTGTTAAAAGTCTAATATTCGAATATGCATGCTTTAGGTATATTTTATTTCTGGTTCTCTGTTATAAGGTAAGTTTCTCCATTTACATGTTTTAGGTTTTATTTTATTTCTCATCTTCTGTTAACAAGGCTAAATCTCGTATATGCATGTTTTAGGTATGTTACATTTCTGAGTTTCTGATAAAAGCTAACTTTTGCCAGGCAAGAAGTGGTAAGTAAAACAATGTCGAATTTTGAAGGGAACATGTGTCTATTTGCCAATTTTTTTTCTGAAAATTACAACTTTTTTCAATTGCATGTCGGACTTCAGCTGACAACTCGACCAACTCAATGCGTCCGTTGTGTATTTGATACAAGGTAATCAATATGTTTAACAGATACTTTCTTCCATGTAATAATTATGTCTGCTGTTTGTTTGATTATTCACGTTTTTATTTAAGTATATGCGAGTGTCATTCTCTTTTATTTATTAGTTCGTTCTTGGTTAAATAAAATGAATGTATGAATCCTCTTGAAATTTCTAAAGTAATGAGCAATGCAGGTACTTATAGAATGATGTAGATAAATTATTGCACTTATTGATGAAATGTTCATAAATTATCCGGGATTGTCTAGATATAAATTTAAATTCGTATACTGTTTAATGTAACTATGACCAACTAATAATTACTTGAAATTTTGAAATTGAAGGATTACGAATGCTGCCTGTTACATGTTTTAATTGATATTACAAGGGACATATTGAATTGCTTGTTTAAAAGTATTCGCTTCTGATTTTCATGAAATCCCTTAAGATTGAAACTGCTATTAAACGGACTGAAATTCAAATATGTAATATCAGTAATTTGTAAGATAAGTCAAGTAATTATTCTCTTATCTTTCTTTAGAACTGATAGCTTTTAAATTCGTGAATAGCGAACCATGTTATAGTAACCCAGCTAGAAGTCCTACTATCTGCAACATTCAGGTTAGAAGAATAAAAGGAACATGATTTAAATAATGAGATTTCTAATTTTCATATTTGAGATTGTAATTATATATTATCTCTTTTTAGACAGAATTAGCTGTGAAACTGGTACAGAACGATGATGATGAATTTATATTACGATGAAAGTAATCATGAACAATGCTGCAAAATCCAGGTCAGTCATTTAATATTTTTATGATATTTTTATGATTTTTATAATATCTTTGGGAATTATTCGGAAGGCAACTTTAAACCGAGAACGCAGAAGGAAATCTGTTTAGACATCCTGAAATAGACACGAATTTGGGAAGAGGTCAAACCATATGGTTATAGCTCAGTCAGTAGACCGGCCTCAGTAGACCGGCAATTGATATAGATGAAACGGCATTTTTTGCAGTCATGCACGATGAAATCATTTTAACTTATCGGTTATAATGCAAGAATATGATATTTGATAGGATTGCTAGTGAAAATTAACTGCTTGAAGATTGACTAATTTAAGCATGAACTATTGACCATATGACATAAAATTGTTTTTTGTAGATACATGATGAAAGCTATGCAAATGGTACAAGATGAATGATAGTAACATAAAGCTGCAGATGTCAGGTGAAGTTTTATACTCCTAATGTTTATCTGTGTGAAAGAGCAATTGTATGAACATTTCTCGAGTTGATTCTTACATTTCATCGATAATTGCACGTGTTGCCGGTTATCAAATAAGGATTCTTTAGCACTCGAAAATTCATTAATTTATACATCGTCGTCAATAATTACTGTTATAAATTCAGTTTTGTAGCCAGCGAAGTACTAAAATCTCGCTTGCCGTTATTGGTTACCCAAATAAGTATGCAGTATTGATAAACGAATGTATGATAAACGAATCATAGTCTTGTTGGCCTTGGCTTCTTAGTGTCCAAACCGCTTTGATAGTGTGAGATAATAAAACCTTTCCATAAGGTAATAGTATAGTATGAGATACAAAATATTTCTTTTTGCTTATTTTTCAGGCAAACGAACATGGTTTAAAGCTAATGAACAAATGATGATCTTTGACGTGTCTGATGTTGTCATGTAATCATGAACAATGTTGCGAAATCCAGGTCAGTCATTTGATATTTTAATGATCATCTTTATATAACTTGCGAGGAAATAGATTTGATAGGATAACCAATGGAAAATTTATAGTACTGTATAGAGTGATGTTTTGTTTTGAGGATTATTCGAAAGGCAGTTTCATTCGGAAACGCAGAAGGAAGTCAATTTTGTTATCTGGTTATTGCTCAGTCAGTATTAGACGGCAATTGATATCAATACAGTAATACGGAATTATTTTGCAGTGGTTCACGATGAAATACTTTTAACTGAACTATTTTAATGCAAGAATAATATCTTTAATAGAATGGCCAATGAAAAATAACTTCTTGAAGATTGACTAATTTGAACATGAAATATTAACCATGTAACATAAAATTGTTTTTTGTAGATACATGATGAAAGCTATGCAAATGGTACAAGCTGAATGATAGTAACATAAAGCTGCAGATGTCAGGTGAAGTTTTATACTCCTAATGTTTATCTGTGTGGAAGAGCAATTACATGAATATTTTTCAAGTTGATTCTTACATTTCATTCGATAATTGCACGTGTTGCCGGTTGTCAAATATGGATTCATTGTTTTTTTAGTTTTGGATTCTTTAAAATTCATCAATTTATACATCGTCGTCAATAACTACTTTTAAAAATTCAGTTCTTGTAGCCAGTGAAGTAAAATAAAAGCCCTCTTGCCGTTATTGGTTACCCAAATAAGCATTTTGATAAAATCATCATGGTTTTGTTGACCTTGGCTTCTTAGTGTCCGAAACCGCTTTGATAGTGTGAGATAATGAAACCTTTCCATAAGGTAATGGTATAGTATGAGATACTACATATTTCTTTTTGCTTATTTTTCAGGCAAACGAACATGGTTTAAAGCTAATAAAGAAATGATGATCTTTGACGTGTCTAATGTTGTCATGTAATCATGAACAAAGTTGCGATATCAAGGTCAGTCATTTGATATTTTAATGATCAACTTTATATAATTTGCGAGGAAATAGATTTGATAGGATGACCAATGGAATATTTATAGTACTGTATAGAATGATTTTTTGTTTGAGGATTATTCGAAGGCAGTTTCATTCGGAAGCGCAGAAGGAGATTTATTTTGTTATCTGGTTATAGCTCAGTCATTAGATCTTGTAGACCGCAATTGATATCAGTACAGTAATACGGAGTTATTTTGCAGTGGTGCACGATGAAACCCTTTTAACTGAACTATTATAATGCAAGAATAATATCTTTGATAGAATGGCCAATGAAAAATAACTTCTTGAAGATTGACTAATTTGAACATGAAATATTAACTATGTAACATAAAAACGTATATTTCTTGTAGATACATGATGAAAGCTATGCAAATGGTACAAGATGAATGATAGTAACATGTATCAAGCAAACATAATAGCTGCAGATGTCAGGTGAAGTTTTATATTCCTAATGTTTATCTGTGTGAAAGAGCAATTACTTAAATATTTCTCGAGTTGATTCTTACATTTCATTCGATAATTGCACGTGTTGCCGGTTGTCAAATATGGATTCTTTGTTTCTTTAGTTTTGGATTCTTTAAAATTCATCAATTTATACATCGTCGTCAATAACTACTTTTAATAATTCAGTTCTTGTAGCCAGCGAAGTAGAATAAAAGCCCGCTTGCCGTTATTAGTTACCCAAATAAGCATTTTGATAAAATCATCATAGTTTTGTTGGCCTTAGCTTTTTAGTGTGCGAAACCGCTTTGATAGTGTGAGATATTAAAAGACTTTTCCATAAGGTAATGGTATAGTATGAGATACTAAATATTTCTTTTTGCTTATTTTTCAGGCAAACGAACATGGTTTAAAGATAATAAAGAAATGATGATGGCGAATGATGATCTATGGCGTGTCCGATATTGTCTAGTCGAGGGTCCCAGGGGGTGGGATTGAAGAGTTTAAATGAGCAGCAGCCATTGTACTGTTTTCGTTGTTGTTTTTGGACAAACAAGATTAAAAAGATATCAAAGGGCTAGCTAGTACTTAATTTCATAAAATCGAATTTCAAATCTTTTTTCAAACAAGGCTGCTCGTGATTTTGAACTCTTCAAGTAGTAGATAAAGCAATTATTAGCGATTTGTTATTTAGGTTAGTTACCTTATGTGATAATGCCTTTTAATTTCACAGTTGGAATCGTCGTATGCTGATGGACGCCGGATGCTGTTGGTCGTCGGATGCTGTTGGTCGTCGGATGCTGTTGGTCGTCGGATGGTGTTGGTCGTCGAAAGAGGGTAGTATATTGTTTGTTGTGATTTTTTCCTTAGCAAGGTGGTCGTCGGAAGCTGTTAGTAAGTGGTTTGTTATTTTGTTGTTTGTTATGCTTTTCTCATGTTCAGGTCGTCGCAAATACTGTAAGTAAGGCTCTTTTTTTGTTTTTGTTGTTGCTGCAACAAAAATAACAACAACAACAACAACAAAATTGTTGTTGTTGTTGCTATTTTTGTTCTTTGCTGCAACAAAAATAGCAACAACAACAACAACAAAATTGTTGTTGTTGTTGCTATTTTTGTTGTTGTTGTGTTTTGTTTATGTGGGTGGGTGGAGTCACGTAGCCTGTCTACAGGCTAAAACCTTTCTAGAGTGGTGGGAAAGGTCTTGGTCTGTCCACAGGCTATATAGTCACGTGGATAGTTGTTTATTGATCTTGCTATTATTTCTATTTTTAGTTAGATTTTGGTCGTCTGATGCTGAATTATCGCAGAGCTGGTCAAGGCAGCTCGTAAGTATTGTAGGATTCCCCCTCCCCTTAGTCGTTTGGGACCCTCGACTAGACAATGGGACATTTCCTGGTGAGTTTGGTTCAATCTATTCCCCCAAAACAATGTAATTAGCAGAAAGTGATCAAAATCTACTAGATAAGGAACAATAGATGTAAAACCTATTGTTAAAAAGGAACAATAGTTGTAAAACCTATTGTTAAAAAGGAACAATAGGTGTAAAACCTATTGAGGAACAATAGGTGTAAAACCTATTGTTAAATAAAATCTATAATTAATCTATTGTTTCGTTTGATGGCCATTGTGACGTCAGAGTGATAAGTAGCCTCGATTATTCAGCACCAGCTAGAGGTTAGGCTCCGCAATTATCAGAGGATTTGGTACAAGTAATCCGGATATTTAATCTGGTCCGGTTATCTTCCTTGATCGGTTATTCCGTACAAGAATCTTTTGAACCGGTAATCCGTATCTGTCCCGGATATATTGTCTTCGGATTTTATCCGGCATTTTGATTATTATTTCCGATTTCCGGATTATTTTTTAGTCTGATCCAATGAATCCCGAATATAAATAACGTAGCAACATTTTTATAAGCTATAATGAAGAAAATGTCTTTCAAGGCATCATACGTATCTATTGGTAACCAGGAAAGTAGAAAATCTTCATCCGTACACGTCCAGAAGTTATCCGACATGATCCGATTCAACAACACTGTCGTCATGCATTGAAGGGATAATTCACACATGATATTGCGTATTTTTCGATCGTAGGATTTATTTTAGGATGTTCCATGAGTTTTCATTTGCTAACTGTTGCAAAATAGTTATTCTTGGGTCCTGTTTCCTATCATAAATTGCATTTATAATACTAGACTGCAACGTAAACTCAATGGAATGATCTGCATGAAGATATCCTGACTGATAAATATAGCACTAGGGATACCTGCATGTCCTCCACGAAGTCGAACTGCAAGACCTTGTCGTGGTGTGGAGACTCAGTTTAACCAATTACAGTTAATTCTGCCAACACAGCATCCGCATTATTACAGGCATACATTGAAGTTGCTCAAGGCTGGGATAAATCTGCATCATAGAGGATGAAATGAGACCGATAAACTCACAACATGTAAATAATACTTTCTTGGTTTAACTTTTATTATTGCAGTTATTGGTTAAATGTTCATAAAGTGTAATTATATATTATCTCTTTTTAGACAGAATGTGCTACGAAACTGGTACAGAATAATGATGATGAATTTTATACTACACAGAAAATAATAATGAACAATGCTGCAAAATTCAGGTCAGTCATTTGATATTTTTATGATCGTCTCTATATATAGAATGCGAATAAAATAGCTTTGACAGGATGACCAATGGAAAACTTAAAGTAAAACAGAATGATTTTTTGTCATAATATAATATACCGTCAGATGAACTTTTATACTCTTGATGTTTATCTGTGTGAAAGAGCAATTACATGAATATTTCTCGAGCTGATTCTTACATTTCATTCGATAATTGCACGTGTTGCCGGTTGTCAAATAAGGATTCTGTAGCATTCAAAAATTCTTTAATTTATACATCGTCGTCATGAAATACTGTTATTAACTCAGTTTTGTATTCAGCGAAGTTCTAGAATCCTGCTTGCCGTTATTGGTTACCCAAATAAGCATTTTGATAAACTCATCATAGTTTTGTTGGCCTTAGCTTTTTAGTGTCCGAAACCACTTTGATAGTGTGAGATAATGAAACCTTTCCATAAAGAAATGGTATAGTATGAGATACAAAATATTTCTTTTTGCTTATTTTTCAGGCAAACGAGCATGGTTTAAAGCTAATCAACAAATGATGATCTTTGACGTGTCTAATGTTGTCATGTAATCATGAACAATGTTGCGAAATCCAGGTCAGTCATTTGATATTTTAATGATCATCTTTATATAATTTGCGAGGAAATAGATTGATGGGATGACCAATGGGAAATTTATAGTACTGTATAGAATGATTATTTGTTTTGAGGATTATTCGAAAGGCAGTTTCATTCGGAAACGCAGAAGGATATTAATTTTGTTATCTGGTTATTGCTCAGTCAGTATTAGACGGCAATTGATATCAATACAGTAATACGGAATTATTTTGCAGTGGTTCACGATGAAATACTTTTAACTGAACTATTATAATGCAAGAATTATATCTTTAATAGAATGGCCAATGAAAAATAACTTCTTGAAGATTGACTAATTTGAACATGAAATATTAACCATGTAACATAAAATTGTTTTTTGTAGATACATGATGAAAGCTATGCAAATGGTACAAAATGAATGATAGTAACATAAAGCTGCAGATGTCAGGTGAAGTTTTATACTCCTAATGTTTATCTGTGTGGAAGAGCAATTACATGAATATTCCTCAAGTTGATTCTTACATTTCATTCGATAATTGCACGTGTTGCCGGTTGTCAAATATGGATTCTTTGTTTCTTTAGTTTTGGATTCTTTAAAATTCATCAATTTATACACCGTCGTCAATAATTACTTTTAAAAATTGAGTTCTTGTAGCCAACGAAGTTCAATAGAAGCCCGCTTGCCGTTATTGGTTACCCAAATAAGCATTTTGATAAACTCATCATGGTTTTGTTGGCCTTAGATTTTCAGTGTCCGAAACCGCTCTGATAGTGTGAGATAATGAAACCTTTCCATAAGGTAATGGTATAGTATGAGATACAAAATATTTCTTTTTGCTTATTTTTCAGGCAAACGAACATGGTTTAAAGCTAATAAAGAAATGATGATCTTTGACGTGTCTAATGTTGTCATGTAATCATGAACAATGTTGCGAAATCCAGGTCAGTCATTTGATATTTTAATGATCATCTTTATATAATTTGCGAGGAAATATATTTGATAGGATGACCAATGGAAAATTTATAGTACTGTATAGAATGATTTTTTGTTTTGAGGATTATTTGAAAGGCAGTTTCATTCGGAAACGCAGGAGGAAATCAATTTTGTTATCTGGTTATAGCTCAGTCAGTATTAGACGGCAATTGATATCAGTACAGTAATACAGAATTATTTTTGCAGTGGTACACGTGAAATCCTTTTAACTGATCTATTATAATGCAAGAATAATATCTTTGATAGAATGGCCAATGAAAAATAACTTCTTGAAGATTGACGAATTTGAACATGAAATATTAACCATGTAACATAAAATTGTTTTTTGTAGATACATGATGAAAGCTATGCAAATGATACAAGATGAATGATAGTAACATAAAGCTGCAGATGTCAGGTGAAGTTTTATATTCCTAATGTTTATCTGTGTGGAAGAGCAATTACATGAATATTCCCCAAGTTGATTCTTACATGTCATTCGATAATTGCACGTGTTTCCAGTTGTCAAATATGGATTCTTTGTTTCTTTAGTTTTGGATTCTTTAAAATTCATCAATTTATACATCTCGTCAATAACTACTTCGATAAAAGCTCGCTTGTCGTTATTGGTTACCCAAATAAGCATTTTGATAAAATCATCATAGTTTTGTTGGCCTTAGCTTTTTAGTGTGCGAAACCGGTTTGATGGTGTGAGATAATAAAAGACTCTTCCATAAGGTAATGGTATAGTATGAGATACTAAATATTTCTTTTTGCTTATTTTTCAGGCAAACGAACATGGTTTAAAGATAATTAAGAAATGATGATGGCGAATGATGATCTATGGCGTGTCCGATATTGTCTAGTCGAGGGTCCCAGGGGGTGGGATTGAAGAGTTTAAATGAGCAGCAGCCATTGTACTGTTTTCGTTGTTGTTTTTGGACAAACAAGATTAAAAAGATATCAAAGGGCTAGCTGGTACTTAATTTCATAAAATCGAATTTCAAAACTTTTTTCAAACAAGGCTGCTCGTGAATTTGAGCTCTTCAAGTAGTAGATAAAGCAATTATTAGCGATTTGTTATTTAGGTTAGTTACCTTATGTGATATGCCTTTTAATTTCACAGTTGGAATCGTCGTATGCTGATGGACGCCGGATGCTGTTGGTCGTCGGATGCTGTTGGTCGTCGAAAGAGGGTAGTATATTGTTTGTTGTGATTTTTTCCTTAGCAAGGTGGTCGTCCGAAGCTGTTAGTAAGTGGTTTGTTATTTTGTTGTTTGTTATGCTTTTCTCATGTTCAGGTCGTCGCAAATACTGTAAGTAAGGCTCTTTTTTTGTTTTTGTTGTTGCTGCAACAAAAATAACAACAACAACAACAACAAAATTGTTGTTGTTGTTGCTATTTTTGTTGTTGTTGTGTTTTGTTTATGTGGGTGGGTGGAGTCACGTAGCCTGTCTACAGGCTAAAACCTTTCTAGAGTGGTGGGAAAGGTCTTGGTCTGTCCACAGGCTATATAGTCACGTGGATAGTTGTTTATTGATCTTGCTATTATTTCTATTTTTAGTTAGATTTTGGTCGTCTGATGCTGAATTATCGCAGAGCTGGTCAAGGCAGCTCGTAAGTATTGTAGGATGCCCCCTCCCCTTAGTCGTTTGGGACCCTCGACTAGACAATGGGACATTTCCTGGTGAGTTTGGTTCAATCTATTCCCCCAAAACAATGTAATTAGCAGAAAGTGATCAAAATCTACTAGATAAGGAACAATAGATGTAAAACCTATTGTTAAAAAGGAACAATAGCTGTAAAACCTATTGTTAAAAAGGAACAATAGGTGTAAAACCTATTGTTAAATAAAATTTATAATTAATCTATTGTTTCTTTTGATGGCCATTGTGACGTCAGAGTGATAAGTAGCCTCGATTATTCAGCACCAGCTAGAGGTTAGGCTCTGCAATTATCAGAGGATTAGGTACAAGTAATCCGGGTGTTTAATCCGGTCCGGTTATCTTCCTTGATCCGTTATTCCGTACAAGAATCTTTTGAACCGGTAGTCCGTAACTGTCTCGGATATATCGTCTTCGGATTTTATCCGGCATTTTGATCATTTTTTCCGGTTTCCGGATTATTTTTTATTCGGATCCAATGAATCCCGAATATAAATAACGTAGCAATATTTTTATAAGCTATAATGAAGAAAATATCTTTCAAGGCATCATACGTATCTATTGGTAACCAGGAAAGTAGAAAATATTCATCCGTACACGTCCAGAAGTTATCCGACACGATCCGATTCAACAACACTGTCGTCATGCATTGTATGGATGATTTACACATAAGATTGCCTATTTTTCGATCGTAGGATTTATTTTAGGATGTTCCATGAGTTTCATTTGCTAACTGTTGCAAAAATAGTTATACTTAGGCCCTCTTTCCTATCATAAATTGCATTTTTTTCAATACTAGACTGCAACGTAAACTCAATGGATTGATCTGAATGAAGATATCCTGACTGATAAATATAGCACTAGGGATACCTGCATGTCCTCCACGAAGTCGAACTTCTGGAACTTGTCGTGGTGTAGAGGCTCAGTTTAACTAATTACAGTTAATTCTGCCAACACAATATCGGCATTATTACAGGCATACATTGAAGTTGCTCAAGGCTGGGATAAATTTGCACCATAGAGGATGAAATGAGACCGCTAAACTCACAACATGTAAATTATACTTTCTTTGTTTAATTTATTATAGTTTTGGGAGTACTACTGAGCACAGAATGAATGAAGATGACACACAGTACAATCATGATATAGTGGCATAATTATGTCAGGTTAGTATGATACTGCTGAAAAAGACACCTATGACATTCACCTCTGTAAGTAAGAAGGATGTACAGTATACTTTATTTCGTTTTTATTCCATTTTTTAATGGTTAAACATTTAGAGTTGCGGCGGAGAGACGCATGGGATACTTGTTTATTTGATTAAGATAGATTAAAATTGTTATGATTATCTGTTCTAATATTGACTAACACAGCTATTGATCAAAGGCGAGATGAATATCTCCGCCAAAGTTACTTATTCCAACTTCAACAATTGCTTTTACGGTACTATGGACTATCTCATGTTGAGGCATTCGAGTTTTACCTTATAATAATCATTTTCGCAGTCATATTGCGCAATCTACGGGTCTTTACGAGGAAGTTTATAAAAAAGTTAGAGTATCACACCCATTCTGTAGTTTAATTGTAGTATTACCTTAATCTTACAGGTTGCTTTGAACCGCGACACAAACAGTTTGGTACATCGTTTTGGCTCGACAGTTTGGAATAAATGGAATTGAACATGATCGGTTCAAAGATTGGTATATTAGTACATAAAATATGCAGTAATAACTTGACAGCTTAAACAATATATATATATATTCAATGAGTATGCCTGTTTTTACAAACTGATAAAGTCAAACTTTAATTCTTATTGTAAATAAAACTACGAAATTGTAAATGCTGAAGAACGATGTCATCGAAAAATCAAAACATTGAGCACGTGGCCATTGCAGAGCAGAAGAAAACGGATTTTACAGACTTTTAGACTTTCATCGATAAAAGTAGAAGAAATATTATTCAACTATATCAATTATAATTACATGACTAACTCTTAAAATAGTAATGTATGTTAGTCATAGTAAGTTAGACAACAAAGATATAGCGTTGACATTTTTAATTATACAAATTTGATTTTTGTTATTCACAAATATTTCAGTGTTACTGATTAATTTATGTTTGCAATACCTGTATGTATACTCTCATTTACATGTAGAACTTCCGCATAGATATAATAAAACGCTTTCAAAATTGAAAATATTTCACATTTCATCAAGATATCTTCAAATATTTTATAAATCAAACAGCCCTATTAAAGGGGTCTCATATCTAGAAGGGTTCATTCTCTACGTACAGTAAATATCTAGAAAATTTCAAGATAGCTCTTTCGAATCATCAAAAGAATGCCCAATTCACAATAGAGGGATGTTTGAAATTTTTTCCGTTTGTCCTAAGAACACATTCAGATGTTAAAACACTTCATAATTCCCAAGAAACCCCAAACCTAAAAATAGCTCTTTAGAATGATCGAAACAAAGCCAAAATCACATCAGAGAGGATCCATTTCCCAATGAACTGTTACTTGGTCGCTATCAATACCAATACTGATGACAGTCAAACTTCTAACAGTTACTATTTTTATGAAATACGCCTGCCGAATCTTATGGACCAGTATCCATAAACCATGCTTTATGAATGAAACATACTCAAAACGTGATTCCAAAGGAGGTTATTGCCCACAAGACAGAACCATCACAGATGATATGCATGCATGGAGCCTTGCATGCATCTTGTTATATATTTCGAATATGTATAGCTATTTGACAATTTCCCTATGACATCGTGATAGTTCTGACCTACCTTCACCATTACGGTAAACTACTTACCGCAATTGGACCGGCTGTCGAAAAGGCATAGTAGCCCGCAGATATCCTCAACGCTAGCCAAACCGCAATGCCTGCCTGCTGAGCTCACCAAAAAGCTCACAGAAAATATCGATCCATCTTCTGGAGGCGCAACACAGGATAACTAACGCCAACTGCAACCAACTTCAGAACGGAATGCAGCACCACAAATTTACTCTGTTAAACCTCCTGACCACTGTCATCAATGACATTGAATAGACGTAACTTAATTGTAGAGGACCCTCCTGAAAACCATCTAAGGTGAGTGCGGTTTCGTCATTAAATATCAAAAATATATATTAATCAACCGGACACTAACTATGATCCATAACCGAATACTATAAATGCTTTGATTACCAACAAACAGCTACCATTAAACCAATAATAATGCCGGTAATAACTCCAATTAAAAATATAGGGTTATTTTAACGATCCAATTCCACATGCTTCCTTAATTTTTTATTTGTATTCAATGAATATGCTTAGAGGTACGGTAGTAAATATATCTGATATACGGCTCTCAAGTGACCAATTGAGGGTCTATCTTATGGCCCAAAATTCACCACGTCTCAGTATACTTGGCCAAATCTAGCTTACATATCTAGAATCCGTACAATGGTACAATGGTACAGGGCCTTTACAGATCCACACAGTATAGGGCATTGAGCGACCATCCCACAGTGGGAGTCTCTCATTGGAAGCAACACTGTTCCAGCACGACCTCCATGTTGATCGTCTATTATACAAACGTAATCACAAACGAGTGACTGTGAGGCCACACTCACGCGGTCCTGAAAGAGATTAAGACATTGAATATGCAGCACAGGCTAATTTAAAACGGGCAAAGCCATATATAGGTAAAGTTCTGAAACACTTGCAGGACACTACGATATATCACCATCTAGGCACCATTGACCACACATCCTGTATGTGCACATCAATCACGAATTTTCTCAAAAGATTAGAACGACAAGGATTAATTGATACAAATACATTATCCTTACTCACATCCATGCCAACCAAAACACTGTTCTATACCTTAACAAAGATCCACACGCCTGATATACGAGGGAGACTCATTGCTTTAACTCACACATCGAAAGACTATCAGCGTTTGTGGACGATGCCTTGAAACCACTCAGAAGGCGTATCGAGTCCCACGTCAGGGACATCCAAGATTTCCTTAAAATTATCAAAAACATCGTGGTTGAGGAGAAGTCATTGCTAGTTACTCTTGACGTATCTGCACTACACCAACATAAAGATGGTGCATGGGATTGAGGTTTATACAATCGTTTGTGAACAAGCACAATCAGATCTTTAGAGGCCCTCAAATCTGAACACCAGTAGACATTATATACACATAATATTGTCAACAAGTTATTTTATGTTCAATAACCAATACTACCTGCAAATCTCGGGCACCGCAATGGTCACAAGATTTGCTCCTATGGCTATGCCAACATTTATATGACAGACTTAGAAGAACATATTAAGAACATCCTTCGTTACTTTTGCGTTACCTAGATGGCATACTTCTGATATGGAAACATGGTAACGAAGCACTAGGGATGTTCATCAACACATAGCATCCTCCCAGTTAATTCGCAACATAGCCCTGACACAAAATGGGGGTATAGTCAAGGCACAAAGCATCCGATATGTGCGAATTATTATTTGATCGTAATCTCCTCCTATTGCGATTGTACAATCGTATCTGTTGTTTTGCGCTGAAGGTTATCCAGAAAAGAAAACCTTGGCCGTGATCACCAACATATATAGAGAGTATTCCTGTGATACCTCGAAGCAAAAGAAACCAAATTCAACGCAAGGTCAGGCATTAATGATCAATTCGTACCACCCAATAATCAAACCAACCTTTAAACATCTCTATGCAACTATGTTGAAGCCACACTTATAGTTACATAAGACACACGTCATTACTGTGTTTAACAGAGATAAGAAACTTATGAGATTATTTAATCCATACTCGTGACAGTGGCTCAATTCGCCAGAGTTTGTAATGCTGATTCTAAATCAAAGGTCACAATGCAGACTATAGTCTACGCAATTATAATTGCCTGCGTCATGACCTAATGCGTATTTCATTGAGTGATTAAGGCAAACACAACGACAGTCTTTTTGTAACACCTGGGACACCGGAGAGCGTGCCTGTGGCAGGAACTAAATCCCACCTAAGAGTTGAATTAGATAATACATATATTAGAGTACTACTACAAAGTAATGAGCGAGGTGGCAGCAGCGATGATTTTTAAATTCTACTGTGGATTATATAAGTCATTACATTCAACGTAAACTGAAAACTGAAAAACAACTGCAGATTATATACCAGCGTTGTTTCTTCACGGCCTACGGGGACAGAGGCCTCAGGCCGGATAGCTACTTGAGATCGGGCTCGAGATAGAAACTTTTCTATCTTCGAAATCCAACCCATGACAATCACATTCATAGAAACATGATTGCATTACACTTCATGGTAACCGACGTTGATCTCGATGTGTAACTTGTCTGCCTTATGTGCTAACAACACATGATAATATTTGATGGCCAACATTTCAAATTTTTGGGAAAATAGTATCAAGACGCAATCCCGAATATCCGACATCTGTTGGTGCTTAGCCGGCGTCCAGACTAAAACTTGAAGGAAAGTGAAAAGACTTTCCTTCAGCAACGTTTTGGTCTTTAAAAATTTTATTCTAACTTTGAGAGTCCAGCAAATAAATATGGAGAAAGACAACTCATAAATGGTTGTATTACTCTTGTTAAACAATCGCAAACCATTTCACAGAGTTCCAAAATGGCTGAAAAAGACACAACATTCTCTTGCACATGCGCACTGCTGTTGAAACGTGCTCGGGTGCAGGCCAAAAAACATAAATGACATCAGTGTCCCAACTCTTGTAAATAGATGGCTCTGGCAATGCTGGTTACACGCAACTTTCGTTTATTCTCAGTGAGTGAATTTAATTTGTTGTTTTACTTTTGAAACTATGGTTTTTTGTATGATATATCAATGTGGTAATAAAAATGATGTAATAAAGGTTCCTACTACAGATTCCCTGCTATAATCACAACACATGGAGATCAAACTGAGGAGCAATCTCGAAGAAGCAAAACGAAATGAATAGCTGCCGTAAATCGCAAGGACATAACAGAAAATATTCTTAACAAAGGTTGTGTTTGCTTTAAGCAAATTGTTTTTGGTAAGGCAGCAAAACTATTTGATGAATATAATGTTGATTGGGTTCCCAACCTAGAGCTAGGCTTATGGCAACATTAAGCAACACTAACCGAAAGTAAAATCGTGCTTCTCACGGCGTGCTGAACGCGGTGGGTCTAAACAGCGGAAACGCAGAAGTGCACGGAAAAACGAGATAATCATTGTTTTGAATTAGTGGCTTTCAAGAGAGCACAATCTTTAAATGAGAATAAAACCACAGATTATCCTTTACATATGCAGTAGAACCTAACATGAAAAAACAATGGCGTAATTCTTTTTTCGATCTGGAAATTATTTCTTGATGAAAAATGGCTTCAAATTGATGTTTTGACCCAAATGTCGCCGAGAAAAAACGGGATTGGATCTATCTTTATGACGGAATAAGTCACATATCGTGTGGTTATTCTAACAGACTTAAGAGTAGGCTGATCACGCAACGTTATCTTTGAGGTGACGTAGCTCCTAAAAGCAACAAAAAATTGTTTTTGACAAGGGTGAGCCATGAACAAACAAATAATCTCGCGAGTTACGTAAAAAATATGTAATTTGTGATTCCAGAAGCAGAATAAAGTCAATTGAAACGCGCGATCGAAATAATTTCTCGTAGCGCCATTAAGCGTGTTGAATTTGATATAGATTACGTTTTAACACAAATGTCGAACGATGCGACTGTTCTTTTGTGACTAGTTTAGTGACACATATTAGTTGCGTATTTTGTGTGACTGCAGTCCTTTTCAAATCTATAATAAGTAGACACGCATTAGTCCTTCGAAATAGGTTGATCCTATAGCTACGCTAGGTTATAACTTACTTTGGTTATAACTATTTTTAACTTTTGTCTGAGTTGTTCGTGAGTGAATATTTCTGTAAGATATTCTTTTCATGATCTAAATGTGAATTTACACTAACTCGCTATGCACAGGCATGCACAGGTACATGCGGCTATTCCCCAGAATCAGGCCAGGATACAAGATTTTGAATACCCCTGTCAAAATGACGTAATCAAATTGCCACGCCCATATTAGGGGACAAAACCCCCCTACTGCAACGGCCCTGGAAGAGGAAATAAATAGTCATTTAACAGTCCCAAGGCACCAACAATCTTTTTCATCATTTATTTTGTTTAATAAATGGGGAATCTTAAATTGTTTCTAAATTGGATACCGTTACATTAAATGACCAATCAAGGCAATATTAGCCTGCGTGCAGACTAAAATCAATTTTGGCGAAATTGTAAATATAGGTGATGTACGTTGTTCAATCGAATTTGAAAGCATAGTGATAAAAGATTAATTAAATAGTATAGTTAGCTAATTAAATTAATTATCAACAGACAGTACTGATATCCTTTCTGATCTTTGACTACTAATCGCCGCTGGAATCATTTCTACGGTTCTCCACAATCCAATAAATCAAAATCAAAACATTGATACAGTAGGCTCATCATTTGGGATGAAGCCAACATCTCTTTCTCAATTAATGATTACCCAGTTTCTAGATCTCATAGTTGACTAACAGTTCATAATTGAGCACATGCATACAGAGAAGAAAAAGTGTATATTTGTAAACAATTGAGCTGCTGTAAAGTTGCAAAGCAAACCAATAATGTAAATGAATAACGAGATGACATTTATTTTTGTTTCACAAAGTTAACAGTCACATTGATAATTCCATATTCTGGAGGACATATATGGCAAATATGACAACTTGTATCGACTTTACGATTTGGCAAACGAGTGAATTTTCTCAGAATATTGAAGCCAAAGCTGCAGATATAATAACTTTCACCGTCTGAATTCCTTCGATGATAATTCTCCCTCACACATCAAAGATCAGATTATAATTTAAATGTTCGAAGATACTGTATACTAAGTGAGTAAGTGATCAAAACAACATTCATGGCTCATGACTGCACCCCAACAAAATAACCGTGTGTCAAAAATAAGTAAGTTTACCGCTCGTGGTTTTTGAATCTCTTTAACGAATATGTGTAGATTATTTCTCTGTGAAATATGTCCAAGATTGAAGTAGTTTGTTAATTGTTCTAAAACCAATCATATTGCGTAAAGCATGGACAGGCTTGATATTCGTTCAATCAAATACTTGCCTTAATCTGCAGTTTGACATTTTCTATGTCACGATTGTTACAAAGTTTGTCAACTGTTATCGAAGAGAATCAAAATTTTCATCTAACCAGTCAGGTGCCAAACAGAATTCATGTCAAGTGCTATCGAAGTACATCAATTGTTAAAGTTTCTGATCATTACCCAATCACAATGGACTGAGATCATTTGATTGCTTGCAAGCTGTTCAATCGATTCAGTTTCTGGAGCGATGACGTTTGCAATGTTCATTCAGGTAAAAAGTCCCTACTTCATAGACATGATCCATCATTTATCAAATCTTAGCAGAATATCGTGCAGAAAACCAGATTACATCATGATTACGCTATCGAGGGAAAAGGTACATTTTTCAATTTACATATGCGACCCCCCTCTAGCCGGGCCTGCCAAGGTAGTGGGTGCTGCAAAGTATTTATTGCACTCCTTCGGATTATTTAAGTATTACTAAATCATTAGAAAGACATTTTTCAATTATCATTTCAAAGTTTAAGTTTAAAATCGAGATTTTCAAAGTAGAAACGAGACATCAAAAAGGTACAGGTAAATCAAAATCCAGTTACATTTACATGCATAACACTGCAAAATCTATTTGAGGATATCGTATTGCAGTTCGAACGCTAAGAATTAGTTTCCCATGATATTCCATGGTACTCAAAGAGGACGCCACGTGAAGGCTCTCAGCATGTCTTCCAAAAATTTGTTACCTACTATGCAAGCTAAGCATTTATGGTCAAGATACAGAACTCTGCTTTCCTAGGAAATTCTGAAATTAGAAATTCATCTTAATTAATCGTATGTTCATATCTATTAAAATTTCAATCTTAGTTTCTCAGCACAAAACTGGGCTATCACTTTCTCTACATCTAGTTCAGTTTCCCGATGGACTTGCATCAAGGCAAGAATTGTATAAGAAATAGTAATAATGTATTGTGATAGTAAAATATAGGAGCGAGGTCAACTCCCTTAAACATATAATTTAGATCTCCCTGTTATTTCTGATTAACATTCTCTATATCAAACCATAGAGAATTGAGTAATAATATTGTAAGCTAATCATTGACAGATAGCTAATATTGTCATAACATATCCCTCCATTAAATCAATAAATCGTATTTTCATATCTATTAAATTTTCAAACTTTCGTCGCTCAGCACAAAACTTGACTATCACTTTCTCTACAGCTGGTTCCATTTCCTGACTGACTTGCATCAAGGCAATACCAGTCAGTCTATCCTCAGTCATCGTGTATCTTGTGTAAGTCTTCAGTCTACATATGATTGAGATTTTACGCTCAGCCTCGCACGATGTAGATTGTACAGTTGCTAATATTCATAATGAAACATTGATATTGTCAAAGCAGTTACAATTCATCATCGCTAGTGTGGCCAGTGGACCGTCTGGAAGGCAGCTACTGTTTTGCTTTCCCCAATACTGCTCCCACATATCCACTTCTCCTTCGAATGCCTTGAGCATGGGGAGATCTTCAGCATAGAATGCTGCAAATCTCAAGAAAGACTCACGCCATGTCAATTTACTCGTTGGATTAGTAGACATGACGTATACATTTTTAACAAGTGGAATGGAGCATGTTTGAAAAATCATTATGTTTAACCTATGACTATCACAGTGAGCGTATCTCTATATATACCTTTCTATTTACTTCTAATATTTTAGCAGACACACCATTAAAACAACCAGCCATAGGGAATGCTCCATCATATCCCTGCCCGCAGCAGTCGTCCAAATTTAAACCTATGTCTGCAATAGCCTCCTTAATTGGTCTGGCAATGTTCGCTCCGGTAAGATCATATTTACAATGGAAGAAACCTACAAACTCTTCTCTCATCATACATTTGTCATCCACATACCTTAACATTAAAGATAGTTGTTCTTTCTTAGAGCAATGAAGACACTCATCTGCTATGATAGAATAAAATGGTTTTGCCTAACCGAATCAACAATCTGCTCAGATATAACCTCTCCGCAATATCGAATCGAAATAAGCTGATTCTGAGTAGTCTTAGATAAGTAACTTGTATTTCCTGCACACGTTTCTAAGTGTGCCTTGAGAGCAGTCTCACATGCCCTTATCCTAAAATTCACTAGTTCAATAAAATTCCTTACTGGTTCTCTCGCATACTCTCCTGATTTAGTGTGATACTTAGAGTCATCACGATGTCCTCTCAAAGAAATTCCAGTACGTCCACAATACTTAACACGGTCTGATCTTAATTCAGTCAAAATAGCTCAAAACAAGGTATAACCCACCACTAACTGCAACAATAGGTTTTTTATATCAAAATGATCAACAAAGCCTGCTCTATAACATACTAGAAGTCCTTGAAAATCCAAACATTATTTATCCCAAAATTTAACACATTTCTATTTCAAAGGCATGAAAATGAGGTTGGCACTTAAATTCCAATATTCTATCAACAAAATCTACCAAAATCACCAGAGAAATTCATACTGTGAATCAGAACAACGATAAGTTGAAAAAAAAACCTTTACTTTCGTTTGTCCTAAATCAGAATAAGGTTAGAGTTGAAATGTGCTATAAATGCTCTAAAACAATAGAATTCTGTGGAAAACTTGGAATAGAAGCACGACAGGCATCATAGATACTGGCTTAGGCTACTTTAATATTTTATCTCGAAAGAAAGGCTACTCATTGGATATAGACTGTGACGAGAATGGAACAATCAAGACTATCAAGGCTACTTATTTCAGCTAAAATTCCTATATAACGTGGTAAAGCTACAACGTGAAAGATGAAAAAGATATAATTAGTCATTGTGTTCAAAATATACGTTCAGCATCAACTTATGTTATACTATCACCAATGGCATTATTGAGATCACATGATTGATTATGATCTTCATCTAAGATGTGTGCAATACAAGCTACATTTCACCGACCAAGTTGCAAGTTAGAGTTTCCGAGCTACACACGCTATAATCTGTGGAAAAAATGAGTCATATTCCGTTCAGTTGTCGGAAGTAGAATAACCTTCGCCTATCATTAGCACAGGACCATCCCAAAACCCATTTGAAAAAGCGCAACATTCAACTATAAACTTGCTTTTCTTGTTCAATCAAAATAGAGTGAAGTGGGAAATTGCGAGTGGTAATATTAATGAAATAAATATAATGCAATTGGAAAATGTATTGTCGCAAGATATTAATTAAATAAGGCTCGCAGTATCGAGGTAATATCAACCTGCTCGGGTCGCAATTAACGCTATTGAGAACAACTGATAAACTAATGTTTCAAATAAATCGTAAATTACGATGAATCTTTAATGGACGGATCGTAATAGCATCAAATCACTTAGATCTGATTATGCAACACATCAATGAGCAAATATATCCACAACTGCCATGGTTGATTGAGATAGAATAGATTCACTGAATTGCAGTAATATATCATTCAACAAGTTAGTTTGTGTTGGATATCCTCTGCAAAAAATTTTTCTGAACTGTTCTCTGTTCATGGACTGTCCACGAAATATTAAGCGATTTAACGGTTATGAATAGTTCATAAACACCTCATGATGTTCATGAAAGTACAAAATATCCATGAACTGTTTAAACTAAAGTATGCCGGTCGGAATAACCCTGTAAGGATCTAAACCGATTTGATTAGGATAAAGAAATTATCACCACATTATAATTTGCATTATTAAATGCTACATATACTAATAGCTTATTTCTAAATTAAATCTACTAAATGATTAAACCATGATACACTACTATGATGACATGCAGGCTTTCTATTTTAACTAATCAAACTAATATATGTCTTATCAACAAATGCCCACAAAATGATACCATTGTAATGTTGGTATTATCGAAATGTAAGGCATAATATACATTCCTTAGCATGTCCACTGTAAATAACATGCCATTCATCTTATATATCATCATATATTCATGATATATGATTGCCATAAAATGAATCTATATTACATTCCCAATCAATCAGGAAGCTGTGGACATATTTGTTAAACTTGAATTGATATGTTGCATAATCAGATTGAAATGATTTGGTGCTTTAACAATCTGTCCATGAACAGCGTAATTTCCAATCTTGATCAATTGCTCTCATACCAACAGTAATAATTGTGATCCTAGCAGGTGGATAGTACTGTAACTGTGAGCATTACTTAATTATGTGTCTTTTCCAATACATTTTTCAATTGTGTTATATTTATTTCATTAATATTACCACTCGCAATTCACTCTATTTTGATTGAACAAGAAAAGAAAAGATTGTCTTCGTTAGGAAAACAGCGATAAAAGATCTTTTAAATGTAGCGACGTTGAACTTGTTCTAATATAAATATATCTTTCTTTACGTATGGCGAGAATGTTTCAGATGCATCTTCCGCGATGGGTCGCACATAAACAATGAAGGCACGCATTAAATGTTCAAGGTCATTCCAGTGCAGAGATTTTAAAAGATAATTCGATACACGGTAAGCTTTTCGAGAGATAATTTTGCAATGTGAAGAAAACTTCATATCTGGGCTTATATAAACACCAATATCTGGTACCGATTTATTGACAACTGATAGTTTAGCATCATTCATGTTATATGTTAAAATTGGGTTTCGACAACCAAGATGCAAGGAAGAACATTTTCCAGCTGCAACAACTAGTTGCCAAGTTGATGACCATTCAAGAATATCTTTGATGGCACTTTGAAAAGATTTCAGAGTGTCTTCGAATGGACCGCGTCAAGGCTATAAACTGTGTACAGCTTCATATCATCGGCAAAGAGTTTGCATTTAACATGATTAAATAAATCTGGTACATCATTGATGTACAGTAAAACAGCAACGGTCCAAGTACTGAACCTTGGGGAACACCACCAGTACAGTGATATTTTTCGGATAAACATCTCCAACACGTACACATTGCGTTCTGAGTGAGAGATACTGTTCAATCCATGTGAGTGGTGGACCACAAATTCCGTAAGCTTTTAGTTTAATTAATAGTTTCTGATGAGGGACAATGTCAAAAGCTTTTGCCAAATCTATGTAAACAATGTCAATACATTTTCTATTCTCCAGGGCAAGTGTCCAATCATCAAAAATTTCCAATAGCTGACTGGCTGTACACGTATTCTTTAGAAAGTCGTGTTGCTCAAGAGATATAAATTATTAGAAAGTAAATATTCTAAAAGGGCATCTTTGATTATTGCTTCCATTATTCTTCAGCACACACACGTTAATGGAATCGGTCTACATTTCAATACGATTTCTGCAGGTGGCTTTTTGAAAATTGGACAGATAATGGCAGTTTTCCAAAGGTCTGGCAACGTTCCAGTCATAAATGATAAATTAAATATGTAGCATAGTGGTTTCGCAATGTTCAAAGCAATTGATTTAAGAAAGTAAGCAGGTAAATTATCAGGGGTATTAGACAGCTTAGCTGGTAGTCGATTTATAATACGTAAGACGGAAGGAATATCAAATACCACTTCTTCAATTCATACCTTGTCCTTAACAAATACAATAGAAATTGTTTGCTTAGCAAGAAGGCTTTTTAGGGGTGATTAGCTCAGTTGGCAGAGCAACCGAACTTCAGATCGTGTCATATCTGATCGACTGTGGTTCAAATCCCCCTGAGGTCAACTCAGCCTTGACTTTATCTGTAATATCAAATGAGTACCATCTAAGGATGGCGGATGGAATGGCTCAGATGGAATTGCATTGTGAGTAGCTGCGGCGCATCGTTACGCATTGACAATCAAGACCTATCTGCCATGAAATCTGTTGAAATTGATCTGCAGTGTCGCGGCTGAGATCTAAGGAGCGTTTAACATCATTGCTCTTAGCGAAAAGAGGCACTCCTCTAGAAATAGAGGAGTGGTACGGGTGCCTTCGTTAGGGCGACACCGTCCACATTACTTAAGAAGGCTTTTGAGGTGTTGTCAGTGACAATATTACCATCATCTTTTCGTAAAGGCGCAACTCTTGTCTTCTTTTTCAGTGAAGTATTTACGAAGGAATAAAAAGCTCGCGAGTTTTTACATTTAACAATATTACGTTCAATGTTGCGATTATAACACTTTAATGCCTTCATACAATCATTAGCACATTTTTTAAACTTATCATAGCCATTGGGTGAAGTTCGTCAATGCCATAATCTTTTCTTTCCTTGTAACAACTTTTGTATGTATGCTGGATAATTTTTAAATCCATGGTGAACCATCTTTAACGGTACAAACTGATCAATTAATGAGCATAATAATAATAATAATAATAACTTTTCATAACAACTGTTGATGGATGAAAATGTCAGAAAAAATAATATGGTTCTGTAACAGAAACATCAAAAACTGATAGCTCATCGTTGGTGAGTAATATGTCAAGAATATTATACTTTCTTGTTGGTGTTGTAACAAGTTGTGCTAAGGAATTAGCATTAAATAAGGTCAAAAATTCATTGGAAATAGAGGAATGTATAGATGTCAAACTTGACCAATCAATATTTGGGAAATTGAAGTCTCCGCATATTACAATCGTATAGGGTATACTACAGCAAGTTGCCAATAGAGTGAACATATTTCTTGTAAGGTCTTCTGAGTAATCCGGAGGACGATACGCACAAAATAATCTAAGTCGACAGTTGTTGTTGTCAAGGATATCCACTGCAATATATTCAAGTTCATTATATAAATCTTCATAAGTTATTTGAACAGATTGTACACTGGATTTAATGAGAACGGCCACACCTCCACCATTACGCGATAGGCGGTCACAACGATAGCAAACATAATTATTAACAGGACAGATCACAGCATCATTGTACTTTGAGGTATCTAGCCATGTTTCATTGATAGGAATGATGTCATAAGTGCCTTCTTTCAATAACATATGAAGAGAAGGTAGCTTGTTTGTGATATTTTGTGCATTAAAAAATATACACGATATGTGCGGGTCGTTAAAGATACTAGATTGATCAACAGTATTTGAATCTATAGGTGGTAATACATGAAAAGTCTCATCTAGTCAGTTTGAAGGGTTATAATTACGCCTTGTTTGTTCAAGTTTACGCCTGTACGCTGTAGGGTCTTGTTCAGCTAAACGGAAAATACTCTCAGGCACTTCTACGGCCCCTTGATCCCAGCAAATAGCTATCCGACCATCCAATTCAGTAGTCGTGTAGTAAACATTAAATTTATCTACGTTTACATTGAAGACAGCAGTGAAATTGCTCATAAATTCGTCTTTGTCAGTCATAATTTTTGCAGCAGATGTTAGAATTGCCTTTTGTTGCTGTTGCTCACGGCTTAGAAAAGGTCGAAGGTAAATATTTCCTAAGGTTTCGTGAAGTCGTAATCGTTATCTACCACGCAATAGTTGTAGTCTTACCGCAGAATTAGCCAGGACTACTTTGATAATAGGCGGTCATCATAGTGATATTGTATAGTCCTTATCAACAGTTAACATATATTCCTTAATTATTTGTTGTATTATTGATAATCTTCTTCGAACTAACATTTCAGCCATTCCTTTAGTCTTACTACCGCCAGTTAATGCAGATTTGACCCATGTGTAAACAGTTGCTGAATCAGTCTTCAAGTAGAGTATTTCTAAATTCCATTTTAATGCTAAATTAATCCCCTTAAGTATAGATTCAAGTTCGGATAAATTAATATGTACTGCTTCATCACACCAAACGGTAGCTTCATTAGCGTCTTTTTCAATACACCAAACGCCTTTCACTGGATCATTGTTGACAGTTTTCTTTAGTAGCTCTTGATATGAAATCAGTACATCAGCAGGTACCTGATCATCCCATCCATATTCATTACATTGGCGTTCAAGATAACTACACGATATACATAGCCATTTTGCAACTGGATAATGAGCTGCTAGTCTACCTAGCAGCGAGTATAACTGTCTCCTTGTTAGTATTTCAGTTGCAAGAGGAATATTTGGTAGCGGGTTGTCTCTCGCCTAACGAAGATTAGTCCTTTCCTTTTGTACCCTAAGCCCCAATACGCGGGCATTAAAAAGAGGCTCTGGATCCTTAGTAATTAGCTCATAACGTAATAAATGTTCATTACGCGTGTTAAACGCTCACAATGTCCTCGTTAACAATAACATCGTCAATGAAGTTATCAGTCCCTTATCTGACGTCATCCTCTAACGATAAAACCTTGATGTCATTAGTTTGGGTGCGACCTTCATCCCAAACGCTAATTGAGTTAAACAATACACTCTCCCTTTAAATCGGATAGCTTGATGACGGAATAATTCTGGACTGACATGTATCATTATTAATCGGTGGGTGCGGTCTATCATTGCTTGAAATTTCAATATCGTCTGTCACAGAGTCTTGATTAGCTTGTGCTACCATAGTAACGTCGGTAATTGATGACGTATTAGATTTGAAACTTGCGTTGCTATTAGCGTCTATGTTTACTCCCCCTATCAGAGGATGACATCCATTCCTACTGTACAAGGGAAATAATTCACAAGCTCGTTCGAAACAAAACATGACGCATGTAAATACTTGTTAGATACTGTATTTGTAATTTTGCATTAAAAGGCCCATAGCATAATGCTGTCCTGCCGTCCATTAAAGTAACGTGATTACATTTAAGTAAATCTTTTACATTTACACATGATGATGAAAATATCGAAGTGGTACAACCAGTGTCCACCAAAGCTCTTAGAATAACATCATTAACTTTAATTTGAATAATTGGCAATGCCTTCATTGTTCTTGAGGAGAGGGTAATGGCACCGATGAAGCCTCTCCTTGTTCGTTTCCCTTACGACGACGTTGCTTGCAAAAGCGGGCGATGTGTCCCTTTTTGTCACATCTATAACAGACAATCGACAAACTGACCTCTCTATAGAGAATTGGGCACAGTTTTAATCCTTCTAAACAGCTATTTTGAAATTTCCACTTTCTTGTCAATTGTATAATTTTTTAGCATCGCAATGTCTTCTATGGACAAAGAGGCCCCTCTATCGTGAACTGCGCATTGCTTCCGAAATGGAAAATTGCTTTTCTAAAATTTGCGGCTTGTTGGGAATTCTGTAATGTTTCAAACGTCCTAGAGTGTTCTTTTGACCAATTGGCCTAATCAATATGAATTGGGAATCGTTTCAATCCTTGTAAATAGCTCTTTCGAAATTTACAGTCTCTTCTGAATTATGGAATGCATAAAGCATCACAGAGTGTTCTTTGGACAAATACGCTTCATCCTAATGAATTGCGCATTATTTCAATGCTTGTAAATTTTTTCTCTGTAATTTGCGGTTTCTTTTGAATTAGGGAATGTTTAAACATCGCAAAGTGTTGTTTCGACAAGCAAGCATCAATATAGAGAACTTCCCATTGTTTCAATGCTTGTAAATTACTTTTCTGTAATTTGTGATTTCTTTGGAATTAAGGAAAATTTTAAGTATGGCAAAGAGCTCTTTCGACAAACTGACCTCTCTATAGAGAATTGGGCACAGTTTTAATCCTTCTAAACAGCCATTTTGAAATTTCTACTTTCTTGGGAATTGTATAATTTTTTAGCATCGCAATGTCTTCTATGGACAAAGAGGCCCTTCTATCGTGAATTGCGCATTGCTTCCGAAATGGAATATCGCTTTTCTAAACTTTGCGGCTTCTTGGGACTTCTGTAATGTTTGAAACGTCCTAGAGTGTTGTTTTGACAAATTTGCCTAATCAATATGAATTGAAAATTGTTTCAATCCTTGTAAATAGCTCTTTCGAAATTTACGGTCTCTTCGGAATTATGGAATGCATAAAGCATCAAAGAATGTTGTTTGGACAAATAGGCTTCATCCTAATGAACTGCGCATTTTTTCAATGCTTGTAAATTTCTTCTCTGTATTTTGCGGTTTCTTTTGAATTTGGGAATGTTTAAACATCGCAAAGTGTTGTTTCGACAAGCAAGCATCAATATAGAGAACTTCGCATTGTTTCAACGCTTGTAAATTACTTTTCTGTAATTTGCGATTTCTTTGGAATTAAGGAATATTTTATGCATGGCAAAGAGCTCTCTCGACAAACTGAACTCTCTATAGAGAATTGGGCACAATTTTAATCCTTCAAAACAGCTATTTTGAAATTTCCACTTTCTTGGGAATTGTATAATTTTTTAGCATCGCAATGTCTTCTATAGACAAAGAAGCCCCTCTATCGTGAATTGCGCATTGCTTCCGAAATGGAAAATTGCTTTTCTGAAATTTTCGGCTTGTTGGGAATTCTGTAATGTTTCAAACGTCTTAGAGTGTTCCTTTGACAAATTGGCCTAATCAATATGAATTGGGAATTGTTTCAATGCTAGTAAATAGCGCTTTCGAAATTTCCGGTCTCTTTTGAAATTATGGAATGCATAAAGCATCACAGATTGTTCTTTGGACAAACAGGCTTCATCCTAAAGAATTGCACATTATTTCAATGCTTGTAAATGGCTTATCTGTAATTTGCGATTTCTGTGGAATTAAGGAATATTTTATGCATGGCAAAGATCTCTCTCGACAAATTGAACTCTCTATAGAGAATTGGGCACAATTTTAATCCTTCAAAACAGGTATTTTGAAATTTGCACTTTCTTGGGAATTGTATAATTTTTTAGCATCCTAATGTCTTCTATGGACAAAGGGGCCCATCTATCGTGATTTGTGCATTGCTTGCAAGATGGAAAATTGCTTTTCTAAAAATTTCAACTTCTTGGCAATTCTTTAATGTTTCAAATGTCCTAGCCTGTTCTTTTGACAAATTGGCCTAATCAATATGAATTGGGAATTGTTTCAATGCTTGTAAATAGCTCTTTCGAAATTTCCGGTCTCTTCGGAAATATGGAATGCATAAAGCATCACAGATTGTTCTTTGGACAAACAGGCTTCATCCTAATGAATTGCGCATTATTTCAATGCTTGTAAATGTCTTATCTGTAATTTGCAATTTCTTTGGAATTAAGGAATATTTTATGCATGGCAAAGAGCTCTATCGACAAACTGAACTCTCTATAGAGAATTGGGCACAATTTTAATCCTTCAAAACAGCTATTTCGAAATCTGCGGTTTCTCGGGAATTGTATAATTTTTTAGCATCGCAATGTCTTCTATGGACAAAGAAGCCCTTCTATCGTGAATTGCGCATTGCTTCCGAAATGGAAAATTGCTTTTCTAAAATTTGGGGCTTGTTGGGAATTCTGTAATGTTTCAAACGTCCTTGAGTTTTCTTTTGACAAATTGGCCTAATCAATATGAATTGGGAATTGTTTCAATGCTTGTAAATAGCTCCTTTGAAATTTCCGGTCTCTTCGGAAATATGGAATGCATAAAGCATCACAGATTGTTCTTTGGACAAACAGGCTTCATCCTAATGAATTGCGCATTATTTCAATGCTTGTAAATGGCTTATCTGTAATTTGCGATTTCTTTGGAATTAAGGAATATTTTATGAATGGCAAAGAGCTCTCTCGACAAACTGACCTCTCTATAGAGAATTGGGCACAATTTTAATCCTTCAAAACAGCTATTTTGAAATCTGAGGTTTCTTTGGAATTGTATAATTTTTTAGCATTGCAATGTCTTCTATGGACAAAGGCGCCCCTCTATCATAAATTGCGCATTGCTTCCAAGATGGAAAATCGCTTTTCTAAACTTTGCGGCTTCTTGGGACTTCTGTAATGTTTCAAACGTCCTAGAGTGTTCTTTTGACAAATTGGCCTTATCAATATGAATTGGGAATTCTTTCAATCCTTGTAAATAGCTCTTTCGAAATTTACGGTCTCTTCGGAATTATGGAATGCATAAAGCATCAAAGAATGTTCTTTGGACAAATAGGCTTCATCCTAATGAATTGCACATTATTTCAATGCTTGTAAATTTCTTCTCTGTAATTTGCGGTCTCTTTTGAATTAGGGAATGTTTAAACATCGCAAAGTGTTGTTTCGACAAGCAGGCCTCAATATAGAGAATTGCGCTTTGTTTCAATGCTTGTAAATGGCTTTTCTGTAATTTGCGATTTCTTTGGAGTTAAGGAATATTTTATGCATGGCAAAGATCGCTCTCGACAAAGTGACCTTTCTATAGAGAATTGGGCACAATTTTAGTCCTTCAAAACAACTATTTTTAAATCTGAGGTTTCTTGGGAATTGTATAATTTTTTAGCATTGCAATGTCTTCTATGGACAAAGGGGCCCCTCTATCATAAATTTCGCATTGCTTTCAAGATAGAAAATTGCTTTTCTAAACTTTGCAGCTTCTTGGGACTTCTGTAATGTTTGAAACGTCCTAGAGTGTTCTTTTGACAAATTTGCCTAATCAATATGAATTGGGAATTGTTTCAATCCTTGTAAATAGCTCTTTCGAAATTTACAGTCTCTTCTGAATTATGGAATGCATAAAGCATCACAGAGTGTTCTTTGGACAAATACGCTTCATCCTAATGAATTGCGCATTATTTCAATGCTTGTAAAGCTTTTCTCTGTAATTTGCGGTTTCTTTTGAATTAGGGAATGTTTAAACATCGCAAAGTGTTGTTTCGACAAACAAGCATCAATATAGAGAACTTCCCATTGTTTCAATGCTTGTAAATTACTTTTCTGTAATTTGTGATTTCTTTGGAATTAAGGAAAATTTTAAGTATGGCAAAGAGCTCTTTCGACAAACTGACCTCTCTATAGAGAATTGGGCACAGTTTTAATCCTTCTAAACAGCTATTTCGAAATCTGCGGTTTCTCAGGAATTGTATAATTTTTTAGCATTGCAATGTCTTCTGTGGACAAAGGCGCCCCTCTATCATAAATTGCGCATTGCTTCCAAGATGGAAAATCGCTTTTCTAAACTTTGCGGCTTCTTGGGACTTTTGTAATGTTTCAAACGTCCTAGCCTGTTCTTTTGACAAATTGGCCTAATCAATATGAATTAAGAATTGTTTCAATGCTAGTAAATAGCGCTTTCGAAATTTCCGGTCTCTTTTGAAATTATGGAATGCATAAAGCATCACAGATTGTTCTTTGGACAAACAGGCTTCATCCTAAAGAATTGCACATTATTTCAATGCTTGTAAATGGCTTATCTGTAATTTGCGATTTCTGTGGAATTAAGGAATATTTTATGCATGGCAAAGATCTCTCTCGACAAATTGAACTCTCTATTGAGAATTGGGCACAATTTTAATCCTTCAAAACAGGTATTTTGAAATTTGCACTTTCTTGGGAATTGTATAATTTTTTAGCATCCTAATGTCTTCTATGGACAAAGGGGCCCATCTATCGTGAATTGTGCCTTGCTTGCAAGAAGGAAAATTGCTTTTCTAAAAATTACAACTTCTTGGTAATTCTTTAATGTTTCAAATGTCCTAGCCTGTTCTTTTGACAAATTGGCCTAATCAATATGAATTTGGAATTGTTTCAATGCTACTAAATAGCGCATTCGAAATTTCCAGCCTCTTTTGAAATTATGGAATGCATCAAGCATCACAGATTGTTCTTTGGACAAACAGGCTTCATCCTAATGAATTGTGCATTATTTCAATGCTTGTAAATGGCTTTTCTGTAATTTGCGATTTCTTTGGAATTAAGGAATATTTTATGCATGGCAAAGTGCTCTCTCGACAAACCGAACTCTCTATAGAGAATTGGGCACAATTTTAATCCTTCAAAACAGCTATTTTGAAATCTGCTGTTTCTTGGGAATTGTATAATTTTTTAGCATCGCAATGTCTTCTACGGACAGAGGGGCCCATCTATCGTGAATTGTGCATTGCTTGCAAGATGGAAAATTGCTTTTCTAAAATTTGCAGCTTGTTGGTAATTCTTTAACGTTTCAGATGTCCTAGATTGTTCTTTTGACAAATTGGCCTAATCAATATGAATAGGAATTGTTTCAATGCTTGTAAATAGCGCTTTCGAAATTTCCGGTTTCTTTTGAAATTATGGAATGCATCAAGCATCACAGAGTGTTCTTTGGACAAACAGGCTTCATCATTCTTAATTCCGCATTGTTTCAATGCTTGTAAATGGGTTTTCTGTAATTTGCGATTTCTTAGGAATTATTGAATATTTTATGCATGGAAAAGATCCCTTTCGACAAACTGACCTCTCTATAGAGAATTAGGCAAAGTTTTAGTCCTTCAAAACAGCTATTTTGAAATCTGAGGTTTCTTGGGAATTGTATAATTTTTTAGCATTGCAATGTCTTCTATGGACAAAGGCGCCCCTCTATCATAAATTGCGCATTGCTTCCAAGATGGAATATCGCTTTTCTAAACTTTGCGGCTTCTTGGGACTTCTGTAATGTTTGAAACGTCCTAGAGTGTTGTTTTGACAAATTTGCCTAATCAATATGAATTGAAAATTGTTTCAATCTTTGTAAATAGCTCTTTCGAAATTTACGGTCTCTTCGGAATTATGGAATGCATAAAGCATCAAAGAATGTTCTTTGGACAAATACGCTTCATCCTAATGAATTGCGCATTATTTCAATGCTTCTAAAGCTTTTCTCTGTAATTTGCGGTTTCTTTTGAATTAGGGAATGTTTAAACATCGCAAAGTGTTGTTTCGACAAACAAGCATCAATATAGAGAACTTCCCATTGTTTCAATGCTTGTAAATTACTTTTCTGTAATTTGTGATTTCTTTGGAATTAAGGAAAATTTTAAGTATGGCAAAGAGCTCTTTCGACAAACTGACCTCTCTATAGAGAATTGGGCACAGTTTTAATCCTTCTAAACAGCTATTTCGAAATCTGCGGTTTCTCAGGAATTGTATAATTTTTTAGCATTGCAATGTCTTCTGTGGACAAAGGCGCCCCTCTATCATAAATTGCGCATTGCTTCCAAGATGGAAAATCGCTTTTCTAAACTTTGCGGCTTCTTGGGACTTTTGTAATGTTTCAAACGTCCTAGCCTGTTCTTTTGACAAATTGGCCTAATCAATATGAATTAAGAATTGTTTCAATGCTAGTAAATAGCGCTTTCGAAATTTCCGGTCTCTTTTGAAATTATGGAATGCATAAAGCATCACAGATTGTTCTTTGGACAAACAGGCTTCATCCTAAAGAATTGCACATTATTTCAATGCTTGTAAATGGCTTATCTGTAATTTGCGATTTCTGTGGAATTAAGGAATATTTTATGCATGGCAAAGATCTCTCTCGACAAATTGAATTCTCTATAGAGAATTGGGCACAATTTTAATCCTTCAAAACAGGTATTTTGAAATTTGCACTTTCTTGGGAATTGTATAATTTTTTAGCATCCTAATGTCTTCTATGGACAAAGGGGCCCATCTATCGTGAATTGTGCCTTGCTTGCAAGAAGGAAAATTGCTTTTCTAAAAATTACAACTTCTTGGTAATTCTTTAATGTTTCAAATGTCCTAGCCTGTTCTTTTGACAAATTGGCCTAATCAATATGAATTTGGAATTGTTTCAATGCTACTAAATAGCGCATTCGAAATTTCCAGCCTCTTTTGAAATTATGGAATGCATCAAGCATCACAGATTGTTCTTTGGACAAACAGGCTTCATCCTAATGAATTGTGCATTATTTCAATGCTTGTAAATGGCTTATCTGTAATTTGCGATTTCTTTGGAATTAAGGAATATTTTATGCATGACAAAGATCTCTCTCGACAAACTGACTTTTCTATAGAAAATTGGGCAAAATTTTTGTCCTTCAAAACAACTATTTTGAAATCTGAGGTTTCTTGGGAATTGTATAATTTTTTAGCATCGCAATGTCTTCTACGGACAGAGGGGCCCATCTATCGTGAATTGTGCATTGCTTGCAAGATGGAAAATTGCTTTTCTAAAATTTGCAGCTTGTTGGTAATTCTTTAACGTTTCAGATGTCCTAGATTGTTCTTTTGACAAATTGGCCTAATCAATATGAATAGGAATTGTTTCAATGCTTGTAAATAGCGCTTTCGAAATTTCCGGTTTCTTTTGAAATTATGGAATGCATCAAGCATCACAGAGTGTTCTTTGGACAAACAGGCTTCATCATTCTTAATTCCGCATTGTTTCAATGCTTGTAAATGGGTTTTCTGTAATTTGCGATTTCTTAGGAATTATTGAATATTTTATGCATGGAAAAGATCCCTTTCGACAAACTGACCTCTCTATAGAGAATTAGGCAAAGTTTTAGTCCTTCAAAACAGCTATTTTGAAATCTGAGGTTTCTTGGGAATTGTATAATTTTTTAGCATCCTAATGTCTTCTATGGACAAAGGGGCCCATCTATCGTGATTTGTGCATTGCTTGCAAGATGGAAAATTGCTTTTCTAAAAATTTCAACTTCTTGGCAATTCTGTAATGTTTCAAACGTCCTAGAGTGTTCTTTTGACCAATTGGCCTAATCAATATGAATTGGGAATCGTTTCAATCCTTGTAAATAGCTCTTTCGAAATTTACAGTCTCTTCTGAGTTATGGAATGCATAAAGCATCACAGAGTGTTCTTTGGACAAATACGCTTCATCCTAATGAATTGCGCATTATTTCAATGCTTGTAAATTTTTTCTCTGTAATTTGCGGTTTCTTTTGAATTAGGGAATGTTTAAACATCGCAAAGTGTTGTTTCGACAAGCAAGCATCAATATAGAGAACTTCCCATTGTTTCAATGCTTGTAAATTACTTTTCTGTAATTGGTGATTTCTTTGGAATTAAGGAAAATTTTAAGTATGGCAAAGAGCTCTTTCGACAAACTGACCTCTCTATAGAGAATTGGGCACAGTTTTAATCCTCCTAAACAGCTATTTTGAAATTTCCACTTTCTTGGGAATTGTATAATTTTTTAGCATCGCAATGTCTTCTATGGACAAAGAGGCCCTTCTATCGTGAATTGCGCATTGCTTCCGAAATGGAAAATTGCTTTTATAAAATTTGGGGCTTGTTGGGAATTCTGTAATGTTTCAGATGTCCTAGATTGTTCTTTTGACAAATTGGCCTAATCAATATGAATAGGAATTGTTTCAATGCTTGTAAATAGCGCTTTCGAAATTTCCGGTTTCTTTTGAAATTATGGAATGCATCAAGCATCACAGAGTGTTCTTTGGACAAACAGGCTTCATCATTATAAATTCCGCATTGTTTCAATGCTTGTAAATGGCTTATCTGTAATTTGCGATTTCTTTGGAATTAAGGAATATTTTATGCATGGCAAAGAGCTCTCTCGACAAACTGAACTCTCTATAGAGAATTGGGCACAATTTTAATCCTTCAAAACAGCTATTTTGAAATTTCCACTTTCTTGGGAATTGTATAATTTGTTAGCATCGCAATGTCTTCTATAGGCAAAGAAGCCCCTCTATCGTGAATTGCGCATTGCTTCCGAAATGGAAAATTGCTTTTCTGAAATTTTCGGCTTGTTGGGAACTCTGTAATGTTTCAAACGTCTTAGAGTGTTCCTTTGACAAATTGGCCTAATCAATATGAATTGGGAATTGTTTCAATGCTTGTAAATAGCTCTTTCGAAATTTACGGTCTCTTCTGAATTATGGAATGCATAAAGCTTCACAGATTGTTCTTTGGACAAACAGGCTTCATCCTAATGAATTGCGCATTATTTCAATGCTTGTAAATGGCTTATCTGTAATTTGCGATTTCTTTGGAATTAAGGAATATTTTATGCATGGCAAAGAGCTCTCTCGACAAACTGAACTCTCTATAGAGAATTGGGCACAATTTTAATCCTTCAAAACAGCTATTTTGAAATTTGCACTTTCTTGGGAATTGTATAATTTTTTAGAGTCCTAATGTCTTCTATGGACAAAGGGGCCCATCTATCGTGATTTGTGCATTGCTTGCAAGATGGAAAATTGCTTTTCTAAAAATTTCAACTTCTTGGCAATTCTTTAATTTTTCAAATGTCCTAGCCTGTTCTTTTGACAAATTGGCCTAATCAATATGAATTGGGAATTGTTTCAATGCTTGTAAATAGCTCTTTCGAAATTTCCGGTCTCTTCGGAAATATGGAATGCAAAAAGCATCACAGATTGTTCTTTGGACAAACAGGCTTCATCCTAATGAATTGCGCATTATTTCAATGCTTGTAAATGTCTTCTCTGTAATTTGCAATTTCTTTGGAATTAAGGAATATTTTATGCATGGCAAAGAGCACTTTCGACAAACTGAACTCTCTATAGAGAATTGGGCACAATTTTAATCCTTCAAAACAGCTATTTCGAAATCTGCGGTTTCTCGGGAATTGTATAATTTTTTAGCATCGCAATGTCTTCTATGGACAGAGAAGCCCTTCTATCGTGAATTGCGCATTGCTTCCGAAATGGAAAATTGCTTTTCTAAAATTTGGGGCTTGTTGGGAATTCTGTAATGTTTCAAACGTCCTTGAGTTTTCTTTTGACAAATTGGCCTAATCAATATGAATTGGGAATTGTTTCAATGCTTGTAAATAGCTCCTTTGAAATTTCCGGTCTCTTCGGAAATATGGAATGCATAAAGCATCACAGATTGTTCTTTGGACAAACAGGCTTCATCCTAATGAATTGCGCATTATTTCAATGCTTGTAAATGGCTTATCTGTAATTTGCGATTTCTTTGGAATTAAGGAATATTTTATGCATGGCAAAGAGCTCTCTCGACAAACTGACCTCTCTATAGAGAATTGGGCACAATTTTAATCCTTCAAAACAGCTATTTTGAAATCTGAGGTTTCTTGGGAATTGTATAATTTTTTAGCATTGCAATGTCTTCTATGGACAAAGGCGCCCCTCTATCATAAATTGCGCATTGCTTCCAAGATGGAAAATCGCTTTTCTAAACTTCGCGGCTTCTTGGGACTTCTGTAATGTTTCAAACGTCCTAGAGTGTTCTTTTGACATATTGGCCTAATCAATATGAATTGGGAATTCTTTCAATCCTTGTAAATAGCTCTTTCGAAATTTACGGTCTCTTCAGAATTATGGAATGCATAAAGCATCAAAGAATGTTCTTTGGACAAATAGGCTTCATCCTAATGAATTGCTCATTATTTCAATGCTTGTAAATTTTTTTTCTGTAATTTGCGGTTTCTTTTGAATTAGGGAATGTTTAAACATTGCAAAGTGTTGTTTCGACAAGCAAGCATCAATATAGAGAACTTCGCATTGTTTCAATGCTTGTAAATTACTTTTCTGTAATTTGTGATTTCTTTGGAATTAAGGAAAATTTTAAGTATGGCAAAGAGCTCTTTCGACAAACTGACCTCTCTATAGAGAATTGAGCACAGTTTTAATCCTTCTAAACAGCTATTTTGAAATTTCCACTTTCTTGGGAATTGTATAATTTTTTAGCATTGCAATGTCTTCTATGGACAAAGGGGCCCCTCTATCATAAATTTCGCATTGCTTCCAAGATAGAAAATTGCTTTTCTAAACTTTGCAGCTTCTTGGGAATTCTGTAATGTTTCAAACGTCCTTGAGTGTTCTTTTGACAAATTGGCCTAATCAATATGAATTGGGAATTGTTTCAATGCTTGTAAATAACTCCTTCGAAATTTCCGGTCTCTTCGGAAATATGGAATGCATAACGCATGACAGATTGTTCTTTGGACAAACAGGTTTCATCCTAATGAATTGCGCATTATTTCAATGCTTGTAAATGGCTTATCTGTAATTTGCGATTTCTTTGGAATTAAGGAATATTTTATGAATGGCAAAGAGCTCTCTCGACAAACTGACCTCTCTATAGAGAATTGGGCACAATTTTAATCCTTCAAAACAGCTATTTCGAAATCTGCGGTTTCTCGGGAATTGTATAATTTTTTAGCATCGCAATGTCTTCTATGGACAAAGAGGCCCTTCTATCGTGAATTGCGCATTGCTTCCGAAATGGAAAATTGCTTTTCTAAAATTTGGGGCTTGTTGGGAATTCTGTAATGTTTCAAACGTCCTTGAGTTTTCTTTTGACAAATTGGCCTAATCAATATGAATTGGGAATTGTTTCAATGCTTGTAAATAGCTCCTTTGAAATTTCCGGTCTCTTCGGAAATATGGAATGCATAAAGCATCACAGATTGTTCTTTGGACAAACAGGCTTCATCCTAATGAATTGCGCATTATTTCAATGCTTGTAAATGGCTTTTCTGTAATTTGCGATTTCTTTGGAATTAAGGAATATTTTATGCATGGCAAAGAGCTCTCTCAACAAACCGAACTCTCTATAGAGAATTGGGAAAAATTTTAATCCTTCAAAACAGCTATTTTGAAATCTGCGGTTTCTTGGGAATTGTATAATTTGTTAGCTTCGCAATGTCTTCTATGGACAAAGGGGCCCATCTATCGTGAATTGTGCAATGCTTCCAAGATGGAAAATTGCTTTTCTAAACTTTGCGGCTTCTTGGGAATTCTGTAATGTTTCAAACGTCCTAGAGTGTTCGTTTGACATATTGGCCTAATCAACATAAATTGGGAATTATTTCAATCCTTGTAAATAGCTCTTTCGAAATTTACGGTCTCTTCGGAATTATGGAATGCATAAAGCATCACAGAGTGTTCTTTGGACAAATAGGCTTCATCCTAATGAATTGAGCATTATTTCATTGCTTGTAATTTTCTTCTCTGTAATTTGCGGTCTCTTTTGAATTAGGGAATGTTTAAACATCGCAAAGTGTTGTTTCGACAAGCAGGCCTCAATATAGAGAATTGCGTTTTGTTTCAATGCTTGTAAATGGCTTTTCTGTAATTTGCGATTTCTTTGGAGTTAAGGAATATTTTATGCATGGTAAAGATCGCTCTCGACAAACTGACCTTTCTATAGAAAATTGGGCAAAGTTTTAGTCCTTCAAAACAACTATTTTGAAATCTGAGGTTTCTTGGGAATTGTATAATTTTTTAGCATTGCAATGTCTTCTATGGACAAAGGGGCCCCTCTATCATAAATTTCGCATTGCTTTCAAGATAGAAAATTGCTTTTCTAAACTTTGCAGCTTCTTGGGAATTCTGTAATGTTTCAAACGTTTTTGAGTGTTCTTTTGACAAATTGGCCTAATCAATATGAATTGGGAATTGTTTCAATGCTTGTAAATAGCTCCTTCGAAATTTCCGGTCTCTTCGGAATTATGGAATGCATAAAGCATCACAGAGTGTTCTTTGGACAAATAGGCTTCATCCTAATGAATTGCGCATTATTTCAATGCTTGTAAATTTCTTCTCTGTAATTTGCGGTCTCTTTTGAATTAGGGAATGTTTAAACATCGCAAAGTGTTGTTTCGACAAGCAGGCATCAATATAGAGAACTTCGCATTGTTTCAATGCTTGTAAATTACTTTTCTGTAATTTGTGATTTCTTTGGAATTAAGGAAAATATTAAGTATGGCAAAGAGCTCTTTCGACAAACTGACCTCTCTATAGAGAATTGGGCACAGTTTTAATCCTTCTAAACAGCTATTTTGAATTTCCCACTTTCTTGGGAATTGTATAATTTTTTAGCATCGCAATGTCTTCTATAGACAAAGAAGCCCCTTTATCGTGAATTGCGCATTGCTTCCGAAATGGAAAATTGCTTTTCTAAAATTTGGGGCTTGTTGGGAATTCTGTAATGTTTCAAACGTCTTAGAGTGTTCTTTTGACAAATTGGCCTAATCAATATGAATTGGGAATTGTTTCAATGCTTGTAAATAGCTCTTTCGAAATTTACGGTCTCTTCTGAATTATGGAATGCATAAAGCATCACAGATTGTTCTTTGGACAAACAGGCTTCATCCTTATGAATTGCGCATTATTTCAATGCTTGTAAATGGCTTATCTGTAATTTGCGATTTCTTTGGAATTAAGGAATATTTTATGCATGGCAAAGAGCTCTCTTGACAAACTGAAATCTCTATAGAGAATTGGGCACAATTTTAATCCTTGAAAACAGCTATTTCAAAATTTGCACTTTCTTGGGAATTTTATAACTTTTTAGCATCCTAATGTCTTCTATGGACAAAGGAGCCAATCTATTGTGAATTGTGCATTGCTTGCAAGATGGAAAATTGCTTTCTAAAATTTGCAGCTTGTTGGTAATTCTTTAATGTTTCAGATGTCCTAGATTGTTCTTTTGACAAATTGGCCTAATCAATATGAATAGGAATTGTTTCAATGCTTGTAAATAGCGCTTTCGAAATTTCCGGTTTCTTTTGAAATTATGGAATGCATCAAGCATCACAGAGTGTTCTTTGGACAAACAGGCTTCATCATTATAAATTCCGCATTGTTTCAATGCTATAAAATGGGTTTTCTGTAATTTGCGATTTCTTTGGAATTATTGAATATTTTATGCATGGCAAAGATCCCTTTCGACAAACTGACCTCTCTATAGAGAATTGGGCAAAGTTTTAGTCCTTCAAAACAGCTATTTTGAAATCTGAGGTTTCTTGGGAATTGTATAATTTTTTAGCATTGCAATGTCTTCTATGGACAAAGGCGCCCCTCTATCATAAATTGCGCATTTCTTCCAAGATGGAAAATCGCTTTTCTAAACTTTGCGGCTTCTTGGGACTTCTGTAATGTTTCAAACGTCCTAGAGTGTTCTTTTGACAAATTGGCCTTATCAATATGAATTGGGAATTGTTTCAATCCTTGTAAATAGCTCTTTCGAAATTTACGGTCTCTTCGGAATTATGGAATGCATAAAGCATCAAAGAATGTTCTTTGGACAAATAGGCTTCATCCTAATGATTTGCGCATTTTTTCAATGCTTGTAAATTTCTTTTCTGTAATTTGTGGTTTCTTTTGAATTAGGGAATGTTTAAACATTGCAAAGTGTTGTTTCGACAAGCAAGCATCAATATAGAGAACTTCGCATTGTTTCAATGCTTGTAAATTACTTTTCTGTAATTTGTGATTTCTTTGGAATTATTGAATATTTTATGCATGGCAAAGATCTCTTTCGACAAACTGACCTCTCTATGGAGAATTGGGCAAAGTTTTAGTCCTTCAAAACATCTATTTTGAAATTTGCGGTTTTTTGGGAATTGTATAATTTTTTAGCATCGCAATGTCTTCTATGGACAAAGGGGCCCATCTATCGTGAATTGTGCAATGCTTCCAAGAAGGAAAATTGCTTTTCTAAAAATTGCAACTTCTCGGTAATTCTTTAATGTTTCAAATGTCCTAGCCTGTTCTTTTGACAAATTGGCCTAAACAATATGAATTGGAATTGTTTCAATGCTTGTAAATAGCGCTTTCGAAATTTCCGGTTTCTGTTGAAATTATGGAATGCATCAAGCATCACAGAGTGTTCTTTGGACAAACAGGCTTCATCATTATAAATTCCGCATTATTTCAATGCCTGTAAATGGCTTATCTGTAATTTGCGATTTCTTTTGAATTAAGGAATATTTTATCCATGGCAAAGAGCTCTCTCGACAAACTGAACTCTCTATAGAGAATTGGGCACAATTTTAATCCTTCAAAACAGCTATTTTGAAATCTGCGGTTTCTTGGGAATTGTATAATTTTTTAGCATCGCAATGTCTTCTATGGACAAAGGGGCCCATCTATCGTAAATTGTGCAATGCTTCCAAGATGGAAAATTGCTTTTCTAAACTTTGCGGCTTCTTGGGAATTCCTTAATGCTTCAAACCTCCTAGAGTGTTCGTTTGACATATTGGCCTAATCAATATAAATTGGGAATTATTTCAATCCTTGTAAATAGCTCTTTCGAAATTTACGGTCTCTTCGGAATTATGGAATGAATAAAGCATCACAGAGTGTTCTTTGGACAAATAGGCTTCATCCTAATGAATTGCGCATTATTTCAATGCTTGTAAATTTCTTCTCTGTAATTTGCGGTCTCTTTTGAATTAGGGAATGTTTAAACATCGCAAAGTGTTGTTTCGACAAGCAGGCCTCAATGTAGAGAATTGCGCATTGTTTCAATGCTTGTAAATGGCTTTTCTGTAATTTGCGATTTCTTTGGAATTAAGGAATATTTTATGCATGGCAAAGAGCTCTCTCGACAAACTGAACTCTCTATAGAGAATTGGGCACAATTTTAATCCTTCAAAACAGCTATTTTGAAATTTGCACTTTCTTGAAAATTGTATATTTTTTTAGCATCCTAATGTCTTCTATGGACAAAGAGGCCCATCTATCGTGAATTGTGCATTGCTTCCGAAATGGAAAATTGCTTTTCTAAAATTTGGGGCTTGTTGGGAATTCTGTAATGTTTCAAACGTCCTTGAGTTTTCTTTTGACAAATTGGCCTAATCAATATGAATTGGGAATTGTTTCAATGCTTGTAAATAGCTCTTTCGAAATTTACGGTCTCTTCTGAATTATGGAATGCATAAAGCTTCACAGATTGTTCTTTGGACAAACAGGCTTCATCCTAATGAATTGCGCATTATTTCAATGCTTGTAAATGGCTTATCTGTAATTTGCGATTTCTTTGGAATTAAGGAATATTTTATGCATGGCAAAGAGCTCTCTCGACAAACTGAACTCTCTATAGAGAATTGGGCACAATTTTAATCCTTCAAAACAGCTATTTTGAAATTTGCACTTTCTTGGGAATTGTATAATTTTTTAGAGTCCTAATGTCTTCTATGGACAAAGGGGCCCATCTATCGTGATTTGTGCATTGCTTGCAAGATGGAAAATTGCTTTTCTAAAAATTTCAACTTCTTGGCAATTCTTTAATTTTTCAAATGTCCTAGCCTGTTCTTTTGACAAATTGGCCTAATCAATATGAATTGGGAATTGTTTCAATGCTTGTAAATAGCTCTTTCGAAATTTCCGGTCTCTTCGGAAATATGGAATGCATAAAGCATCACAGATTGTTCTTTGGACAAACAGGCTTCATCCTAATGAATTGCGCATTATTTCAATGCTTGTAAATGTCTTATCTGTAATTTGCAATTTCTTTGGAATTAGGGAATATTTTATGCATGGCAAAGAGCACTTTCGACAAACTGACCTCTCTAGAGAGAATTGGGCACAATTTTAATCCTTCAAAACAGCTATTTCGAAATCTGCGGTTTCTCGGGAATTGTATAATTTTTTAGCATCGCAATGTCTTCTATGGACAGAGAAGCCCTTCTATCGTGAATTGCGCATTGCTTCCGAAATGGAAAATTGCTTTTCTAAAATTTGGGGCTTGTTGGGAATTCTGTAATGTTTCAAACGTCCTTGAGTTTTCTTTTGACAAATTGGCCTAATCAATATGAATTGGGAATTGTTTCAATGCTTGTAAATAGCTCCTTTGAAATTTCCGGTCTCTTCGGAAATATGGAATGCATAAAGCATCACAGATTGTTCTTTGGACAAACAGGCTTCATCCTAATGAATTGCGCATTATTTCAATGCTTGTAAATGGCTTATCTGTAATTTGCGATTTCTTTGGAATTAAGGAATATTTTATGCATGGCAAAGAGCTCTCTCGACAAACTGACCTCTCTATAGAGAATTGGGCACAGTTTTAATCCTTCAAAACAGCTATTTTGAAATCTGAGGTTTCTTTGGAATTGTATAATTTTTTAGCATTGCAATGTCTTCTATGGACAAAGGCGCCCCTCTATCATAAATTGCGCATTGCTTCCAAGATGGAAAATCGCTTTTCTAAACTTTGCGGCTTCTTGGGACTTCTGTAATATTTCAAACGTCCTAGAGTGTTCTTTTGACAAATTGGCCTTATCAATATGAATTGGGAATTCTTTCAATCCTTGTAAATAGCTCTTTCGAAATTTACGGTCTCTTCAGAATTATGGAATGCATAAAGCATCAAAGAATGTTCTTTGGACAAATAGGCTTCATCCTAATGAATTGCACATTTTTTCAATGCTTGTAAATTTCTTTTCTGTAATTTGCGGTTTCTTTTGAATTAGGGAATGTTTAAACATTGCAAAGTGTTGTTTCGACAAGCAAGCATCAATATAGAGAACTTCGCATTGTTTCAATGCTTGTAAATTACTTTTCTGTAATTTGTGATTTCTTTGGAATTAAGGAAAATTTTAAGTATGGCAAAGAGCTCTTTCGACAAACTGACCTCTCTATAGAGAATTGAGCACAGTCTTAATCCTTCTAAACAGCTATTTTGAAATTTCCACTTTCTTGGGAATTGTATAATTTTTTAGCATTGCAATGTCTTCTATGGACAAAGGGGCCCCTCTATCATAAATTGCGCATTGCTTCCAAGATAGAAAATTGCTTTTCTAAACTTTGCAGCTTCTTGGGAATTCTGTAATGTTTCAAACGTCCTTGAGTGTTCTTTTGACAAATTGGCCTAATCAATATGAATTGGGAATTGTTTCAATGCTTGTAAATAACTCCTTCGAAATTTCCGGTCTCTTCGGAAATATGGAATGCATAACGCATGACAGATTGTTCTTTGGACAAAAAGGTTTCATCCTAATGAATTGCGCATTATTTCAATGCTTGTAAATGGCTTATCTGTAATTTGCGATTTCTTTGGAATTAAGGAATATTTTATGAATGGCAAAGAGCTCTCTCGACAAACTGACCTCTCTATAGAGAATTGGGCACAATTTTAATCCTTCAAAAGAGTTATTTTGAAATCTGCTGTTTCTTGGGAATTGTATAATTTTTTAGCATCGCAATGTCTTCTATGGACAAAGAGGCCCTTCTATCGTGAATTGTGCATTGCTTCCGAAATGGAAAATTGCTTTTCTAAAATTTGGGGCTTGTTGGGAATTCTGTAATGTTTCAAACGTCCTTGAGTTTTCTTTTGACAAATTGGCCTAATCAATATGAATTGGGAATTGTTTCAATGCTTGTAAATAGCTCCTTTGAAATTTCCGGTCTCTTCGGAAATATGGAATGCATAAAGCATCACAGATTGTTCTTTGGACAAACAGGCTTCATCCTAATGAATTGCGCATTATTTCAATGCTTGTAAATGGCTTTTCTGTAATTTGCGATTTCTTTGGAATTAAGGAATATTTTATGCATGGCAAAGAGCTCTCTCAACAAACCGAACTCTCTATAGAGAATTGGGCACAATTTTAATCCTTCAAAACAGCTATTTTGAAATCTGCGGTTTCTTGGGAATTGTATAATTTGTTAGCTTCGCAATGTCTTCTATGGACAAAGGGGCCCATCTATCGTGAATTGTGCAATGCTTCCAAGATGGAAAATTGCTTTTCTAAACTTTGCGGCTTCTTGGGAATTCTGTAATGTTTCAAACGTCCTAGAGTGTTCGTTTGACATATTGGCCTAATCAACATAAATTGGGAATTATTTCAATCCTTGTAAATAGCTCTTTCGAAATTTACGGTCTCTTCGGAATTATGGAATGCATAAAGCATCACAGAGTGTTCTTTGGACAAATAGGCTTCATCCTAATGAATTGAGCATTATTTCATTGCTTGTAATTTTCTTCTCTGTAATTTGCGGTCTCTTTTGAATTAGGGAATGTTTAAACATCGCAAAGTGTTGTTTCGACAAGCAGGCCTCAATATAGAGAATTGCGCTTTGTTTCAATGCTTGTAAATGGCTTTTCTGTAATTTGCGATTTCTTTGGAGTTAAGGAATATTTTATGCATGGTAAAGATCGCTCTCGACAAACTGACCTTTCTATAGAAAATTGGGCAAAGTTTTAGTCCTTCAAAACAACTATTTTGAAATCTGAGGTTTCTTGGGAATTGTATAATTTTTTAGCATTGCAATGTCTTCTATGGACAAAGGGGCCCCTCTATCATAAATTTCGCATTGCTTTCAAGATAGAAAATTGCTTTTCTAAACTTTGCAGCTTCTTGGGAATTCTGTAATGTTTCAAACGTTTTTGAGTGTTCTTTTGACAAATTGGCCTAATCAATATGAATTGGGAATTGTTTCAATGCTTGTAAATAGCTCCTTCGAAATTTCCGGTCTCTTCGGAATTATGGAATGCATAAAGCATCACAGAGTGTTCTTTGGACAAATAGGCTTCATCCTAATGAATTGCGCATTATTTCAATGCTTGTAAATTTCTTCTCTGTAATTTGCGGTCTCTTTTGAATTAGGGAATGTTTAAACATTGCAAAGTGTTGTTTCGACAAGCAGGCATCAATATAGAGAACTTCGCATTGTTTCAATGCTTGTAAATTACTTTTCTGTAATTTGTGATTTCTTTGGAATTAAGGAAAATATTAAGTATGGCAAAGAGCTCTTTCGACAAACTGACCTCTCTATAGAGAATTGGGCACAGTTTTAATCCTTCTAAACAGCTATTTTGAATTTCCCACTTTCTTGGGAATTGTATTTTGTTTTGTTTCTACTTATTCTATTTATCCACTCTCGACATCCTTATTGGGACAGTTTGGGGTTCTTTTGATGTAAATTGTTCTTGGTTAGTATCAATTAGTGTTGTAAATTTTCAATTTCAGGAGAGGTCAACTGCGTAGCCTCCAGATGTCGCTATGGTGTATTTTAAATAAATGTGGCTATGTGTGTCATTACTTGGGTCTGTTCTAAATTAGTTTATGATAGATTGCTCTATTGATTTTAAGATTATTGATTTCATAATATTTACTGGTTTTATTTGATCATTATTAATTGGAGTGTGTCCTGTTCCAAATACATCACTTGGTATAAACTATTAGTCAACTAATGTTAATTTGGTTCATATTTACTTGTATTTGTAATGATAATTATATAATATTTGAAATGATAATTATATTATATTTGAAATGAAGATCCATGTACCTTTCTGGTACAGTTGTTATGAATGTATGCGGTCACATTTTTCAAAGTTACAGTTCTTTGTTGCTCTTCCAGTAGATTGACATAATTTTCTATTGTGTTGTTGTTTTATGTCCAAAAACTTTTTTAGGGGCCGTTTCAGAGGGGGGTGGTTGTCGTAAATTTTCAAAAAATCCCCCATTAATAGAGAGACCATTCCATAATTCCCACTATTTTTTTAAAATGGCGAGAGATTTCCTTCAGCTTAACATTGATTATTTGGCTGTTTATGGATTTCATGGGAGCAGGAATTGCCCTTACTGTTCTTCTCTACAGTATTACAACGGTAATGATACACCGAATTAGTTTTACCTATAAACTAATGTTATTTCCACAACAAACGGGAGCAGACCACGCCATCCAACATGCATGGTTTGATTTTCAGAACAAGCAGTATTTTAGATCACAGCTTCATTCTTCGTATTCAATCAAGGCTTAGCTCTCTCCCCCCGCCCAGAGCACACTACAGTCAGGGTCATTCTATTCACAAAAGGTTTTTATATTTTAATCTAATGAATAGGACATTAAAAAAATATATAATTAAAATTGTTACACATAATGGTTCCTATGTTTACTATTCGAGCAAGGATATTCCAATTATATACCCCAGATGGTCATTAAGCTCAGGTATTCAGGCAGAAGTGTATGAATGGCCCTCCTTTATGAGGATTAGATATGTTATAGTTGTTTGAGATGTCATTCGGCACGTGTGCACAGCATATTGACCCAGTATAGTAGTTCCTCATACATTAATTTGAAGTGGTCACTCTGCTCAGGTAACTAATTCTATTGTTATATATGGATAGTCTGATAATCTTTAACTTACCTGTTCAGATGTAGGCATAGGTTATAGTAATAATCAATATTGTTGTCATGGTTACCATTTGGTCCCAGGAATTACTGTTGTTCATTTCAGGTGGTCACACAGCTCAGGTAATACATATTCACACATGCTTGTACTGCTGTTAAGTTTCAAATCATTCCGAACTATATTTTGCTGATCTGCTGTATTGGTTCTCAAAACAAAGATCTTTTTAGATGTAAATTGGTCTTATTGTTATGAAACTAGAGAGTGATAGGGTATTCTCTAATGGCAGGTTCAAGTGCAGTGGGTTGCAGTAGGTTCCTTTATTGCTCATGGTAAATTCATAACGGATGACTCATAGTTTCAGGAAGTAATATCAGCAAAGACACAATATTAGTTGTTGTCTAGTATAGCATTAATGACAAATTGAAATCATGCAAATTGATATTAAAATTATTATCTAGGCATCTTAAAACTGATGTAGTTATCAATATTGTCTTCCAGGCAATGTTTGTTGAATGTTCTTTTTTCTTCATATCTTTTATATATTGTGTTGATAATTTAAATTTATATTATAGTGAAAGATAGTGATATAGCTATCATTATTTTAGCTAAGATATTTTTTACTGAGAGTAGCCAAGTTAATAGTATTGATAATAGTATTCAATTTAATCATGTTCTATTATTTATATTATATTATCATATTTGTTTTTGTTACATTATATTTTAGTATAGTATATAGTATAGCGACATCCATTGGTATAGGCCATTGTCCGTGTGGTATGAAATTGTCATTTTTGGATTTCAATATTAATAATCATAATAATTAAAGAGATCTGATACGCTGCGTTGGCAGACCAGGGGGAGCGAAACGCCATTGCCCTTATATATTTCACCACGATTGGATCATCAGAGGAGCGAATCGCAAAGGGAAATGCCAAAGAATAAATTCGTTGACAAATGGGAGTTGTTTCCGTTGCAAGTATCAGATCAAAATGCAAATATAATAATTTTTCATAACAATTCCTTATTTCTAAATGATTATTCTTAAAATAATTAGTAGCCCCTTTTCTTTCTTTGTTGACCATTGACAGGTTGGCAGTTGATTTCTTTGTATGTTCTGGTGACCAAGATGGCCGTTCCAGTAATGGTGTTCAATATCCAAAAGTCAGTGATTTTACTTGTAATCAAATGTTAATGATTTCATACCTGGTTATTTTCTTCTTTAGTCAGTAACTAGTAGTAACTGGTAGTGAAAGTTGGTAAAAAGTAATTGGTAATAATACACAATTGGCTTGATCCTTCTTCTTTGATTTGTCGTCGCAAAAGAGACAGATGATCTGTTGCTGCAAGATTTTACACGAGGTGCTTCAAGCTGTGATTGGTATCAAAGTGAGATAGTTGTTTTTGTAATAATATGCTGGTTTCCGTAAAGATGGTGGTAGTCTTTCCTGTGACATTAGTTTGTTGGTAAGTGGACTTTTTATTTTAAATTTTTTTAAAAATCTTTAATTTGCTTTATAATTAGTCCATGTAGGTGTATTTTACTGTAGGTATGTAGGTATGTGATTGTTGATTGATTATTGATTTGTGTGAATCGGGTCTCTTGTTCGTATGATGAGATCACGTAAGTTTTCATGTCTTGAGTATACAATTTGTGGTTGTAATTGATGTAAACAGACTTGTTGTTCTAGAAATGGCTTTAGGGTTTCGTTGATTAATAGTTGAGTTGTTTGAAAAATTGGATGGTATGGTAGGACAAGAGGTAGCCTTCTTTTTACTGTGAACAAATTTTTCTTTGGAAATTTTTGGTTTTCCAGTGTTGTTTTTATTGCTCTCAATGTTATCGTAGATGGGTAGCCCCTCTCCATGAAAATTGTGTATAAGAGGTATAATCGCAGGTATAGTATGGCAGGGTTTGAAATGTTTTGGTAATACCTTGCTGTTTGTGATTTAACAATCCCAATTTTAGTCTGTTCTGGGTGAAATGACTGGTATGGTAGAAGGTTATTGGTGTCTGTTGGTTTTGTGTGGAGATCTGTTAACAGGGTGTCATCCTCAATGTAAATTTTAAGGTCTAGAAATGCTATTTGGCTTGTGGAAGATTCCATGGTAAAATTTATGGTACTACAGGTGTTGTTAAGGGTCTCCACAAAGTTGTGCAGTTCGTCCGAGCTGTGTGGCCATATCATTAGGATATCATCCAAATATCTGAAATAAATTAGCGGTGATAGTGGATGCTGGTCTAGGGCTTTCTTTTCAAGAACATGCATAAATATGTCTGCATATGCAGGAGCCATTCTTGTGCCCATTGCAGTTCCTCTGAGTTGTAGGTAGAACTTGTCGTTATATTGAAAATAGTTTGTGGTAAGTATTCTTTGAATCATTGCTAGTAAGGTTCGTGGTGGTGGTCCATTGTACGCATGTAGGTTCTCATTGATGAAACTTTCTACGGCTGCTTATATTTGCATTTTGATCTGATACTTGCAACGGAAACAACTCCCATTTGTCAACGAATTTATTCTTTGGCATTTCCCTTTGCGATTCGCTCCTCTGATGATCCAATCGTGGTGAAATATATAAGGGCAATGGCGTTTCGCTCCCCCTGGTCTGCCAACGCAGCGTATCAGATCTCTTTAATTATTATGATTATTAATATTGAAATCCAAAAATGACAATTTCATACCACACGGACAATGGCCTATACCAATGGATGTCGCTATACTATATACTATACTAAAATATAATGTAACAAAAACAAATATGATAATATAATATAAATAATAGAACATGATTAAATTGAATACTATTATCAATACTATTAACTTGGCTACTCTCAGTAAAAAATATCTTAGCTAAAATAATGATAGCTATATCACTATCTTTCACTATAATATAAATTTAAATTATCAACACAATATATAAAAGATATGAAGAAAAAAGAACATTCAACAAACATTGCCTGGAAGACAATATTGATAACTACATCAGTTTTAAGATGCCTAGATAATAATTTTAATATCAATTTGCATGATTTCAATTTGTCATTAATGCTATACTAGACAACAACTAATATTGTGTCTTTGCTGATATTACTTCCTGAAACTATGAGTCATCCGTTATGAATTTACCATGAGCAATAAAGGAACCTACTGCAACCCACTGCACTTGAACCTGCCATTAGAGAATACCCTATCACTCTCTAGTTTCATAACAATAAGACCAATTTACATCTAAAAAGATCTTTGTTTTGAGAACCAATACAGCAGATCAGCAAAATATAGTTCGGAATGATTTGAAACTTAACAGCAGTACAAGCATGTGTGAATATGTATTACCTGAGCTGTGTGACCACCTGAAATGAACAACAGTAATTCCTGGGACCAAATGGTAACCATGACAACAATATTGATTATTACTATAACCTATGCCTACATCTGAACAGGTAAGTTAAAGATTATCAGACTATCCATATATAACAATAGAATTAGTTACCTGAGCAGAGAGACCACTTCAAATTAATGTATGAGGAACTACTATACTGGGTCAATATGCTGTGCACACGTGCCGAATGACATCTCAAACAACTATAACATATCTAATCCTAATAAAGGAGGGCCATTCATACACTTCTGCCTGAATACCTGAGCTTAATGACCATCTGGGGTATATAATTGGAATATCCTTGCTCGAATAGTAAACATAGGAACCATTATGTGTAACAATTTTAATTATATATTTTTTTAATGTCCTATTCATTAGATTAAAATATAAAAACCTTTTGTGAATAGAATGACCCTGACTGTAGTGTGCTCTGGGCGGGGGGAGAGAGCTAAGCCTTGATTGAATACGAAGAATGAAGCTGTGATCTAAAATACTGCTTGTTCTGAAAATCAAACCATGCATGTTGGATGGCGTGGTCTGCTCCTGTTGTTGTGGAAATAACATTAGTTTATAGGTAAGACTAATTCGGTGTATCATTACCGTTGTAATACTGTAGAGAAGAACAGTAAGGGCAATTCCTGCTCCCATGAAATCCATAAACAGCCAAGTAATCAATGTTAAGCTGAAGGAAATCTCTCGCCATTTTAAAAAAATAGTGGGAATTATGGAATGGTCTCTCTATTAATGGGGGATTTTTTGAAAATTTACGACAACCACCCCCCTCTGAAACGGCCCCTAAAAAAGTTTTTGGACATAAAACAACAACACAATAGAAAATTATGTCAATCTACTGGAAGAGCAACAAAGAACTGTAACTTTGAAAAATGTGACCGCATACATTCATAACAACTGTACCAGAAAGGTACATGGATCTTCATTTCAAATATAATATAATTATCATTCCAAATATTATATAATTATCATTACAAATACAAGTGAATATGAACCAAATTAACATTAGTTGACTAATAGTTTATACCAAGTGATGTATCTGGAACAGGACACACTCCAATTAATAATGATCAAATAAAACCAGTAAATATTATGAAATCAATAATCTTAAAATCAATAGAGCAATCTATCATAAACTAATTTAGAACAGACCCAAGTAATGACACACATAGCCACATTTATTTAAAATACACCATAGCGACATCTGGAGGCTACGCAGTTGACCTCTCCTGAAATTGAAAATTTACAACACTAATTGATACTAACCAAGAACAATTTACATCAAAAGAACCCCAAACTGTCCCAATAAGGATGTCGAGAGTGGATAAATAGAATAAGTAGAAACAAAACAAACTGAACTCTCTATAGAGAATTGGGCACAATTTTAATCCTTCAAAACAGCTATTTTGAAATTTCCACTTTCTTGGGAATTGTATAATTTGTTAGCATCGCAATGTCTTCTATAGGCAAAGAAGCCCCTCTATCGTGAATTGCGCATTGCTTCCGAAATGGAAAATTGCTTTTCTGAAATTTTCGGCTTGTTGGGAACTCTGTAATGTTTCAAACGTCTTAGAGTGTTCCTTTGACAAATTGGCCTAATCAATATGAATTGGGAATTGTTTCAATGCTTGTAAATAGCTCTTTCGAAATTTACGGTCTCTTCTGAATTATGGAATGCATAAAGCTTCACAGATTGTTCTTTGGACAAACAGGCTTCATCCTAATGAATTGCGCATTATTTCAATGCTTGTAAATGGCTTATCTGTAATTTGCGATTTCTTTGGAATTAAGGAATATTTTATGCATGGCAAAGAGCTCTCTCGACAAACTGAACTCTCTATAGAGAATTGGGCACAATTTTAATCCTTCAAAACAGCTATTTTGAAATTTGCACTTTCTTGGGAATTGTATAATTTTTTAGAGTCCTAATGTCTTCTATGGACAAAGGGGCCCATCTATCGTGATTTGTGCATTGCTTGCAAGATGGAAAATTGCTTTTCTAAAAATTTCAACTTCTTGGCAATTCTTTAATTTTTCAAATGTCCTAGCCTGTTCTTTTGACAAATTGGCCTAATCAATATGAATTGGGAATTGTTTCAATGCTTGTAAATAGCTCTTTCGAAATTTCCGGTCTCTTCGGAAATATGGAATGCAAAAAGCATCACAGATTGTTCTTTGGACCAACAGGCTTCATTCTTATGAACTGCGCATTATTTCAATGCTTGTAAATTTCTTCTCTGTAATTTGCAATTTCTTTGGAATTAGGGAATGTTTTATGCATGGCAAAGAGCACTTTCGACAAACTGACCTCTCTAGAGAGAATAGGGCACAATTTTAATCCTTCAAAACAGCTATTTCGAAATCTGCGGTTTCTCGGGAATTGTATAATTTTTTAGCATCGCAATGTCTTCTATGGACAGAGAAGCCCTTCTATCGTGAATTGCGCATTGCTTCCGAAATGGAAAATTGCTTTTCTAAAATTTGGGGCTTGTTGGGAATTCTGTAATGTTTCAAACGTCCTTGAGTTTTCTTTTGACAAATTGGCCTAATCAATATGAATTGGGAATTGTTTCAATGCTTGTAAATAGCTCCTTTGAAATTTCCGGTCTCTTCGGAAATATGGAATGCATAAAGCATCACAGATTGTTCTTTGGACAAACAGGCTTCATCCTAATGAATTGCGCATTATTTCAATGCTTGTAAATGGCTTATCTGTAATTTGCGATTTCTTTGGAATTAAGGAATATTTTATGAATGGCAAAGAGCTCTCTCGACAAACTGACCTCTCTATAGAGAATTGGGCACAATTTTAATCCTTCAAAACAGCTATTTTGAAATCTGAGGTTTCTTGGGAATTGTATAATTTTTTAGCATTGCAATGTCTTCTATGGACAAAGGCGCCCCTCTATCATAAATTGCGCATTGCTTCCAAGATGGAAAATCGCTTTTCTAAACTTCGCGGCTTCTTGGGACTTCTGTAATATTTCAAACGTCCTAGAGTGTTCTTTTGACAAATTGGCCTTATCAATATGAATTGGGAATTCTTTCAATCCTTGTAAATAGCTCTTTCGAAATTTACGGTCTCTTCAGAATTATGGAATGCATAAAGCATCAAAGAATGTTCTTTGGACAAATAGGCTTCATCCTAATGAATTGCACATTTTTTCAATGCTTGTAAATTGCTTTTCTGTAATTTGCGGTTTCTTTTGAATTAGGGAATGTTTAAACATTGCAAAGTGTTGTTTCGACAAGCAAGCATCAATATAGAGAACTTCGCATTGTTTCAATGCTTGTAAATTACTTTTCTGTAATTTGTGATTTCTTTGGAATTAAGGAAAATTTTAAGTATGGCAAAGAGCTCTTTCGACAAACTGACCTCTCTATAGAGAATTGAGCACAGTTTTAATCCTTCTAAACAGCTATTTTGAAATTTCCACTTTCTTGGGAATTGTATAATTTTTTAGCATTGCAATGTCTTCTATGGACAAAGGGGCCCCTCTATCATAAATTTCGCATTGCTTCCAAGATAGAAAATTGCTTTTCTAAACTTTGCAGCTTCTTGGGAATTCTGTAATGTTTCAAACGTCCTTGAGTGTTCTTTTGACAAATTGGCCTAATCAATATGAATTGGGAATTGTTTCAATGCTTGTAAATAACTCCTTCGAAATTTCCGGTCTCTTCGGAAATATGGAATGCATAACGCATGACAGATTGTTCTTTGGACAAACAGGTTTCATCCTAATGAATTGCGCATTATTTCAATGCTTGTAAATGGCTTATCTGTAATTTGCGATTTCTTTGGAATTAAGGAATATTTTATGAATGGCAAAGAGCTCTCTCGACAAACTGACCTCTCTATAGAGAATTGGGCACAATTTTAATCCTTCAAAACAGCTATTTCGAAATCTGCGGTTTCTCGGGAATTGTATAATTTTTTAGCATCGCAATGTCTTCTATGGACAAAGAGGCCCTTCTATCGTGAATTGTGCATTGCTTCCGAAATGGAAAATTGCTTTTCTAAAATTTGGGGCTTGTTGGGAATTCTGTAATGTTTCAAACGTCCTTGAGTTTTCTTTTGACAAATTGGCCTAATCAATATGAATTGGGAATTGTTTCAATGCTTGTAAATAGCTCCTTTGAAATTTCCGGTCTCTTCGGAAATATGGAATGCATAAAGCATCACAGATTGTTCTTTGGACAAACAGGCTTCATCCTAATGAATTGCGCATTATTTCAATGCTTGTAAATGGCTTTTCTGTAATTTGCGATTTCTTTGGAATTAAGGAATATTTTATGCATGGCAAAGAGCTCTCTCAACAAACCGAACTCTCTATAGAGAATTGGGCACAATTTTAATCCTTCAAAACAGCTATTTTGAAATCTGCGGTTTCTTGGGAATTGTATAATTTGTTAGCTTCGCAATGTCTTCTATGGACAAAGGGGCCCATCTATCGTGAATTGTGCAATGCTTCCAAGATGGAAAATTGCTTTTCTAAACTTTGCGGCTTCTTGGGAATTCTGTAATGTTTCAAACGTCCTAGAGTGTTCGTTTGACATATTGGCCTAATCAACATAAATTGGGAATTATTTCAATCCTTGTAAATAGCTCTTTCGAAATTTACGGTCTCTTCGGAATTATGGAATGCATAAAGCATCACAGAGTGTTCTTTGGACAAATAGGCTTCATCCTAATGAATTGAGCATTATTTCATTGCTTGTAATTTTCTTCTCTGTAATTTGCGGTCTCTTTTGAATTAGGGAATGTTTAAACATCGCAAAGTGTTGTTTCGACAAGCAGGCCTCAATATAGAGAATTGCGTTTTGTTTCAATGCTTGTAAATGGCTTTTCTGTAATTTGCGATTTCTTTGGAGTTAAGGAATATTTTATGCATGGTAAAGATCGCTCTCGACAAACTGACCTTTCTATAGAAAATTGGGCAAAGTTTTAGTCCTTCAAAACAACTATTTTGAAATCTGAGGTTTCTTGGGAATTGTATAATTTTTTAGCATTGCAATGTCTTCTATGGACAAAGGGGCCCCTCTATCATAAATTTCGCATTGCTTTCAAGATAGAAAATTGCTTTTCTAAACTTTGCAGCTTCTTGGGAATTCTGTAATGTTTCAAACGTTTTTGAGTGTTCTTTTGACAAATTGGCCTAATCAATATGAATTGGGAATTGTTTCAATGCTTGTAAATAGCTCCTTCGAAATTTCCGGTCTCTTCGGAATTATGGAATGCATAAAGCATCACAGAGTGTTCTTTGGACAAATAGGCTTCATCCTAATGAATTGCGCATTATTTCAATGCTTGTAAATTTCTTCTCTGTAATTTGCGGTCTCTTTTGAATTAGGGAATGTTTAAACATTGCAAAGTGTTGTTTCGACAAGCAGGCATCAATATAGAGAACTTCGCATTGTTTCAATGCTTGTAAATTACTTTTCTGTAATTTGTGATTTCTTTGGAATTAAGGAAAATATTAAGTATGGCAAAGAGCTCTTTCGACAAACTGACCTCTCTATAGAGAATTGGGCACAGTTTTAATCCTTCTAAACAGCTATTTTGAATTTCCCACTTTCTTGGGAATTGTATAATTTTTTAGCATCGCAATGTCTTCTATAGACAAAGAAGCCCCTCTATCGTGAATTGCACATTGCTTCCGAAATGGAAAATTGCTTTTCTAAAATTTGCAGCTTGTTGGGAATTCTGTAATGTTTCAAACGTCTTAGAGTGTTCTTTTGACAAATTGGCCTAATCAATATGAATTGGGAATTGTTTCAATGCTTGTAAATAGCTCTTTCGAAATTTACGGTCTCTTCTGAATTATGGAATGCATAAAGCATCACAGATTGTTCTTTGGACAAACAGGCTTCATCCTTATGAATTGTGCATTATTTCAATGCTTGTAAATGGCTTATCTGTAATTTGCGATTTCCTTGGAATTAAGGAATATTTTATGCATGGCAAAGTGCGCTCTTGACAAACTGAAATCTCTATAGAGAATTGGGCACAATTTTAATCCTTGAAAACAGCTATTTCAAAATTTGCACTTTCTTGGGAATTTTATAACTTTTTAGCATCCTAATGTCTTCTATGGACAAAGGGGCCCATCTATCGTGAATTGTACATTGCTTGCAAGATGGAAAATTGCTTTTCTAAAATTTGCAGCTTGTTGGTAATTCTTTAATGTTTCAAATGTCCTAGATTGTTCTTTTGACAAATTGGCCTAATCAATATGAATAGGAATTGTTTCAATGCTTGTAAATAGCGCTTTCGAAATTTCCGGTTTCTTTTGAAATTATGGAATGCATCAAGCATCACAGAGTGTTCTTTGGACAAACAGGCTTCATCATTATAAATTCCGCATTGTTTCAATGCTATAAAATGGGTTTTCTGTAATTTGCGATTTCTTTGGAATTATTGAATATTTTATGCATGGCAAAGATCCCTTTCGACAAACTGACCTCTCTATAGAGAATTGGGCAAAGTTTTAGTCCTTCAAAACAGCTATTTTGAAATCTGAGGTTTCTTGGGAATTGTATAATTTTTTAGCATTGCAATGTCTTCTATGGACAAAGGCGCCCCTCTATCATAAATTGCGCATTTCTTCCAAGATGGAAAATCGCTTTTCTAAACTTTGCGGCTTCTCGGGACTTCTGTAATGTTTCAAACGTCCTAGAGTGTTCTTTTGACAAATTGGCCTTATCAATATGAATTGGGAATTGTTTCAATCCTTGTAAATAGCTCTTTCGAAATTTACGGTCTCTTCGGAATTATGGAATGCATAAAGCATCAAAGAATGTTCTTTGGACAAATAGGCTTCATCCTAATGATTTGCGCATTTTTTCAATGCTTGTAAATTTCTTTTCTGTAATTTGTGGTTTCTTTTGAATTAGGGAATGTTTAAACATTGCAAAGTGTTGTTTCGACAAGCAAGCATCAATATAGAGAACTTCGCATTGTTTCAATGCTTGTAAATTACTTTTCTGTAATTTGTGATTTCTTTGGAATTATTGAATATTTTATGCATGGCAAAGATCTCTTTCGACAAACTGACCTCTCTATGGAGAATTGGGCAAAGTTTTAGTCCTTCAAAACATCTATTTTGAAATTTGCGGTTTTTTGGGAATTGTATAATTTTTTAGCATCGCAATGTCTTCTATGGACAAAGGGGCCCATCTATCGTGAATTGTGCAATGCTTCCAAGAAGGAAAATTGCTTTTCTAAAAATTGCAACTTCTCGGTAATTCTTTAATGTTTCAAATGTCCTAGCCTGTTCTTTTGACAAATTGGCCTAAACAATATGAATTGGAATTGTTTCAATGCTTGTAAATAGCGCTTTCGAAATTTCCGGTTTCTGTTGAAATTATGGAATGCATCAAGCATCACAGAGTGTTCTTTGGACAAACAGGCTTCATCATTATAAATTCCGCATTATTTCAATGCCTGTAAATGGCTTATCTGTAATTTGCGATTTCTTTTGAATTAAGGAATATTTTATCCATGGCAAAGAGCTCTCTCGACAAACTGAACTCTCTATAGAGAATTGGGCACAATTTTAATCCTTCAAAACAGCTATTTTGAAATCTGCGGTTTCTTGGGAATTGTATAATTTTTTAGCATCGCAATGTCTTCTATGGACAAAGGGGCCCATCTATCGTAAATTGTGCAATGCTTCCAAGATGGAAAATTGCTTTTCTAAACTTTGCGGCTTCTTGGGAATTCCTTAATGCTTCAAACCTCCTAGAGTGTTCGTTTGACATATTGGCCTAATCAATATAAATTGGGAATTATTTCAATCCTTGTAAATAGCTCTTTCGAAATTTACGGTCTCTTCGGAATTATGGAATGAATAAAGCATCACAGAGTGTTCTTTGGACAAATAGGCTTCATCCTAATGAATTGCGCATTATTTCAATGCTTGTAAATTTCTTCTCTGTAATTTGCGGTCTCTTTTGAATTAGGGAATGTTTAAACATCGCAAAGTGTTGTTTCGACAAGCAGGCCTCAATGTAGAGAATTGCGCATTGTTTCAATGCTTGTAAATGGCTTTTCTGTAATTTGCGATTTCTTTGGAATTAAGGAATATTTTATGCATGGCAAAGAGCTCTCTCGACAAACTGAACTCTCTATAGAGAATTGGGCACAATTTTAATCCTTCAAAACAGCTATTTTGAAATTTGCACTTTCTTGAAAATTGTATATTTTTTTAGCATCCTAATGTCTTCTATGGACAAAGAGGCCCATCTATCGTGAATTGTGCATTGCTTCCGAAATGGAAAATTGCTTTTCTAAAATTTGGGGCTTGTTGGGAATTCTGTAATGTTTCAAACGTCCTTGAGTTTTCTTTTGACAAATTGGCCTAATCAATATGAATTGGGAATTGTTTCAATGCTTGTAAATAGCTCTTTCGAAATTTACGGTCTCTTCTGAATTATGGAATGCATAAAGCTTCACAGATTGTTCTTTGGACAAACAGGCTTCATCCTAATGAATTGCGCATTATTTCAATGCTTGTAAATGGCTTATCTGTAATTTGCGATTTCTTTGGAATTAAGGAATATTTTATGCATGGCAAAGAGCTCTCTCGACAAACTGAACTCTCTATAGAGAATTGGGCACAATTTTAATCCTTCAAAACAGCTATTTTGAAATTTGCACTTTCTTGGGAATTGTATAATTTTTTAGAGTCCTAATGTCTTCTATGGACAAAGGGGCCCATCTATCGTGATTTGTGCATTGCTTGCAAGATGGAAAATTGCTTTTCTAAAAATTTCAACTTCTTGGCAATTCTTTAATGTTTCAAATGTCCTAGCCTGTTCTTTTGACAAATTGGCCTAATCAATATGAATTGGGAATTGTTTCAATGCTTGTAAATAGCTCTTTCGAAATTTCCGGTCTCTTCGGAAATATGGAATGCATAAAGCATCACAGATTGTTCTTTGGACAAACAGGCTTCATCCTAATGAATTGCGCATTATTTCAATGCTTGTAAATGTCTTATCTGTAATTTGCAATTTCTTTGGAATTAGGGAATGTTTTATGCATGGCAAAGAGCACTTTCGACAAACTGACCTCTCTAGAGAGAATTGGGCACAATTTTAATCCTTCAAAACAGCTATTTCGAAATCTGCGGTTTCTCGGGAATTGTATAATTTTTTAGCATCGCAATGTCTTCTATGGACAGAGAAGCCCTTCTATCGTGAATTGCGCATTGCTTCCGAAATGGAAAATTGCTTTTCTAAAATTTGGGGCTTGTTGGGAATTCTGTAATGTTTCAAACGTCCTTGAGTTTTCTTTTGACAAATTGGCCTAATCAATATGAATTGGGAATTGTTTCAATGCTTGTAAATAGCTCCTTCGAAATTTCCGGTCTCTTCGGAAATATGGAATGCATAAAGCATCACAGATTGTTCTTTGGACAAACAGGCTTCATCCTAATGAATTGCGCATTATTTCAATGCTTGTAAATGGCTTATCTGTAATTTGCGATTTCTTTGGAATTAAGGAATATTTTATTCATGGCAAAGAGCTCTCTCGACAAACTGAACTCTCTATAGAGAATTGGGCACAATTTTAATCCTTCAAAACAGCTATTTTGAAATTTGCTGTTTCTTGGGAATTGTATAATTTTTTAGCATTGCAATGTCTTCTATGGACAAAGGCGCCCCTCTATCATAAATTGCGCATTGCTTCCAAGATGGAAAATCGCTTTTCTAAACTTTGCGGCTTCTTGGGACTTCTGTAATGTTTCAAACGTCCTAGAGTGTTCTTTTGACAAATTGGCCTTATCAATATGAATTGGGAATTGTTTCAATCCTTGTAAATAGCTCTTTCGAAATTTACGGTCTCTTCAGAATTATGGAATGCATAAAGCATCAAAGAATGTTCTTTGGACAAATAGGCTTCATCCTAATGAATTGCACATTTTTTCAATGCTTGTAAATTGCTTTTCTGTAATTTGCGGTTTCTTTTGAATTAGGGAATGTTTAAACATTGCAAAGTGTTGTTTCGACAAGCAAGCATCAATATAGAGAACTTCGCATTGTTTCAATGCTTGTAAATTACTTTTCTGTAATTTGTGATTTCTTTGGAATTAAGGAAAATTTTAAGTATGGCAAAGAGCTCTTTCGACAAACTGACCTCTCTATAGAGAATTGAGCACAGTCTTAATCCTTCTAAACAGCTATTTTGAAATTTCCACTTTCTTGGGAATTGTATAATTTTTTAGCATTGCAATGTCTTCTATGGACAAAGGGGCCCCTCTATCATAAATTTCGCATTGCTTCCAAGATAGAAAATTGCTTTTCTAAACTTTGCAGCTTCTTGGGAATTCTGTAATGTTTCAAACGTCCTTGAGTGTTCTTTTGACAAATTGGCCTAATCAATATGAATTGGGAATTGTTTCAATGCTTGTAAATAACTCCTTCGAAATTTCCGGTCTCTTCGGAAATATGGAATGCATAACGCATGACAGATTGTTCTTTGGACAAAAAGGTTTCATCCTAATGAATTGCGCATTATTTCAATGCTTGTAAATGGCTTATCTGTAATTTGCGATTTCTTTGGAATTAAGGAATATTTTATGAATGGCAAAGAGCTCTCTCGACAAACTGACCTCTCTATAGAGAATTGGGCACAATTTTAATCCTTCAAAACAGCTATTTCGAAATCTGCGGTTTCTCGGGAATTGTATAATTTTTTAGCATCGCAATGTCTTCTATGGACAAAGAGGCCCTTCTATCGTGAATTGTGCATTGCTTCCGAAATGGAAAATTGCTTTTCTAAAATTTGGGGCTTGTTGGGAATTCTGTAATGTTTCAAACGTCCTTGAGTTTTCTTTTGACAAATTGGCCTAATCAATATGAATTGGGAATTGTTTCAATGCTTGTAAATAGCTCCTTTGAAATTTCCGGTCTCTTCGGAAATATGGAATGCATAAAGCATCACAGATTGTTCTTTGGACAAACAGGCTTCATCCTAATGAATTGCGCATTATTTCAATGCTTGTAAATGGCTTTTCTGTAATTTGCGATTTCTTTGGAATTAAGGAATATTTTATGCATGGCAAAGAGCTCTCTCAACAAACCGAACTCTCTATAGAGAATTGGGCACAATTTTAATCCTTCAAAACAGCTATTTTGAAATCTGCGGTTTCTTGGGAATTGTATAATTTGTTAGCTTCGCAATGTCTTCTATGGACAAAGGGGCCCATCTATCGTGAATTGTGCAATGCTTCCAAGATGGAAAATTGCTTTTCTAAACTTTGCAGCTTCTTGGGAATTCTGTAATGTTTCAAACGTCCTAGAGTGTTCGTTTGACATATTGGCCTAATCAATATAAATTGGGAATTATTTCAATCCTTGTAAATAGCTCTTTCGAAATTTACGGTCTCTTCGGAATTATGGAATGCATAAAGCATCACAGAGTGTTCTTTGGACAAATAGGCTTCATCCTAATGAATTGAGCATTATTTCATTGCTTGTAATTTTCTTCTCTGTAATTTGCGGTCTCTTTTGAATTAGGGAATGTTTAAACATCGCAAAGTGTTGTTTCGACAAGCAGGCCTCAATATAGAGAATTGCGCTTTGTTTCAATGCTTGTAAATGGCTTTTCTGTAATTTGCGATTTCTTTGGAGTTAAGGAATATTTTATGCATGGTAAAGATCGCTCTCGACAAACTGACCTTTCTATAGAAAATTGGGCAAAGTTTTAGTCCTTCAAAACAACTATTTTGAAATCTGAGGTTTCTTGGGAATTGTATAATTTTTTAGCATTGCAATGTCTTCTATGGACAAAGGGGCCCCTCTATCATAAATTTCGCATTGCTTTCAAGATAGAAAATTGCTTTTCTAAACTTTGCAGCTTCTTGGGAATTCTGTAATGTTTCAAACGTTTTTGAGTGTTCTTTTGACAAATTGGCCTAATCAATATGAATTGGGAATTGTTTCAATGCTTGTAAATAGCTCCTTCGAAATTTCCGGTCTCTTCGGAATTATGGAATGCATAAAGCATCACAGAGTGTTCTTTGGACAAATAGGCTTCATCCTAATGAATTGCGCATTATTTCAATGCTTGTAAATTTCTTCTCTGTAATTTGCGGTCTCTTTTGAATTAGGGAATGTTTAAACATTGCAAAGTGTTGTTTCGACAAGCAGGCATCAATATAGAGAACTTCGCATTGTTTCAATGCTTGTAAATTACTTTTCTGTAATTTGTGATTTCTTTGGAATTAAGGAAAATATTAAGTATGGCAAAGAGCTCTTTCGACAAACTGACCTCTCTATAGAGAATTGGGCACAGTTTTAATCCTTCTAAACAGCTATTTTGAATTTCCCACTTTCTTGGGAATTGTATAATTTTTTAGCATCGCAATGTCTTCTATAGACAAAGAAGCCCCTCTATCGTGAATTGCGCATTGCTTCCGAAATGGAAAATTGCTTTTCTAAAATTTGCGGCTTGTTGGGAATTCTGTAATGTTTCAAACGTCTTAGAGTGTTCTTTTGACAAATTGGCCTAATCAATATGAATTGGGAATTGTTTCAATGCTTGTAAATAGCTCTTTCGAAATTTACGGTCTCTTCTGAATTATGGAATGCATAAAGCATCACAGATTGTTCTTTGGACAAACAGGCTTCATCCTTATGAATTGTGCATTATTTCAATGCTTGTAAATGGCTTTTCTGTAATTTGCGATTTCTTTGGAATTAAGGAATATTTTATGCATGGCAAAGAGCTCTCTCAACAAACCGAACTCTCTATAGAGAATTGGGAACAATTTTAATCCTTCAAAACAGCTATTTTGAAATCTGCGGTTTCTTGGGAATTGTATAATTTGTTAGCTTCGCAATGTCTTCTATGGACAAAGGGGCCCATCTATCGTGAATTGTGCAATGCTTCCAAGATGGAAAATTGCTTTTCTAAACTTTGCGGCTTCTTGGGAATTCTGTAATGTTTCAAACGTCCTAGAGTGTTCGTTTGACATATTGGCCTAATCAACATAAATTGGGAATTATTTCAATCCTTGTAAATAGCTCTTTCGAAATTTACGGTCTCTTCGGAATTATGGAATGCATAAAGCATCACAGAGTGTTCTTTGGACAAATAGGCTTCATCCTAATGAATTGAGCATTATTTCATTGCTTGTAATTTTCTTCTCTGTAATTTGCGGTCTCTTTTGAATTAGGGAATGTTTAAACATCGCAAAGTGTTGTTTCGACAAGCAGGCCTCAATATAGAGAATTGCGCTTTGTTTCAATGCTTGTAAATGGCTTTTCTGTAATTTGCGATTTCTTTGGAGTTAAGGAATATTTTATGCATGGTAAAGATCGCTCTCGACAAACTGACCTTTCTATAGAAAATTGGGCAAAGTTTTAGTCCTTCAAAACAACTATTTTGAAATCTGAGGTTTCTTGGGAATTGTATAATTTTTTAGCATTGCAATGTCTTCTATGGACAAAGGGGCCCCTCTATCATAAATTTCGCATTGCTTTCAAGATAGAAAATTGCTTTTCTAAACTTTGCAGCTTCTTGGGAATTCTGTAATGTTTCAAACGTTTTTGAGTGTTCTTTTGACAAATTGGCCTAATCAATATGAATTGGGAATTGTTTCAATGCTTGTAAATAGCTCCTTCGAAATTTCCGGTCTCTTCGGAATTATGGAATGCATAAAGCATCACAGAGTGTTCTTTGGACAAATAGGCTTCATCCTAATGAATTGCGCATTATTTCAATGCTTGTAAATTTCTTCTCTGTAATTTGCGGTCTCTTTTGAATTAGGGAATGTTTAAACATTGCAAAGTGTTGTTTCGACAAGCAGGCATCAATATAGAGAACTTCGCATTGTTTCAATGCTTGTAAATTACTTTTCTGTAATTTGTGATTTCTTTGGAATTAAGGAAAATATTAAGTATGGCAAAGAGCTCTTTCGACAAACTGACCTCTCTATAGAGAATTGGGCACAGTTTTAATCCTTCTAAACAGCTATTTTGAATTTCCCACTTTCTTGGGAATTGTATAATTTTTTAGCATCGCAATGTCTTCTATAGACAAAGAAGCCCCTCTATCGTGAATTGCGCATTGCTTCCGAAATGGAAAATTGCTTTTCTAAAATTTGGGGCTTGTTGGGAATTCTGTAATGTTTCAAACGTCTTAGAGTGTTCTTTTGACAAATTGGCCTAATCAATATGAATTGGGAATTGTTTCAATGCTTGTAAATAGCTCTTTCGAAATTTACGGTCTCTTCTGAATTATGGAATGCATAAAGCATCACAGATTGTTCTTTGGACAAACAGGCTTCATCCTTATGAATTGTGCATTATTTCAATGCTTGTAAATGGCTTATCTGTAATTTGCGATTTCTTTGGAATTAAGGAATATTTTATGCATGGCAAAGTGCGCTCTTGACAAACTGAAATCTCTATAGAGAATTGGGCACAATTTTAATCCTTGAAAACAGCTATTTCAAAATTTGCACTTTCTTGGGAATTTTATAACTTTTTAGCATCCTAATGTCTTCTATGGACAAAGGGGCCCATCTATCGTGAATTGTGCATTGCTTGCAAGATGGAAAATTGCTTTTCAAAAATTTGCAGCTTGTTGGTAATTCTTTAATGTTTCCAATGTCCTAGATTGTTCTTTTGACAAATTGGCCTAATCAATATGAATAGGAATTGTTTCAATGCTTGTAAATAGCGCTTTCGAAATTTCCGGTTTCTTTTGAAATTATGGAATGCATCAAGCATCACAGAGTGTTCTTTGGACAAACAGGCTTCATCATTATAAATTCCGCATTGTTTCAATGCTATAAAATGGGTTTTCTGTAATTTGCGATTTCTTTGGAATTATTGAATATTTTATGCATGGCAAAGATCCCTTTCGACAAACTGACCTCTCTATAGAGAATTGGGCAAAGTTTTAGTCCTTCAAAACAGCTATTTTGAAATCTGAGGTTTCTTGGGAATTGTATAATTTTTTAGCATTGCAATGTCTTCTATGGACAAAGGCGCCCCTCTATCATAAATTGCGCATTGCTTCCAAGATGGAAAATCGCTTTTCTAAACTTTGCGGCTTCTCGGGACTTCTGTAATGTTTCAAACGTCCTAGAGTGTTCTTTTGACAAATTGGCCTTATCAATATGAATTGGGAATTGTTTCAATCCTTGTAAATAGCTCTTTCGAAATTTACGGTCTCTTCGGAATTATGGAATGCATAAAGCATCAAAGAATGTTCTTTGGACAAATAGGCTTCATCCTAATGATTTGCGCATTTTTTCAATGCTTGTAAATTTCTTTTCTGTAATTTGTGGTTTCTTTTGAATTAGGGAATGTTTAAACATTGCAAAGTGTTGTTTCGACAAGCAAGCATCAATATAGAGAACTTCGCATTGTTTCAATGCTTGTAAATTACTTTTCTGTAATTTGTGATTTCTTTGGAATTATTGAATATTTTATGCATGGCAAAGATCTCTTTCGACAAACTGACCTCTCTATGGAGAATTGGGCAAAGTTTTAGTCCTTCAAAACATCTATTTTGAAATTTGCGGTTTTTTGGGAATTGTATAATTTTTTAGCATCGCAATGTCTTCTATGGACAAAGGGGCCCATCTATCGTGAATTGTGCAATGCTTCCAAGAAGGAAAATTGCTTTTCTAAAAATTGCAACTTCTCGGTAATTCTTTAATGTTTCAAATGTCCTAGCCTGTTCTTTTGACAAATTGGCCTAAACAATATGAATTGGAATTGTTTCAATGCTTGTAAATAGCGCTTTCGAAATTTCCAGTTTCTGTTGAAATTATGGAATGCATCAAGCATCACAGAGTGTTCTTTGGACAAACAGGCTTCATCATTATAAATTCCGCATTATTTCAATGCCTGTAAATGGCTTATCTGTAATTTGCGATTTCTTTTGAATTAAGGAATATTTTATCCATGGCAAAGAGCTCTCTCGACAAACTGAACTCTCTATAGAGAATTGGGCACAATTTTAATCCTTCAAAACAGCTATTTTGAAATCTGCGGTTTCTTGGGAATTGTATAATTTTTTAGCATCGCAATGTCTTCTATGGACAAAGGGGCCCATCTATCGTAAATTGTGCAATGCTTCCAAGATGGAAAATTGCTTTTCTAAACTTTGCGGCTTCTTGGGAATTCCTTAATGCTTCAAACCTCCTAGAGTGTTCGTTTGACATATTGGCCTAATCAATATAAATTGGGAATTATTTCAATCCTTGTAAATAGCTCTTTCGAAATTTACGGTCTCTTCGGAATTATGGAATGAATAAAGCATCACAGAGTGTTCTTTGGACAAATAGGCTTCATCCTAATGAATTGCGCATTATTTCAATGCTTGTAAATTTCTTCTCTGTAATTTGCGGTCTCTTTTGAAATAGGGAATGTTTAAACATCGCAAAGTGTTGTTTCGACAAGCAGGCCTCAATGTAGAGAATTGCGCATTGTTTCAATGCTTGTAAATGGCTTTTCTGTAATTTGCGATTTCTTTGGAATTAAGGAATATTTTATGCATGACAAAGATCTCTCTCGACAAACTGACTTTTCTATAGAAAATTGGGCAAAATTTTTGTCCTTCAAAACAACTATTTTGAAATCTGAGGTTTCTTGGGAATTGTATAATTTTTTACCATTGCAATGTCTTCTATGGACAAAGGGGCCCCTCTATCATAAATTTCGCATTGCTTCAAAGATAGAAAATTGCTTTTCTAAACTTTGCAGCTTCTTGGGAATTCTGTAATGTTTCAAACGTCCTTGAGTGTTCTTTTGACAAATTGGCCTAATCAATATGAATTGGGAATTGTTTCAATGCTTGTAAATAGCTCCTTCGAAATTTCCGGTCTTTTCGGAAAAATGGAATGCATAAAGCATCACAGATTGTTCTTTGGACAAACAGGCTTCATCCTAATGAACTGCGCATTATTTCAATGCTTGTAAATGGCTTTTCTGTAATTTGCGATTTCTTTGGAATTAAGGAATATTTTATGCATGGCAAAGAGCTCTCTCGACAAACTGAACTCTCTATAGAGAATTGGGCACAATTTTAATCCTTCAAAACAGCTATTTTGAAATTTGCACTTTCTTGAAAATTGTATATTTTTTTAGCATCCTAATGTCTTCTATGGACAAAGAGGCCCATCTATCGTGAATTGTGCATTGCTTCCGAAATGGAAAATTGCTTTTCTAAAATTTGGGGCTTGTTGGGAATTCTGTAATGTTTCAAACGTCCTTGAGTTTTCTTTTGACAAATTGGCCTAATCAATATGAATTGGGAATTGCTTCAATGCTTGTAAATAGCTCCTTTGAAATTTCCGGTCTCTTCGGAAATATGGAATGCATTAAGCATCACAGATTGTTCTTTGGACAAACAGGCTTCATCCTAATGAATTGCGCATTATTTCAATGCTTGTAAATGGCTTTTCTGTAATTTGCGATTTCTTTGGAATTAAGGAATATTTTATGCATGGCAAAGAGCTCTCTCAACAAACCGAACTCTCTATAGAGAATTGGGCACAATTTTAATCCTTCAAAACAGCTATTTTGAAATCTGCGGTTTCTTGGGAATTGTATAATTTGTTAGCTTCGCAATGTCTTCTATGGACAAAGGGGCCCATCTATCGTGAATTGTGCAATGCTTCCAAGATGGAAAATTGCTTTTCTAAACTTTGCGGCTTCTTGGGAATTCTGTAATGTTTCAAACGTCCTAGAGTGTTCGTTTGACATATTGGCCTAATCAACATAAATTGGGAATTATTTCAATCCTTGTAAATAGCTCTTTCGAAATTTACGGTCTCTTCGGAATTATGGAATGCATAAAGCATCACAGAGTGTTCTTTGGACAAATAGGCTTCATCCTAATGAATTGAGCATTATTTCATTGCTTGTAATTTTCTTCTCTGTAATTTGCGGTCTCTTTTGAATTAGGGAATGTTTAAACATCGCAAAGTGTTGTTTCGACAAGCAGGCCTCAATATAGAGAATTGCGCTTTGTTTCAATGCTTGTAAATGGCTTTTCTGTAATTTGCGATTTCTTTGGAGTTAAGGAATATTTTATGCATGGTAAAGATCGCTCTCGACAAACTGACCTTTCTATAGAAAATTGGGCAAAGTTTTAGTCCTTCAAAACAACTATTTTGAAATCTGAGGTTTCTTGGGAATTGTATAATTTTTTAGCATTGCAATGTCTTCTATGGACAAAGGGGCCCCTCTATCATAAATTTCGCATTGCTTTCAAGATAGAAAATTGCTTTTCTAAACTTTGCAGCTTCTTGGGAATTCTGTAATGTTTCAAACGTTTTTGAGTGTTCTTTTGACAAATTGGCCTAATCAATATGAATTGGGAATTGTTTCAATGCTTGTAAATAGCTCCTTCGAAATTTCCGGTCTCTTCGGAATTATGGAATGCATAAAGCATCACAGAGTGTTCTTTGGACAAATAGGCTTCATCCTAATGAATTGCGCATTATTTCAATGCTTGTAAATTTCTTCTCTGTAATTTGCGGTCTCTTTTGAATTAGGGAATGTTTAAACATTGCAAAGTGTTGTTTCGACAAGCAGGCATCAATATAGAGAACTTCGCATTGTTTCAATGCTTGTAAATTACTTTTTTGTAATTTGTGATTTCTTTGGAATTAAGGAAAATATTAAGTATGGCAAAGAGCTCTTTCGACAAACTGACCTCTCTATAGAGAATTGGGCACAGTTTTAATCCTTCTAAACAGCTATTTTGAATTTCCCACTTTCTTGGGAATTGTATAATTTTTTAGCATCGCAATGTCTTCTATAGACAAAGAAGCCCCTCTATCGTGAATTGCGCATTGCTTCCGAAATGGAAAATTGCTTTTCTAAAATTTGCGGCTTGTTGGGAATTCTGTAATGTTTCAAACGTCTTAGAGTGTTCTTTTGACAAATTGGCCTAATCAATATGAATTGTGAATTGTTTCAATGCTTGTAAATAGCTCTTTCGAAATTTACGGTCTCTTCTGAATTATGGAATGCATAAAGCATCACAGATTGTTCTTTGGACAAACAGGCTTCATCCTTATGAATTGTGCATTATTTCAATGCTTGTAAATGGCTTATCTGTAATTTGCGATTTCTTTGGAATTAAGGAATATTTTATGCATGGCAAAGAGCTCTCTCGACAAACTGAACTCTCTATAGAGAATTGGGCACAATTTTAATCCTTCAAAACAGCTATTTTGAAATTTGAATTTTCTTGGGAATTTTATAACTTTTTAGCATCCTAATGTCTTCTATGGACAAAGGGGCCCATCTATCGTGAATTGTGCATTGCTTGCAAGATGGAAAATTGCTTTTCTGAAATTTGCAGCTTGTTGGTAATTCTTTAATGTTTCAGATGTCCTAGATTGTTCTTTTGACAAATTGGCCTAATCAATATGAATAGGAATTGTTTCAATGCTTGTAAATAGCGCTTTCGAAATTTCCGGTTTCTTTTGAAATTATGGAATGCATCAAGCATCACAGAGTGTTCTTTGGACAAACAGGCTTCATCATTATAAATTCCGCATTGTTTCAATGCTATAAAATGGGTTTTCTGTAATTTGCGATTTCTTTGGAATTATTGAATATTTTATGCATGGCAAAGATCCCTTTCGACAAACTGACCTCTCTATAGAGAATTGGGCAAAGTTTTAATCCTTCAAAACAGCTATTTTGAAATCTGAGGTTTCTTGGGAATTGTATAATTTTTTAGCATTGCAATGTCTTCTATGGACAAAGGCGCCCCTCTATCATAAATTGCGCATTGCTTCCATGATGGAAAATCGCTTTTCTAAACTTTGCGGCTTCTTGGGACTTCTGTAATGTTTCAAACGTCCTAGAGTGTTCTTTTGACAAATTGGCCTTATCAATATGAATTGGGAATTGTTTCAATCCTTGTAAATAGCTCTTTCGAAATTTACGGTCTCTTCGGAATTATGGAATGCATAAAGCATCAAAGAATGTTCTTTGGACAAATAGGCTTCATCCTAATGATTTGCGCATTTTTTCAATGCTTGTAAATTTCTTTTCTGTAATTTGCGGTTTCTTTTGAATTAGGGAATGTTTAAACATTGCAAAGTGTTGTTTCCACAAGCAAGCATCAATATAGAGAACTTCGCATTGTTTCAATGCTTGTAAATTACTTTTCTGTAATTTGTGATTTCTTTGGAATTAAGGAAAATTTTAAGTATGGCAAAGAGATCTTTCGACAAACTGACCTCTCTATAGAGAATTGAGCACAGTTTTAATCCTTCTAAACAGCTATTTTGAAATTTCCACTTTCTTGGGAATTGTATAATTTTTTAGCATTGCAATGTCTTCTATGGACAAAGGGGCCCCTCTATCATAAATTTCGCATTGCTTCCAAGATGGAAAATTGCTTTTCTAAACTTTGCGGCTTCTTGGGAATTCTGTAATGTTTCAAACGTCCTAGAGTGTTCGTTTGACATATTGGCCTAATCAATATAAATTGGGAATTATTTCAATCCTTGTAAATAGCTCTTTCGAAATTTACGGTCTCTTCGGAATTATGGAATGCATAAAGCATCACAGAGTGTTCTTTGGACAAATAGGCTTCATCCTAATGAATTGCGCATTATTTCAATGCTTGTAAATGGCTTATCTGTAATTTGCGATTTCTTTGGAATTATTGAATATTTTATGCATGGCAAAGATCTCTTTCGACAAACTGACCTCTCTATGGAGAATTGGGCAAAGTTTTAGTCCTTCAAAACATCTATTTTGAAATTTGCGGTTTTTTGGGAATTGTATAATTTTTTAGCATCGCAATGTCTTCTATGGACAAAGGGGCCCATCTATCGTGAATTGTGCAATGCTTCCAAGAAGGAAAATTGCTTTTCTAAAAATTGCAACTTCTTGGTAATTCTTTAATGTTTCAAATGTCCTAGCCTGTTCTTTTGACAAATTGGCCTAAACAATATGAATTGGAATTGTTTCAATGCTTGTAAATAGCGCTTTCGAAATTTCCGGTTTCTTTTGAAATTATGGAATGCATCAAGCATCACAGAGTGTTCTTTGGACAAACAGGCTTCATCATTATAAATTCCGCATTATTTCAATGCCTGTAAATGGCTTATCTGTAATTTGCGATTTCTTTTGAATTAAGGAATATTTTATCCATGGCAAAGAGCTCTCTCGACAAACTGAACTCTCTATAGAGAATTGGGCACAATTTTAATCCTTCAAAACAGCTATTTTGAAATCTGCGGTTTCTTGGGAATTGTATAATTTTTTAGCATCGCAATGTCTTCTATGGACAAAGGGGCCCATCTATCGTAAATTGTGCAATGCTTCCAAGATGGAAAATTGCTTTTCTAAACTTTGCGGCTTCTTGGGAATTCCTTAATGCTTCAAACCTCCTAGAGTGTTCGTTTGACATATTGGCCTAATCAATATAAATTGGGAATTATTTCAATCCTTGTAAATAGCTCTTTCGAAATTTACGGTCTCTTCGGAATTATGGAATGCATAAAGCATCACAGAGTGTTCTTTGGACAAATAGGCTTCATCCTAATGAATTGCGCATTATTTCAATGCTTGTAAATTTCTTCTCTGTAATTTGCGGTCTCTTTTGAATTAGGGAATGTTTAAACATCGCAAAGTGTTGTTTCGACAAGCAGGCCTCAATGTAGAGAATTGCGCTTTGTTTCAATGCTTGTAAATGGCTTTTCTGTAATTTGCGATTTCTTTGGAATTAAGGAATATTTTATGCATGACAAAGATCGCTCTCGACAAACTGACTTTTCTATAGAAAATTGGGCAAAATTTTTGTCCTTCAAAACAACTATTTTGAAATCTGAGGTTTCTTGGGAATTGTATAATTTTTTAGCATTGCAATGTCTTCTATGGACAAAGGGGCCCCTCTATCATAAATTTCGCATTGCTTCAAAGATAGAAAATTGCTTTTCTAAACTTTGCAGCTTCTTGGGAATTCTGTAATGTTTCAAACGTCCTTGAGTGTTCTTTTGACAAATTGGCCTAATCAATATGAATTGGGAATTGTTTCAATGCTTGTAAATAGCTCCTTCGAAATTTCCGGTCTTTTCGGAAAAATGGAATGCATAAAGCATCACAGATTGTTCTTTGGACAAACAGGCTTCATCCTAATGAATTGCGCATTATTTCAATGCTTGTAAATGGCTTATCTGTAATTTGCGATTTCTTTGGAATTAAGGAATATTTTATGCATGGCAAAGAGCTCTCTCGACAAACTGAACTCTCTATAGAGAATTGGGCACAATTTTAATCCTTCAAAACAGCTATTTTGAAATTTGCACTTTCTTGAAAATTGTATATTTTTTTAGCATCCTAATGTCTTCTATGGACAAAGAGGCCCATCTATCGTGAATTGTGCATTGCTTGCAAGATGGAAAATTGATTTTCTAAAAATTGCAGCTTCTTGGTAATTCTTTAATGTTTCAAATGTCCTAGCCTGTTCTTTTGACAAATTGGCCTAATCAATATGAATTGGGAATTGTTTCAATGCTTGTAAATAGATCCTTCGAAATTTCCGGTCTCTTCGGAAATATGGAATGCATAAAGCATCACAGATTGTTCTTTGGACAAACAGGCTTCATCCTAATGAATTGCGCATTGTTTCAATGCTTGTAAATGGCTTTTCTTTAATTTGCGATTTCTTTGGAATTATTGAATATTTTATGCATGGCAAAGATCTCTTTCGACAAACTGACCTCTCCATAGAGAATTGGGCAAAGTTTTAGTCCTTCAAAACATCTATTTTGAAAACTGAGGTTTCTTGGGAATTGTATAATTTTTTAGCATTGCAATGTCTTCTATGGACAAAGGGGACCCTCTATAATAAATTGCGCATTGCTTCCAAGATGGAAGATCGCCTTTCTAAACTTTGCGGCTTCTTGGGACTTCTGTAATGTTTCAGACGTCCTAGAGTGTTCTTTTGACAAATTGGCCTAATCAATATGAATTGGGAATTGTTTCAATGCTTGTAAATAGCTCTTTCGAAATTTCTGGTATCTTCGGAAATATGGAATGCATAAAGCATCACAGATTGTTGTTTGGACAAACAGGCTTCATCCTAATGAATTGCGCATTAGTTCAATGCTTGTAAATGGCTTATCTGTAATTTGCGGTTTCTTTTGAATTAGGGAATGTTTAAACATTGCAAAGTGTTGTTTCGACAAGCAAGCATCAATATAGAGAACTTCGCATTGTTTCAATGCTTGTAAATTACTTTCCCGTAATTTGTGATTTCTTTGGAATTAAGGAAAATTTTAAGTATGGCAAAGATCTCTTTCGACAAACTGACCTCTCTATAGAGAATTGGGCACAGTTTTAATCCTTCTAAACAGCTATTTTGAAATTTCCACTTTCTTGGGAATAGTGTAATTTTTTAGCATCGCAATGTCTTCTATGGACAAAGGGGCCCCTCTATCGTGAATTGCGCATTGCTTCCAAGATGGAAAATTGCTTTTATAAACTTTGCGGTATCTTGGGAATTCTTTAATGTTTCAAAAGTCCTAGAGTGTTCTTTTGACAAATTGGCCTAATCAATATGAATTGGGAATTGTTTCAATCCTTGTAAATAGCTCTTTCGAAATTTACGGTCTCTTCGGAAGTATGGAATGCATAAAGCATCACAGAGTGTTCTTTGGACAAACAGGCTTCATCATTATAAATTCCGCATTGTTTCAATGCTTGTATATGGCTTTTCTGTAATTTGCGGTTTTTTTGGAATTATGGAATGTTTAAGCATCGCAAAGTGTTGTTTCGACAAGCAGGCCTCAATATAGAGAGTTGCGCTTTGTTTCAATGCTTGTAAATTACTTTTCTGTAATTTGTGATTTGGTAGGAATTAAGGAAAGTTTTAAGTATGGCAAAGAGCTCTTTCGACAAACTGACCTCTCTATAGAGAATTGGGCAAAGTTTTAATCCTTCTAAACAGCTATTTTGAAATTTCCACTTTCTTGGGAATTGTATAATTTTTTAGCATCGCAATGTCTTCTATGGACAAAGAGGCCCCTCTATCGTGAATTGTGCATCGCTTCCGAAATGGAAAATTGCTTTTCTAAAATTTGCGGCTTCTTGGGAATTCTGTAATGTTTCAAACGTCCTAAAGTGTTCTTTTGACAAATTGGCCTAATCAATATGAATTGGGAATTGTTTCAATGTTTGTAAATATTGTAACTAGCTCTTTCGAAATTTCTGGTCTCTTCGGAAATATGGAATGCATAAAGCATCACAGATTGTTCTTTGGACAAACAGGCTTCATCCTAATAAAATTGCGCATTATTTTAATGCATGTAAATGGCTTTTCTGTAATTTGCGATTTGTTTGGAATTAAGGAATATTTTATGCATGGCAAAGAGCTCTTTCGACAAACTGAACTCTCTATAGAGAATTGGGCAAAGTTTTAGTCCTTCAAAACAGCTATTTTGAAATCTGAGGTTTCTTGGGAATTGTATAATTTTTTAGCATTGCAATGTCTTTTATGGACAAAGGGGCCCCTCTATCATAAATTGCGCATTGCTTCCAAGATGGAAAATTGCTTTTCTAAACTTTGCGGCTTCTTGGGAATTCTGTAATGTTTCAAACGTCCTAGAGTGTTCTTTTGACAAATTGGCCTAATCAATATGAATTGGGAATTGTTTCAATCCTTGTAAATAGCTCTTTCGAAATTTACGGTCTCTTCGGAATTATGGCATGCATAAAGCATCACAGAGTGTTCTTTGGACAAATAGGCTTCATCCTAATGAATTGCGCATTATTTCAATGCTTGTAAATTTCTTCTCTGTAATTTGCAGTCTCTTTTGAATTAGGGAATGTTTAAACATCGCAAAGTGTTGTTCCGACAAGCAGGCCTCAATATAGAGAATTGCGCTTTGTTTCAATGCTTGTAAATGGCTTTTCTGTAATTTGCGATTTCTTTGGAATTAAGGAATATTTTATGCATGGCAAAGATCTCTTTCGACAAACTGAACTCTCTATATAGAATTGGGCACAATTTTAATCCTTCAAAAGAGTTATTTTGAAATCAGCTGTTTCTTGGGAATTGTATAATTTTTTAGCATCGCAATGTCTTCTATGTACAAAGTGGCCCCTCTATCGTGAATTTCGCATTGCTTCAAAGATGAAAAATTGCTTTTCTAAACTTTGCGGCTTCTTGGGAATTCTGTAATGTTTCAAACCTCCTAGAGTGTTCGTTTGACATATTGGCCTAATCAATATAAATTGGGAATTATTTCAATCCTTGTAAATAGCTCTTTCGAAATTTACGGTCTCTTCGGAATTATGGCATGCATAAAGCATCACAGAGTGTTCTTTGGACAAGTAGGCTTCATCCTAATGAATTGCGCATTATTTCAATGCTTGTAAATTTCTTCTCTGTAATTTGCAGTCTCTTTTGAATTAGGGAATGTTTAAACATCGCAAAGTGTTGTTTCGACAAGCAGGCCTCAATATAGAGAATTGCGCTTTGTTTCAATGCTTGTAAATGGCTTTTCTGTAATTTGCGATTTCTTTGGAATTAAGGAATATTTTATGCATGGCAAAGATCTCTTTCGACAAACTGACCTCTCTATAGAGAATTGGGCACAGTTTTACTCCTTCTAAAGAGTTATTTTGAAATCTGCTGTTTCTTGGGAATTGTATAATTTTTTAGCATCGCAATGTCTTCTATGTACAAAGTGGCCCCTCTATCGTGAATTTCGCATTGCTTCAAAGATGAAAAATTGCTTTTCTAAACTTTGCGGTATCTTGGGAATTCTTTAATGTTTCAAAAGTCCTAGAGTGTTCTTTTGACAAATTGGCCTAATCAATATGAATTGGGAATTGTTTCAATCCTTGTAAATAGCTCTTTCGAAATTTCCGGTCTCTTCGGAAATATGGAATGCATAAAGCATCACAGAGTGTTCTTTGGACAAACAGGCTTCATCATTATAAATTCCGCATTGTTTCAATGCTTGTATATGACTTTTCTGTAATTTGCGGTTTTTTTGGAATTATGGAATGTTTAAGCATCGCAAAGTGTTGTTTCGACAAGCAGGCCTCAATATAGAGAATTGCGCTTTGTTTCAATGCTTGTAAATTACTTTTCTGTAATTTGTGATTTGGTAGGAATTAAGGAAAATTTTAAGTATGGCAAAGAGCTCTTTCGACAAACTGACCTCTCTATAGAGAATTGGGCAAAGTTTTAATCCTTCTAAACAGCTATTTTGAAGTTTCCACTTTCTTGGGAATTGTATAATTTTTTAGCATCGCAATGTCTTCTATGGACAAAGAGGCCCCTCTATCGTGAATTGCGCATCGCTTCCGAAATGGAAAATTGCTTTTCTAAAATTTGCGGCTTCTTGGGAATTCTGTAATGTTTCAAACGTCCTAAAGTGTTCTTTTGACAAATTGGCCTAATCAATATGAATTGGGAATTGTTTCAATGTTTGTAAATATTGTAACTAGCTCTTTCGAAATTTCTGGTCTCTTCGGAAATATGGAATGCATAAAGCATCACAGATTGTTCTTTGGACAAACAGGCTTCATCCTAATAAAATTGCGCATTATTTCAATGCATGTAAATGGCTTTTCTGTAATTTGCGATTTGTTTGGAATTAAGGAATATTTTATGCATGGCAAAGAGCTCTTTCGACAATCTGAACTCTCTATAGAGAATTGGGCAAAGTTTTAGTCCTTCAAAACAGCTATTTTGAAATCTGAGGTTTCTTGGGAATTGTATAATTTTTTAGCATTGCAATGTCTTTTATGGACAAAGGGGCCCCTCTATCATAAATTGCGCATTGCTTCCAAGATGGAAAATTGCTTTTCTAAACTTTGCGGCTTCTTGGGAATTCTGTAAAGTTTCAAACGTCCTAGAGTGTTGTTTTGACAATTTGGCCTAATCAATATGAATTGGGAATTGTTTCAATCCTTGTAAATAGCTCTTTCGAAATTTACGGTCTCTTCGGAATTATGGCATGCATAAAGCATCACAGAGTGTTCTTTGGACAAATAGGCTTCATCCTAATGAATTGCGCATTATTTCAATTCTTGTAAATTTCTTCTCTGTAATTTGCAGTCTCTTTTGAATTAGGGAATGTTTAAACATCGCAAAGTGTTGTTTCGACAAGCAGGCCTCAATATAGAGAATTGCGCTTTGTTTCAATGCTTGTAAATGGCTTTTCTGTAATTTGCGATTTCTTTGGAATTAAGGAATATTTTATGCATGGCAAAGATCTCTTTCGACAAACTGAACTCTCTATAGAGAGTTGGGCACAATTTTAATCCTTCAAAAGAGTTATTTTGAAATCTGCTGTTTCTTGGGAATTGTATAATTTTTTAGCATCGCAATGTCTTCTATGTACAAAGTGGCCCCTCTATCGTGAATTTCGCATTGCTTCAAAGATGAAAAATTGCTTTTCTAAACTTTGCGGCTTCTTGGGAATTCTGTAATGTTTCAAACCTCCTAGAGTGTTCGTTTGACATATTGGCCTAATCAATATAAATTGGGAATTATTTCAATCCTTGTAAATAGCTCTTTCGAAATTTACGGTCTCTTCGGAATTATGGCATGCATAAAGCATCACAGAGTGTTCTTTGGACAAATAGGCTTCATCCTAATGAATTGCGCATTATTTCAATGCTTGTAAATTTCTTCTCTGTAATTTGCAGTCTCTTTTGAATTAGGGAATGTTTAAACATCGCAAAGTGTTGTTTCGACAAGCAGGCCTCAATATAGAGAATTGCACTTTGTTTCAATGCTTGTAAATGGCTTTTCTGTAATTTGCGATTTCTTTGGAATTAAGGAATATTTTATGCATGGCAAAGATCTCTTTCGACAAACTGAACTCTCTATAGAGAATTGGGCACAATTTTAATCCTTCAAAAGAGTTATTTTGAAATCTGCTGTTTCTTGGGAGTTGTATAATTTTTTAGCATCGCAATGTCTTCTATGTACAAAGTGGCCCCTCTATCGTGAATTTCGCATTGCTTCAAAGATGAAAAATTGCTTTTCTAAACTTTGCGGCTTCTTGGGAATTGTGTAATGTTTCAAACCTCCTAGAGTGTTCGTTTGAAATATTGGCCTAATCAATATAAATTGGGAATTATTTCAATCCTTGTAAATAGCTCTTTCGAAATTTACGGTCTCTTCGGAATTATGGAATGCATAAAGCATCACAGAGTGTTCTTTGGACAAATAGGCTTCATCCTAATGAATTGCGCATTATTTCAATGCTTGTAAATTTCTTCTCTGTAATTTGCGGTCTCTTTTGAATTAGGGAATGTTTAAACATTGCAAAGTGTTGTTTCGACAAGCAGGCCTCAATGTAGAGAATTGCGCTTTGTTTCAATGCTTGTAAATGGCTTTTCTGTAATTTGCGATTTCTTTGGAATTAAGGAATATTTTACGCATGACAAAGATCGCTCTCGACAAACTGACCTTTCTGTAGAAAATTGGGCAAAATTTTTGTCCTTCAAAACAACTATTTTGAAATCTGAGGTTTCTTGGGAATTGTATAATTTTTTAGCATTGCAATGTCTTCTATGGACAAAGGGGCCCCTCTATCATAAATTTCGCATTGCTTCAAAGATAGAAAATTGCTTTTCTAAACTTTGCAGCTTCTTGGGAATTCTGTAATGTTTCAAACGTCCTTGAGTGTTCTTTTGACAAATTGGCTTAATCAATATGAATTGGGAATTGTTTCAATGCTTGTAAATAGCTCCTTCGAAATTTCCGGTCTTTTCGGAAAAATGGAATGCATAAAGCATCACAGATTGTTCTTTGGACAAACAGGCTTCATCCTAATGAATTGCGCATTATTTCAATGCTTGTAAATGGCTTATCTGTAATTTGCGATTTCTTTGGAATTAAGGAATATTTTATGCATGGCAAAGAGCTCTCTCGACAAACTGAACTCTCTATAGAGAATTGGGCACAATTTTAATCCTTCAAAACAGCTATTTTGAAATTTGCACTTTCTTGGAAATTGTATATTTTTTTAGCATCCTAATGTCTTCTATGGACAAAGAGGCCCATCTATTGTGAATTGTGCATTGCTTGCAAGATGGAAAATTGCTTTTCTAAAAATTGCAGCTTCTTGGTAATTCTTTAATGTTTCAAATGTCCTAGCCTGTTCTTTTGACAAATTGGCCTAATCAATATGAATTGGGAATTGTTTCAATGCTTGTAAATAGATCCTTCGAAATTTCCGGTCTCTTCGGAAATATGGAATGCATAAAGCATCACAGATTGTTCTTTGGACAAACAGGCTTCATCCTAATGAATTGCACATTGTTTCAATGCTTGTAAATGGCTTTTCTGTAATTTGCGATTTCTTTGGAATTATTGAATATTTTATGCATGGCAAAGATCTCTTTCGACAAACTGACCTCTCTATAGAGAATTGGGCAAAGTTTTAGTCCTTCAAAACATCTATTTTGAAATCTGAGGTTTCTTGGGAATTGTATGATTTTTTAGCATTGCAATGTCTTCTATGGACAAAGGGGACCCTCTATAATAAATTGCGCATTGCTTCCAAGATGGAAGATCGCCTTTCTAAACTTTGCGGCTTCTTGGGACTTCTGTAATGTTTCAAACGTCCTAGAGTGTTCTTTTGACAAATTGGCCTAATCAATATGAATTGGGAATTGTTTCAATGCTTGTAAATAGCTCTTTCGAAATTTCTGGTATCTTCGGAAATATGGAATGCATAAAGCATCACAGATTGTTCTTTGGACAAACAGGCTTCATCCTAATGAATTGCGCATTAGTTCAATGCTTGTAAATGGCTTATCTGTAATTTGCGGTTTCTTTTGAATTAGGGAATGTTTAAACATTGCAAAGTGTCGTTTCGACAAGCAAGCATCAATATAGAGAACTTCGCATTGTTTCAATGCTTGTAAATTACTTTCCCGTAATTTGTGATTTCTTTGGAATTAAGGAAAATTTTAAGTATGGCAAAGATCTCTTTCGACAAACTGACCTCTCTATAGAGAATTGGGCACAGTTTTAATCCTTCTAAACAGCTATTTTTAAATTTCCACTTTCTTGGGAATTGTATAATTTTTTAGCATTGCAATGTCTTCTATGGACAAAGGGGCCCCTCTATCATAAATTTCGCATTGCTTCCAAGATAGAAAATTGCTTTTCTAAACTTTGCAGCTTCTTGGGAATTCTGTAATGTTTCAAACGTCCTTGAGTGTTCTTTTGACAAATTGGCCTAATCAATATGAATTGGGAATTGTTTCAATGCTTGTAAATAACTCCTTCGAAATTTCCGGTCTCTTCGGAAATATGGAATGCATAAAGCATGACAGATTGTTCTTTGGACAAACAGGTTTCATCCTAATGAATTGCGCATTATTTCAATGCTTGTAAATGGCTTATCTGTAATTTGCGATTTCTTTGGAATTAAGGAATATTTTATGAATGGCAAAGAGCTCTCTCGACAAACTGACCTCTCTATAGAGAATTGGGCACAATTTTAATCCTTCAAAACAGCTATTTCGAAATCTGCGGTTTCTCGGGAATTGTATAATTTTTTAGCATCGCAATGTCTTCTATGGACAAAGAGGCCCTTCTATCGTGAATTGCGCATTGCTTCCGAAATGGAAAATTGCTTTTCTAAAATTTGGGGCTTGTTGGGAATTCTGTAATGTTTCAAACGTCCTTGAGTTTTCTTTTGACAAATTGGCCTAATCAATATGAATTGGGAATTGCTTCAATGCTTGTAAATAGCTCCTTTGAAATTTCCGGTCTCTTCGGAAATATGGAATGCATAAAGCATCACAGATTGTTCTTTGGACAAACAGGCTTCATCCTAATGAATTGCGCATTACTTCAATGCTTGTAAATGGCTTTTCTGTAATTTGCGATTTCTTTGGAATTAAGGAATATTTTATGCATGGCAAAGAGCTCTCTCAACAAACCGAACTCTCTATAGAGAATTGGGCACAATTTTAATCCTTCAAAACAGCTATTTTGAAATCTGCGGTTTCTTGGGAATTGTATAATTTGTTAGCTTCGCAATGTCTTCTATGGACAAAGGGGCCCATCTATCGTGAATTGTGCAATGCTTCCAAGATGGAAAATTGCTTTTCTAAACTTTGCGGCTTCTTGGGAATTCTGTAATGTTTCAAACGTCCTAGAGTGTTCGTTTGACATATTGGCCTAATCAACATAAATTGGGAATTATTTCAATCCTTGTAAATAGCTCTTTCGAAATTTACGGTCTCTTCGGAATTATGGAATGCATAAAGCATCACAGAGTGTTCTTTGGACAAATAGGCTTCATCCTAATGAATTGAGCATTATTTCATTGCTTGTAATTTTCTTCTCTGTAATTTGCGGTCTCTTTTGAATTAGGGAATGTTTAAACATCGCAAAGTGTTGTTTCGACAAGCAGGCCTCAATATAGAGAATTGCGCTTTGTTTCAATGCTTGTAAATGGCTTTTCTGTAATTTGCGATTTCTTTGGAATTAAGGAATATTTTATGCATGGCAAAGATCTCTTTCGACAAACTGACCTCTCTATAGAGAATTGGGCACAGTTTTACTCCTTCTAAAGAGTTATTTTGAAATCTGCTGTTTCTTGGGAATTGTATAATTTTTTAGCATCGCAATGTCTTCTATGTACAAAGTGGCCCCTCTATCGTGAATTTTGCATTGCTTCCAAGATGGAAAATTGCTTTTATAAACTTTGCGGTATCTTGGGAATTCTTTAATGTTTCAAAAGTCCTAGAGTGTTCTTTTGACAAATTGGCCTAATCAATATGAATTGGGAATTGTTTCAATCCTTGTAAATAGCTCTTTCGAAATTTACGGTCTCTTCGGAAATATGGAATGCATAAAGCATCACAGAGTGTTCTTTGGACAAACAGGCTTCATCATTATAAATTCCGCATTGTTTCAATGCTTGTATATGACTTTTCTGTAATTTGCGGTTTTTTTGGAATTATGGAATGTTTAAGCATCGCAAAGTGTTGTTTCGACAAGCAGGCCTCAATATAGAGAATTGCGCTTTGTTTCAATGCTTGTAAATTACTTTTCTGTAATTTGTGATTTGGTAGGAATTAAGGAAAATTTTAAGTATGGCAAAGAGCTCTTTCGACAAACTGACCTCTCTATAGAGAATTGGGCAAAGTTTTAATCCTTCTAAACAGCTATTTTTAAGTTTCCACTTTCTTGGGAATTGTATAATTTTTTAGCATCGCAATGTCTTCTATGGACAAAGAGGCCCCTCTATCGTGAATTGCGCATCGCTTCCGAAATGGAAAATTGCTTTTCTAAAATTTGCGGCTTCTTGGGAATTCTGTAATGTTTCAAACGTCCTAAAGTGTTCTTTTGACAAATTGGCCTAATCAATATGAATTGGGAATTGTTTCAATGTTTGTAAATATTGTAACTAGCTCTTTCGAAATTTCTGGTCTCTTCGGAAATATGGAATGCATAAAGCATCACAGATTGTTCTTTGGACAAACAGGCTTCATCCTAATAAAATTGCGCATTATTTCAATGCATGTAAATGGCTTTTCTGTAATTTGCGATTTGTTATGAATTAAGGAATATTTTATGCATGGCAAAGAGCTCTTTCGACAAACTGAACTCTCTATAGAGAATTGGGCACAATTTTAATCCTTCAAAAGAGTTATTTTGAAATCTGCTGTTTCTTGGGAGTTGTATAATTTTTTAGCATCGCAATGTCTTCTATGTACAAAGTGGCCCCTCTATCGTGAATTTCGCATTGCTTCAAAGATGAAAAATTGCTTTTCTAAACTTTGCGGCTTCTTGGGAATTGTGTAATGTTTCAAACCTCCTAGAGTGTTCGTTTGAAATATTGGCCTAATCAATATAAATTGGGAATTTTTTCAATCCTTGTAAATAGCTCTTTCGAAATTTACGGTCTCTTCGTAATTATGGAATGCATAAAGCATCACAGAGTGTTCTTTGGACAAATAGGCTTCATCCTAATGAATTGCGCATTATTTCAATGCTTGTAAATTTCTTCTCTGTAATTTGCGGTCTCTTTTGAATTAGGGAATGTTTAAACATTGCAAAGTGTTGTTTCGACAAGCAGGCCTCAATGTAGAGAATTGCGCTTTGTTTCAATGCTTGTAAATGGCTTTTCTGTAATTTGCGATTTCTTTGGAATTAAGGAATATTTTACGCATGACAAAGATCGCTCTCGACAAACTGACCTTTCTGTAGAAAATTGGGCAAAATTTTTGTCCTTCAAAACAACTATTTTGAAATCTGAGGTTTCTTGGGAATTGTATAATTTTTTAGCATTGCAATGTCTTCTATGGACAAAGGGGCCCCTCTATCATAAATTTCGCATTGCTTCACAGATAGAAAATTGCTTTTCTAAACTTTGCAGCTTCTTGGGAATTCTGTAATGTTTCAAACGTCCTTGAGTGTTCTTTTGACAAATTGGCTTAATCAATATGAATTGGGAATTGTTTCAATGCTTGTAAATAGCTCCTTCGAAATTTCCGGTCTTTTCGGAAAAATGGAATGCATAAAGCATCACAGATTGTTCATTGGACAAACAGGCTTCATCCTAATGAATTGCGCATTATTTCAATGCTTGTAAATGGCTTATCTGTAATTTGCGATTTCTTTGGAATTAAGGAATATTTTATGCATGGCAAAGAGCTCTCTCGACAAACTGAACTCTCTATAGAGAATTGGGCACAATTTTAATCCTTCAAAACAGCTATTTTGAAATTTGCACTTTCTTGGAAATTGTATATTTTTTTAGCATCCTAATGTCTTCTATGGACAAAGAGGCCCATCTATTGTGAATTGTGCATTGCTTGCAAGATGGAAAATTGCTTTTCTAAAAATTGCAGCTTCTTGGTAATTCTTTAATGTTTCAAATGTCCTAGCCTGTTCTTTTGACAAATTGGCCTAATCAATATGAATTGGGAATTGTTTCAATGCTTGTAAATAGATCCTTCGAAATTTCCGGTCTCTTCGGAAATATGGAATGCATAAAGCATCACAGATTGTTCTTTGGACAAACAGGCTTCATCCTAATGAATTGCACATTGTTTCAATGCTTGTAAATGGCTTTTCTGTAATTTGCGATTTCTTTGGAATTATTGAATATTTTATGCATGGCAAAGATCTCTTTCGACAAACTGACCTCTCTATAGAGAATTGGGCAAAGTTTTAGTCCTTCAAAACATCTATTTTGAAATCTGAGGTTTCTTGGGAATTGTATGATTTTTTAGCATTGCAATGTCTTCTATGGACAAAGGGGACCCTCTATAATAAATTGCGCATTGCTTCCAAGATGGAAGATCGCCTTTCTAAACTTTGCGGCTTCTTGGGACTTCTGTAATGTTTCAAACGTCCTAGAGTGTTCTTTTGACAAATTGGCCTAATCAATATGAATTGGGAATTGTTTCAATGCTTGTAAATAGCTCTTTCGAAATTTCTGGTATCTTCGGAAATATGGAATGCATAAAGCATCACAGATTGTTCTTTGGACAAACAGGCTTCATCCTAATGAATTGCGCATTAGTTCAATGCTTGTAAATGGCTTATCTGTAATTTGCGGTTTCTAATGAATTAGGGAATGTTTAAACATTGCAAAGTGTCGTTTCGACAAGCAAGCATCAATATAGAGAACTTCGCATTGTTTCAATGCTTGTAAATTACTTTCCCGTAATTTGTGATTTCTTTGGAATTAAGGAAAATTTTAAGTATGGCAATGATCTCTTTCGACAAACTGACCTCTCTATAGAGAATTGGGCACAGTTTTAATCCTTCTAAACAGCTATTTTTAAATTTCCACTTTCTTGGGAATTGTATAATTTTTTAGCATTGCAATGTCTTCTATGGCCAAAGGGGCCCCTCTATCATAAATTTCGCATTGCTTCCAAGATAGAAAATTGCTTTTCTAAACTTTGCAGCTTCTTGGGAATTCTGTAATGTTTCAAACGTCCTTGAGTGTTCTTTTGACAAATTGGCCTAATCAATATGAATTGGGAATTGTTTCAATGCTTGTAAATAACTCCTTCGAAATTTCCGGTCTCTTCGGAAATATGGAATGCATAAAGCATGACAGATTGTTCTTTGGACAAACAGGTTTCATCCTAATGAATTGCGCATTATTTCAATGCTTGTAAATGGCTTATCTGTAATTTGCGATTTCTTTGGAATTAAGGAATATTTTATGAATGGCAAAGAGCTCTCTCGACAAACTGACCTCTCTATAGAGAATTGGGCACAATTTTAATCCTTCAAAACAGCTATTTCGAAATCTGCGGTTTCTCGGGAATTGTATAATTTTTTAGCATCGCAATGTCTTCTATGGACAAAGAGGCCCTTCTATCGTGAATTGCGCATTGCTTCCGAAATGGAAAATTGCTTTTCTAAAATTTGGGGCTTGTTGGGAATTCTGTAATGTTTCAAACGTCCTTGAGTTTTCTTTTGACAAATTGGCCTAATCAATATGAATTGGGAATTGCTTCAATGCTTGTAAATAGCTCCTTTGAAATTTCCGGTCTCTTCGGAAATATGGAATGCATAAAGCATCACAGATTGTTCTTTGGACAAACAGGCTTCATCCTAATGAATTGCGCATTATTTCAATGCTTGTAAATGGCTTTTCTGTAATTTGCGATTTCTTTGGAATTAAGGAATATTTTATGCATGGCAAAGAGCTCTCTCAACAAACCGAACTCTCTATAGAGAATTGGGCACAATTTTAATCCTTCAAAACAGCTATTTTGAAATCTGCGGTTTCTTGGGAATTGTATAATTTGTTAGCTTCGCAATGTCTTCTATGGACAAAGGGGCCCATCTATCGTGAATTGTGCAATGCTTCCAAGATGGAAAATTGCTTTTCTAAACTTTGCGGCTTCTTGGGAATTCTGTAATGTTTCAAACGTCCTAGAGTGTTCGTTTGACATATTGGCCTAATCAATATAAATTGGGAATTATTTCAATCCTTGTAAATAGCTCTTTCGAAATTTACGGTCTCTTCGGAATTATGGAATGCATAAAGTATCACAGAGTGTTCTTTGGACAAATAGGCTTCATCCTAATGAATTGAGCATTATTTCATTGCTTGTAATTTTCTTCTCTGTAATTTGCGGTCTCTTTTGAATTAGGGAATGTTTAAACATCGCAAAGTGTTGTTTCGACAAGCAGGCCTCAATATAGAGAATTGCGCTTTGTTTCAATGCTTGTAAATGGCTTTTCTGTAATTTGCGATTTCTTTGGAATTAAGGAATATTTTATGCATGGCAAAGATCTCTTTCGACAAACTGACCTCTCTATAGAGAATTGGGCACAGTTTTACTCCTTCTAAAGAGTTATTTTGAAATCTGCTGTTTCTTGGGAATTGTATAATTTTTTAGCATCGCAATGTCTTCTATGTACAAAGTGGCCCCTCTATCGTGAATTTCGCATTGCTTCAAAGATGAAAAATTGCTTTTCTAAACTTTGCGGTATCTTGGGAATTCTTTAATGTTTCAAAAGTCCTAGAGTGTTCTTTTGACAAATTGGCCTAATCAATATGAATTGGGAATTGTTTCAATCCTTGTAAATAGCTCTTTCGAAATTTACAGTCTCTTCGGAAATATGGAATGCATAAAGCATCACAGAGTGTTCTTTGGACAAACAGGCTTCATCATTATAAATTCCGCATTGTTTCAATGCTTGTATATGACTTTTCTGTAATTTGCGGTTTTTTTGGAATTATGGAATGTTTAAGCATCGCAAAGTGTTGTTTCGACAAGCAGGCCTCAATATAGAGAATTGCGCTTTGTTTCAATGCTTGTAAATTACTTTTCTGTAATTTGTGATTTGGTAGGAATTAAGGAAAATTTTAAGTATGGCAAAGAGCTCTTTCGACAAACTGACCTCTCTATAGAGAATTGGGCAAAGTTTTAATCCTTCTAAACAGCTATTTTGAAATTTCCACTTTCTTGGGAATTGTATAATTTTTTAGCATCGCAATGTCTTCTATGGACAAAGAGGCCCCTCTATCGTGAATTGCGCATCGCTTCCGAAATGGAAAATTGCTTTTCTAAAATTTGCGGCTTCTTGGGAATTCTGTAATGTTTCAAACGTCCTAAAGTGTTCTTTTGACAAATTGGCCTAATCAATATGAATTGGGAATTGTTTCAATGTTTGTAAATATTGTAACTAGCTCTTTCGAAATTTCTGGTCTCTTCGGAAATATGGAATGCATAAAGCATCACAGATTGTTCTTTGGACAAACAGGCTTCATCCTAATAAAATTGCGCATTATTTCAATGCATGTAAATGGCTTTTCTGTAATTTGCGATTTGTTTGGAATTAAGGAATATTTTATGCATGGCAAAGAGCTCTTTCGACAAACTGAACTCTCTATAGAGAATTGGGCAAAGTTTTAGTCCTTCAAAACAGCTATTTTGAAATCTGAGGTTTCTTGGGAATTGTATAATTTTTTAGCATTGCAATGTCTTTTATGGACAAAGGTGCCCCTCTATCATAAATTGCGCATTGCTTCCAAGATGGAAAATTGCTTTTCTAAACTTTGCGGCTTCTTGGGAATTCTGTAAAGTTTCAAACGTCCTAGAGTGTTGTTTTGACAATTTGGCCTAATCAATATGAATTGGGAATTGTTTCAATCCTTGTAAATAGCTCTTTCGAAATTTACGGTCTCTTCGGAATTATGGCATGCATAAAGCATCACAGAGTGTTCTTTGGACAAATAGGCTTCATCCTAATGAATTGCGCATTATTTCAATTCTTGTAAATTTCTTCTCTGTAATTTGCAGTCTCTTTTGAATTAGGGAATGTTTAAACATCGCAAAGTGTTGTTCCGACAAGCAGGCCTCAATATAGAGAATTGCGCTTTGTTTCAATGCTTGTAAATGGCTTTTCTGTAATTTGCGATTTCTTTGGAATTAAGGAATATTTTATGAATGGCAAAGATCTCTTTCGACAAACTGACCTCTCTATAGAGAATTGGGCACAATTTTAATCCTTCAAAAGAGTTATTTTGAAATCTGCTGTTTCTTGGGAATTGTATAATTTTTTAGCATCGCAATGTCTTCTATGTACAAAGTGGCCCCTCTATCGTGAATTTCGCATTGCTTCAAAGATGAAAAATTGCTTTTCTAAACTTTGCGGCTTCTTGGGAATTCTGTAATGTTTCAAACCTCCTAGAGTGTTCGTTTGACATATTGGCCTAATCAATATAAATTGGGAATTATTTCAATCCTTGTAAATAGCTCTTTCGAAATTTACGGTCTCTTCGGAATTATGGCATGCATAAAGCATCACAGAGTGTTCTTTGGACAAATAGGCTTCATCCTAATGAATTGCGCATTATTTCAATGCTTGTAAATTTCTTCTCTGTAATTTGCAGTCTCTTTTGAATTAGGGAATGTTTAAACATCGCAAAGTGTTGTTTCGACAAGCAGGCCTCAATATAGAGAATTGCACTTTGTTTCAATGCTTGTAAATGGCTTTTCTGTAATTTGCGATTTCTTTGGAATTAAGGAATATTTTATGCATGGCAAAGATCTCTTTCGACAAACTGAACTCTCTATAGAGAATTGGGCACAATTTTAATCCTTCAAAAGAGTTATTTTGAAATCTGCTGTTTCTTGGGAGTTGTATAATTTTTTAGCATCGCAATGTCTTCTATGTACAAAGTGGCCCCTCTATCGTGAATTTCGCATTGCTTCAAAGATGAAAAATTGCTTTTCTAAACTTTGCGGCTTCTTGGGAATTGTGTAATGTTTCAAACCTCCTAGAGTGTTCGTTTGAAATATTGGCCTAATCAATATAAATTGGGAATTATTTCAATCCTTGTAAATAGCTCTTTCGAAATTTACGGTCTCTTCGGAATTATGGAATGCATAAAGCATCACAGAGTGTTCTTTGGACAAATAGGCTTCATCCTAATGAATTGCGCATTATTTCAATGCTTGTAAATTTCTTCTCTGTAATTTGGCAAAATTACAAAATTGGGCAAAATTTTTGTCCTTCAAAACAACTATTTTGAAATCTGAGGTTTCTTGGGAATTGTATAATTTTTTAGCATTGCAATGTCTTCTATGGACAAAGGGGCCCCTCTATCATAAATTTCGCATTGCTTCCAAGATAGAAAATTGCTTTTCTAAACTTTGCAGCTTCTTGGGAATTCTGTAATGTTTCAAACGTCCTTGAGTGTTCTTTTGACAAATTGGCCTAATCAATATGAATTGGGAATTGTTTCAATGCTTGTAAATAACTCCTTCGAAATTTCCGGTCTCTTCGGAAATATGGAATGCATAAAGCATGACAGATTGTTCTTTGGACAAACAGGTTTCATCCTAATGAATTGCGCATTATTTCAATGCTTGTAAATGGCTTATCTGTAATTTGCGATTTCTTTGGAATTAAGGAATATTTTATGAATGGCAAAGAGCTCTCTCGACAAACTGAACTCTCTATAGAGAATTGGGCACAATTTTAATCCTTCAAAACAGCTATTTCGAAATCTGCGGTTTCTCGGGAATTGTATAATTTTTTAGCATCGCAATGTCTTCTATGGACAAAGAGGCCCTTCTATCGTGAATTGCGCATTGCTTCCGAAATGGAAAATTGCTTTTCTAAAATTTGGGGCTTGTTGGGAATTCTGTAATGTTTCAAACGTCCTTGAGTTTTCTTTTGACAAATTGGCCTAATCAATATGAATTGGGAATTGCTTCAATGCTTGTAAATTGCTCCTTTGAAATTTCCGGTCTCTTCGGAAATATGGAATGCATAAAGCATCACAGATTGTTCTTTGGACAAACAGGCTTCATCCTAATGAATTGCGCATTATTTCAATGCTTGTAAATGGCTTTTCTGTAATTTGCGATTTCTTTGGAATTAAGGAATATTTTATGCATGGCAAAGAGCTCTCTCAACAAACCGAACTCTCTATAGAGAATTGGGCACAATTTTAATCCTTCAAAACAGCTATTTTGAAATCTGCGGTTTCTTGGGAATTGTATAATTTTTTAGCATCGCAATGTCTTCTATGGACAAAGGGGCCCATCTATCGTGAATTGTGCAATGCTTCCAAGATGGAAAATTGCTTTTCTAAACTTTGCAGCTTCTTGGGAATTCTGTAATGTTTCAAACGTCCTAGAGTGTTCGTTTGACATATTGGCCTAATCAATATAAATGGTAATTATTTCAATCCTTGTAAATAGCTCTTTCGAAATTTACGGTCTCTTCGGAATTATGGAATGCATAAAGCATCACAGAGTGTTCTTTGGACAAATAGGCTTCATCCTAATGAATTGAGCATTATTTCATTGCTTGTAATTTTCTTCTCTGTAATTTGCGGTCTCTTTTGAATTAGGGAATGTTTAAACATCGCAAAGTGTTGTTTCGACAAGCAGGCCTCAATATAGAGAATTGCGCTTTGTTTCAATGCTTGTAAATGGCTTTTCTGTAATTTGCGATTTCTTTGGAGTTAAGGAATATTTTATGCATGGTAAAGATCGCTCTCGACAAACTGACCTTTCTATAGAAAATTGGGCAAAGTTTTAGTCCTTCAAAACAACTATTTTGAAATCTGAGGTTTCTTGGGAATTGTATAATTTTTTAGCATTGCAATGTCTTCTATGGACAAAGGGGCCCCTCTATCATAAATTTCGCATTGCTTTCAAGATAGAAAATTGCTTTTCTAAACTTTGCAGCTTCTTGGGAATTCTGTAATGTTTCAAACGTTTTTGAGTGTTCTTTTGACAAATTGGCCTAATCAATATGAATTGGGAATTGTTTCAATGCTTGTAAATAGCTCCTTCGAAATTTCCGGTCTCTTCGGAATTATGGAATGCATAAAGCATCACAGAGTGTTCTTTGGACAAATAGGCTTCATCCTAATGAATTGCGCATTATTTCAATGCTTGTAAATTTCTTCTCTGTAATTTGCGGTCTCTTTTGAATTAGGGAATGTTTAAACATTGCAAAGTGTTGTTTCGACAAGCAGGCATCAATATAGAGAACTTCGCATTGTTTCAATGCTTGTAAATTACTTTTCTGTAATTTGTGATTTCTTTGGAATTAAGGAAAATATTAAGTATGGCAAAGAGCTCTTTCGACAAACTGACCTCTCTATAGAGAATTGGGCACAGTTTTAATCCTTCTAAACAGCTATTTTGAATTTCCCACTTTCTTGGGAATTGTATAATTTTTTAGCATCGCAATGTCTTCTATAGACAAAGAAGCCCCTCTATCGTGAATTGCACATTGCTTCCGAAATGGAAAATTGCTTTTCTAAAATTTGCAGCTTGTTGGGAATTCTGTAATGTTTCAAACGTCTTAGAGTGTTCTTTTGACAAATTGGCCTAATCAATATGAATTGGGAATTGTTTCAATGCTTGTAAATAGCTCTTTCGAAATTTACGGTCTCTTCTGAATTATGGAATGCATAAAGCATCACAGATTGTTCTTTGGACAAACAGGCTTCATCCTTATGAATTGTGCATTATTTCAATGCTTGTAAATGGCTTATCTGTAATTTGCGATTTCCTTGGAATTAAGGAATATTTTATGCATGGCAAAGAGCTCTCTTGACAAACTGAAATCTCTATAGAGAATTGGGCACAATTTTAATCCTTGAAAACAGCTATTTCAAAATTTGCACTTTCTTGGGAATTTTATAACTTTTTAGCATCCTAATGTCTTCTATGGACAAAGGGGCCCATCTATCGTGAATTGTGCATTGCTTGCAAGATGGAAAATTGCTTTTCTGAAATTTGCAGCTTGTTGGTAATTCTTTAATGTTTCAGATGTCCTAGATTGTTCTTTTGACAAATTGGCCTAATCAATATGAATAGGAATTGTTTCAATGCTTGTAAATAGCGCTTTCGAAATTTCCGGTTTCTTTTGAAATTATGGAATGCATCAAGCATCACAGAGTGTTCTTTGGACAAACAGGCTTCATCATTATAAATTCCGCATTGTTTCAATGCTATAAAATGGGTTTTCTGTAATTTGCGATTTCTTTGGAATTATTGAATATTTTATGCATGGCAAAGATCCCTTTCGACAACCTGACCTCTCTATAGAGAATTGGGCAAAGTTTTAATCCTTCAAAACAGCTATTTTGAAATCTGAGGTTTCTTGGGAATTGTATAATTTGTTAGCATTGCAATGTCTTCTATGGACAAAGGCGCCCCTCTATCATAAATTGCGCATTGCTTCCATGATGGAAAATCGCTTTTCTAAACTTTGCGGCTTCTTGGGACTTCTGTAATGTTTCAAACGTCCTAGAGTGTTCTTTTGACAAATTGGCCTTATCAATATGAATTGGGAATTGTTTCAATCCTTGTAAATAGCTCTTTCGAAATTTACGGTCTCTTCGGAATTATGGAATGCATAAAGCATCAAAGAATGTTCTTTGGACAAATAGGCTTCATCCTAATGATTTGCGCATTTTTTCAATGCTTGTAAATTTCTTTTCTGTAATTTGCGGTTTCTTTTGAATTAGGGAATGTTTAAACATTGCAAAGTGTTGTTTCGACAAGCAAGCATCAATATAGAGAACTTCGCATTGTTTCAATGCTTGTAAATTACTTTTCTGTAATTTGTGATTTCTTTGGAATTAAGGAAAATTTTAAGTATGGCAAAGAGCTCTTTCGACAAACTGACCTCTCTATAGAGAATTGAGCACAGTTTTAATCCTTCTAAACAGCTATTTTGAAATTTCCACTTTCTTGGGAATTGTATAATTTTTTAGCATTGCAATGTCTTCTATGGACAAAGGGGCCCCTCTATCATAAATTTCGCATTGCTTCCAAGATGGAAAATTGCTTTTCTAAACTTTGCGGCTTCTTGGGAATTCTGTAATGTTTCAAACGTCCTAGAGTGTTCGTTTGACATATTGGCCTAATCAATATAAATTGGGAATTATTTCAATCCTTGTAAATAGCTCTTTCGAAATTTACGGTCTCTTCGGAATTATGGAATGCATAAAGCATCACAGAGTGTTCTTTGGACAAATAGGCTTCATCCTAATGAATTGCGCATTATTTCAATGCTTGTAAATGGCTTATCTGTAATTTGCGATTTCTTTGGAATTATTGAATATTTTATGCATGGCAAAGATCTCTTTCGACAAACTGACCTCTCTATGGAGAATTGGGCAAAGTTTTAGTCCTTCAAAACATCTATTTTGAAATTTGCGGTTTTTTGGGAATTGTATAATTTTTTAGCATCGCAATGTCTTCTATGGACAAAGGGGCCCATCTATCGTGAATTGTGCAATGCTTCCAAGAAGGAAAATTGCTTTTCTAAAAATTGCAACTTCTTGGTAATTCTTTAATGTTTCAAATGTCCTAGCCTGTTCTTTTGACAAATTGGCCTAAACAATATGAATTGGAATTGTTTCAATGCTTGTAAATAGCGCTTTCGAAATTTCCGGTTTCTTTTGAAATTATGGAATGCATCAAGCATCACAGAGTGTTCTTTGGACAAACAGGCTTCATCATTATAAATTCCGCATTATTTCAATGCCTGTAAATGGCTTATCTGTAATTTGCGATTTCTTTTGAATTAAGGAATATTTTATCCATGGCAAAGAGCTCTCTCGACAAACTGAACTCTCTATAGAGAATTGGGCACAATTTTAATCCTTCAAAACAGCTATTTTGAATTCTGCGGTTTCTTGGGAATTGTATAATTTTTTAGCATCGCAATGTCTTCTATGGACAAAGGGGCCCATCTATCGTAAATTGTGCAATGCTTCCAAGATGGAAAATTGCTTTTCTAAACTTTGCGGCTTCTTGGGAATTCCTTAATGCTTCAAACCTCCTAGAGTGTTCGTTTGACATATTGGCCTAATCAATATAAATTGGGAATTATTTCAATCCTTGTAAATAGCTCTTTCGAAATTTACGGTCTCTTCGGAATTATGGAATGCATAAAGCATCACAGAGTGTTCTTTGGACAAATAGGCTTCATCCTAATGAATTGCGCATTATTTCAATGCTTGTAAATTTCTTCTCTGTAATTTGCGGTCTCTTTTGAATTAGGGAATGTTTAAACATCGCAAAGTGTTGTTTCGACAAGCAGGCCTCAATGTAGAGAATTGCGCTTTGTTTCAATGCTTGTAAATGGCTTTTCTGTAATTTGCGATTTCTTTGGAATTAAGGAATATTTTATGCATGACAAAGATCGCTCTCGACAAACTGACTTTTCTATAGAAAATTGGGCAAAATTTTTGTCCTTCAAAACAACTATTTTGAAATCTGAGGTTTCTTGGGAATTGTATAATTTTTTAGCATTGCAATGTCTTCTATGGACAAAGGGGCCCCTCTATCATAAATTTCGCATTGCTTCAAAGATAGAAAATTGCTTTTCTAAACTTTGCAGCTTCTTGGGAATTCTGTAATGTTTCAAACGTCCTTGAGTGTTCTTTTGACAAATTGGCCTAATCAATATGAATTGGGAATTGTTTCAATGCTTGTAAATAGCTCCTTCGAAATTTCCGGTCTTTTCGGAAAAATGGAATGCATAAAGCATCACAGATTGCTCTTTGGACAAACAGGCTTCATCCTAATGAATTGCGCATTATTTCAATGCTTGTAAATGGCTTATCTGTAATTTGCGATTTCTTTGGAATTAAGGAATATTTTATGCATGGCAAAGAGCTCTCTCGACAAACTGAACTCTCTATAGAGAATTGGGCACAATTTTAATCCTTCAAAACAGCTATTTTGAAAATTGCACTTTCTTGAAAATTGTATATTTTTTTAGCATCCTAATGTCTTCTATGGACAAAGAGGCCCATCTATCGTGAATTGTGCATTGCTTGCAAGATGGAAAATTGATTTTCTAAAAATTGCAGCTTCTTGGTAATTCTTTAATGTTTCAAATGTCCTAGCCTGTTCTTTTGACAAATTGGCCTAATCAATATGAATTGGGAATTGTTTCAATGCTTGTAAATAGATCCTTCGAAATTTCCGGTCTCTTCGGAAATATGGAATGCATAAAGCATCACAGATTGTTCTTTGGACAAACAGGCTTCATCCTAATGAATTGCGCATTGTTTCAATGCTTGTAAATGGCTTTTCTTTAATTTGCGATTTCTTTGGAATTATTGAATATTTTATGCATGGCAAAGATCTCTTTCGACAAACTGACCTCTCCATAGAGAATTGGGCAAAGTTTTAGTCCTTCAAAACATCTATTTTGAAAACTGAGGTTTCTTGGGAATTGTATAATTTTTTAGCATTGCAATGTCTTCTATGGACAAAGGGGACCCTCTATAATAAATTGCGCATTGCTTCCAAGATGGAAGATCGCCTTTCTAAACTTTGCGGCTTCTTGGGACTTCTGTAATGTTTCAGACGTCCTAGAGTGTTCTTTTGACAAATTGGCCTAATCAATATGAATTGGGAATTGTTTCAATGCTTGTAAATAGCTCTTTCGAAATTTCTGGTATCTTCGGAAATATGGAATGCATAAAGCATCACAGATTGTTGTTTGGACAAACAGGCTTCATCCTAATGAATTGCGCATTAGTTCAATGCTTGTAAATGGCTTATCTGTAATTTGCGGTTTCTTTTGAATTAGGGAATGTTTAAACATTGCAAAGTGCTGTTTCGACAAGCAAGCATCAATATAGAGAACTTCGCATTGTTTCAATGCTTGTAAATTACTTTCCCGTAATTTGTGATTTCTTTGGAATTAAGGAAAATTTTAAGTATGGCAAAGATCTCTTTCGACAAACTGACCTCTCTATAGAGAATTGGGCACAGTTTTAATCCTTCTAAACAGCTATTTTGAAATTTCCACTTTCTTGGGAATTGTGTAATTTTTTAGCATCGCAATGTCTTCAATGGACAAAGGGGCCCCTCTATCGTGAATTGCGCATTGCTTCCAAGATGGAAAATTGCTTTTATAAACTTTGCGGTATCTTGGGAATTCTTTAATGTTTCAAAAGTCCTAGAGTGTTCTTTTGACAAATTGGCCTAATCAATATGAATTGGGAATGGTTTCAATCCTTGTAAATAGCTCTTTCGAAATTTACGGTCTCTTCGGAAATATGGAATGCATAAAGCATCACAGAGTGTTCTTTGGACAAACAGGCTTCATCATTATAAATTCCGCATTGTTTCAATGCTTGTATATGGCTTTTCTGTAATTTGCGGTTTTTTTGGAATTATGGAATGTTTAAGCATCGCAAAGTGTTGTTTCGACAAGCAGGCCTCAATATAGAGAGTTGCGCTTTGTTTCAATGCTTGTAAATTACTTTTCTGTAATTTGTGATTTGGTAGGAATTAAGGAAAGTTTTAAGTATGGCAAAGAGCTCTTTCGACAAACTGACCTCTCTATAGAGAATTGGGCAAAGTTTTAATCCTTCTAAACAGCTATTTTGAAATTTCCACTTTCTTGGGAATTGTATAATTTTTTAGCATCGCAATGTCTTCTATGGACAAAGAGGCCCCTCTATCGTGAATTGTGCATCGCTTCCGAAATGGAAAATTGCTTTTCTAAAATTTGCGGCTTCTTGGGAATTCTGTAATGTTTCAAACGTCCTAAAGTGTTCTTTTGACAAATTGGCCTAATCAATATGAATTGGGAATTGTTTCAATGTTTGTAAATATTGTAACTAGCTCTTTCGAAATTTCTGGTCTCTTCGGAAATATGGAATGCATAAAGCATCACAGATTGTTCTTTGGACAAACAGGCTTCATCCTAATAAAATTGCGCATTATTTCAATGCATGTAAATGGCTTTTCTGTAATTTGCGATTTGTTTGGAATTAAGGAATATTTTATGCATGGCAAAGAGCTCTTTCGACAAACTGAACTCTCTATAGAGAATTGGGCAAAGTTTTAGTCCTTCAAAACAGCTATTTTGAAATCTGAGGTTTCTTGGGAATTGTATAATTTTTTAGCATTGCAATGTCTTTTATGGACAAAGGGGCCCCTCTATCATAAATTGCGCATTGCTTCCAAGATGGAAAATTGCTTTTCTAAACTTTGCGGCTTCTTGGGAATTCTGTAAAGTTTCAAACGTCCTAGAGTGTTGTTTTGACAATTTGGCCTAATCAATATGAATTGGGAATTGTTTCAATCCTTGTAAATAGCTCTTTCGAAATTTACGGTCTCTTCGGAATTATGGCATGCATAAAGCATCACAGAGTGTTCTTTGGACAAATAGGCTTCATCCTAATGAATTGCGCATTATTTCAATGCTTGTAAATTTCTTCTCTGTAATTTGCAGTCTCTTTTGAATTAGGGAATGTTTAAACATCGCAAAGTGTTGTTTCGACAAGCAGGCCTCAATATAGAGAATTGCGCTTTGTTTCAATGCTTGTAAATGGCTTTTCTGTAATTTGCGATTTCTTTGGAATTAAGGAATATTTTATGCATGGCAAAGATCTCTTTCGACAAACTGAACTCTCTATATAGAATTGGGCACAATTTTAATCCTTCAAAAGAGTTATTTTGAAATCAGCTGTTTCTTGGGAATTGTATAATTTTTTAGCATCGCAATGTCTTCTATGTACAAAGTGGCCCCTCTATCGTGAATTTCGCATTGCTTCAAAGATGAAAAATTGCTTTTCTAAACTTTGCGGCTTCTTGGGAATTCTGTAATGTTTCAAACCTCCTAGAGTGTTCGTTTGACATATTGGCCTAATCAATATAAATTGGGAATTATTTCAATCCTTGTAAATAGCTCTTTCGAAATTTACGGTCTCTTCGGAATTATGGCATGCATAAAGCATCACAGAGTGTTCTTTGGACAAGTAGGCTTCATCCTAATGAATTGCGCATTATTTCAATGCTTGTAAATTTCTTCTCTGTAATTTGCAGTCTCTTTTGAATTAGGGAATGTTTAAACATCGCAAAGTGTTGTTTCGACAAGCAGGCCTCAATATAGAGAATTGCGCTTTGTTTCAATGCTTGTAAATGGCTTTTCTGTAATTTGCGATTTCTTTGGAATTAAGGAATATTTTATGCATGGCAAAGATCTCTTTCGACAAACTGACCTCTCTATAGAGAATTGGGCACAGTTTTACTCCTTCTAAAGAGTTATTTTGAAATCTGCTGTTTCTTGGGAATTGTATAATTTTTTAGCATCGCAATGTCTTCTATGTACAAAGTGGCCCCTCTATCGTGAATTTCGCATTGCTTCAAAGATGAAAAATTGCTTTTATAAACTTTGCGGTATCTTGGGAATTCTTTAATGTTTCAAAAGTCCTAGAGTGTTCTTTTGACAAATTGGCCTAATCAATATGAATTGGGAATTGTTTCAATCCTTGTAAATAGCTCTTTCGAAATTTGCGGTCTCTTCGGAAATATGGAATGCATAAAGCATCACAGAGTGTTCTTTGGACAAACAGGCTTCATCATTATAAATTCCGCATTGTTTCAATGCTTGTATATGACTTTTCTGTAATTTGCGGTTTTTTGGAATTATGGAATGTTTAAGCATCGCAAAGTGTTGTTTCGACAAGCAGGCCTCAATATAGAGAATTGCGCTTTGTTTCAATGCTTGTAAATTACTTTTCTGTAATTTGTGATTTGGTAGGAATTAAGGAAAATTTTAAGTATGGCAAAGAGCTCTTTCGACAAACTGACCTCTCTATAGAGAATTGGGCAAAGTTTTAATCCTTCTAAACAGCTATTTTGAAGTTTCCACTTTCTTGGGAATTGTATAATTTTTTAGCATCGCAATGTCTTCTATGGACAAAGAGGCCCCTCTATCGTGAATTGCGCATCGCTTCCGAAATGGAAAATTGCTTTTCTAAAATTTGCGGCTTCTTGGGAATTCTGTAATGTTTCAAACGTCCTAAAGTGTTCTTTTGACAAATTGGCCTAATCAATATGAATTGGGAATTGTTTCAATGTTTGTAAATATTGTAACTAGCTCTTTCGAAATTTCTGGTCTCTTCGGAAATATGGAATGCATAAAGCATCACAGATTGTTCTTTGGACAAACAGGCTTCATCCTAATAAAATTGCGCATTATTTCAATGCATGTAAATGGCTTTTCTGTAATTTGCGATTTGTTTGGAATTAAGGAATATTTTATGCATGGCAAAGAGCTCTTTCGACAAACTGAACTCTCTATAGAGAATTGGGCAAAGTTTTAGTCCTTCAAAACAGTTATTTTGAAATCAGCTGTTTCTTGGGAATTGTATAATTTTTTAGCATCGCAATGTCTTCTATGTACAAAGTGGCCCCTCTATCGTGAATTTCGCATTGCTTCAAAGATGAAAAATTGCTTTTCTAAACTTTGCGGCTTCTTGGGAATTCTGTAATGTTTCAAACCTCCTAGAGTGTTCGTTTGACATATTGGCCTAATCAATATAAATTGGGAATTATTTCAATCCTTGTAAATAGCTCTTTCGAAATTTACGGTCTCTTCGGAATTATGGCATGCATAAAGCATCACAGAGTGTTCTTTGGACAAGTAGGCTTCATCCTAATGAATTGCGCATTATTTCAATGCTTGTAAATTTCTTCTCTGTAATTTGCAGTCTCTTTTGAATTAGGGAATGTTTAAACATCGCAAAGTGTTGTTTCGACAAGCAGGCCTCAATATAGAGAATTGCGCTTTGTTTCAATGCTTGTAAATGGCTTTTCTGTAATTTGCGATTTCTTTGGAATTAAGGAATATTTTATGCATGGCAAAGATCTCTTTCGACAAACTGACCTCTCTGTAGAGAATTGGGCACAGTTTTACTCCTTCAAAAGAGTTATTTTGAAATCTGCTGTTTCTTGGGAATTGTATAATTTTTTAGCATCGCAATGTCTTCTATGTACAAAGTGGCCCCTCTATCGTGAATTTCGCATTGCTTCAAAGATGAAAAATTGCTTTTCTAAACTTTGCGGTATCTTGGGAATTCTTTAATGTTTCAAAAGTCCTAGAGTGTTCTTTTGACAAATTGGCCTAATCAATATGAATTGGGAATTGTTTCAATCCTTGTAAATAGCTCTTTCGAAATTTGCGGTCTCTTCGGAAATATGGAATGCATAAAGCATCACAGAGTGTTCTTTGGACAAACAGGCTTCATCATTATAAATTCCGCATTGTTTCAATGCTTGTATATGACTTTTCTGTAATTTGCGGTTTTTTGGAATTATGGAATGTTTAAGCATCGCAAAGTGTTGTTTCGACAAGCAGGCCTCAATATAGAGAATTGCGCTTTGTTTCAATGCTTGTAAATTACTTTTCTGTAATTTGTGATTTGGTAGGAATTAAGGAAAATTTTAAGTATGGCAAAGAGCTCTTTCGACAAACTGACCTCTCTATAGAGAATTGGGCAAAGTTTTAATCCTTCTAAACAGCTATTTTGAAGTTTCCACTTTCTTGGGAATTGTATAATTTTTTAGCATCGCAATGTCTTCTATGGACAAAGAGGCCCCTCTATCGTGAATTGCGCATCGCTTCCGAAATGGAAAATTGCTTTTCTAAAATTTGCGGCTTCTTGGGAATTCTGTAATGTTTCAAACGTCCTAAAGTGTTCTTTTGACAAATTGGCCTAATCAATATGAATTGGGAATTGTTTCAATGTTTGTAAATATTGTAACTAGCTCTTTCGAAATTTCTGGTCTCTTCGGAAATATGGAATGCATAAAGCATCACAGATTGTTCTTTGGACAAACAGGCTTCATCCTAATAAAATTGCGCATTATTTCAATGCATGTAAATGGCTTTTCTGTAATTTGCGATTTGTTTGGAATTAAGGAATATTTTATGCATGGCAAAGAGCTCTTTCGACAAACTGAACTCTCTATAGAGAATTGGGCAAAGTTTTAGTCCTTCAAAACAGCTATTTTGAAATCTGAGGTTTCTTGGGAATTGTATAATTTTTTAGCATTGCAATGTCTTCTATGGACAAAGGGGCCCCTCTATCATAAATTGCGCATTGCTTCCAAGATGGAAAATTGCTTTTCTAAACTTTGCGGCTTCTTGGGAATTCTGTAAAGTTTCAAACGTCCTAGAGTGTTGTTTTGACAATTTGGCCTAATCAATATGAATTGGGAATTGTTTCAATCCTTGTAAATAGCTCTTTCGAAATTTACGGTCTCTTCGGAATTATGGCATGCATAAAGCATCACAGAGTGTTCTTTGGACAAATAGGCTTCATCCTAATGAATTGCGCATTATTTCAATTCTTGTAAATTTCTTCTCTGTAATTTGCAGTCTCTTTTGAATTAGGGAATGTTTAAGCATCGCAAAGTGTTGTTCCGACAAGCAGGCCTCAATATAGAGAATTGCGCTTTGTTTCAATGCTTGTAAATGGCTTTTCTGTAATTTGCGATTTCTTTGGAATTAAGGAATATTTTATGCATGGCAAAGAGCTCTTTCGACAAACTGACCTCTCTATAGAGAATTGGGCACAATTTTAATCCTTCAAAAGAGTTATTTTGAAATCTGCTGTTTCTTGGGAATTGTATAATTTTTTAGCATCGCAATGTCTTCTATGTACAAAGTGGCCCCTCTATCGTGAATTTCGCATTGCTTCAAAGATGAAAAATTGCTTTTCTAAACTTTGCGGCTTCTTGGGAATTCTGTAATGTTTCAAACCTCCTAGAGTGTTCGTTTGACATATTGGCCTAATCAATATAAATTGGGAATTATTTCAATCCTTGTAAATAGCTCTTTCGAAATTTACGGTCTCTTCGGAATTATGGCATGCATAAAGCATCACAGAGTGTTCTTTGGACAAATAGGCTTCATCATAATGAATTGCGCATTATTTCAATGCTTGTAAATTTCTTCTCTGTAATTTGCAGTCTCTTTTGAATTAGGGAATGTTTAAACATCGCAAAGTGTTGTTTCGACAAGCAGGCCTCAATATAGAGAATTGCACTTTGTTTCAATGCTTGTAAATGGCTTTTCTGTAATTTGCGATTTCTTTGGAATTAAGGAAAATTTTATGCATGGCAAAGATCTCTTTCGACAAACTGAACTCTCTATAGAGAATTGGGCACAATTTTAATCCTTCAAAAGAGTTATTTTGAAATCTGCTGTTTCTTGGGAGTTGTATAATTTTTTAGCATCGCAATGTCTTCTATGTACAAAGTGGCCCCTCTATCGTGAATTTCGCATTGCTTCAAAGATGAAAAATTGCTTTTCTAAACTTTGCGGCTTCTTGGGAATTGTGTAATGTTTCAAACCTCCTAGAGTGTTCGTTTGAAATATTGGCCTAATCAATATAAATTGGGAATTATTTCAATCCTTGTAAATAGCTCTTTCGAAATTTACGGTCTCTTCGGAATTATGGAATGCATAAAGCATCACAGAGTGTTCTTTGGACAAATAGGCTTCATCCTAATGAATTGCGCATTATTTCAATGCTTGTAAATTTCTTCTCTGTAATTTGCGGTCTCTTTTGAATTAGGGAATGTTTAAACATTGCAAAGTGTTGTTTCGACAAGCAGGCCTCAATGTAGAGAATTGCGCTTTGTTTCAATGCTTGTAAATGGCTTTTCTGTAATTTGCGATTTCTTTGGAATTAAGGAATATTTTACGCATGACAAAGATCGCTCTCGACAAACTGACCTTTCTGTAGAAAATTGGGCAAAATTTTTGTCCTTCAAAACAACTATTTTGAAATCTGAGGTTTCTTGGGAATTGTATAATTTTTTAGCATTGCAATGTCTTCTATGGACAAAGGGGCCCCTCTATCATAAATTTCGCATTGCTTCAAAGATAGAAAATTGCTTTTCTAAACTTTGCAGCTTCTTGGGAATTCTGTAATGTTTCAAACGTCCTTGAGTGTTATTTTGACAAATTGGCTTAATCAATATGAATTGGGAATTGTTTCAATGCTTGTAAATAGCTCCTTCGAATTTTCCGGTCTTTTCGGAAAAATGGAATGCATAAAGCATCACAGATTGTTCTTTGGACAAACAGGCTTCATCCTAATGAATTGCGCATTATTTCAATGCTTGTAAATGGCTTATCTGTAATTTGCGATTTCTTTGGAATTAAGGAATATTTTATGCATGGCAAAGAGCTCTCTCGACAAACTGAACTCTCTATAGAGAATTGGGCACAATTTTAATCCTTCAAAACAGCTATTTTGAAATTTGCACTTTCTTGGAAATTGTATATTTTTTTAGCATCCTAATGTCTTCTATGGACAAAGAGGCCCATCTATTGTGAATTGTGCATTGCTTGCAAGATGGAAAATTGCTTTTCTAAAAATTGCAGCTTCTTGGTAATTCTTTAATGTTTCAAATGTCCTAGCCTGTTCTTTTGACAAATTGGCCTAATCAATATGAATTGGGAATTGTTTCAATGCTTGTAAATAGATCCTTCGAAATTTCCGGTCTCTTTGGAAATATGGAATGCATAAAGCATCACAGATTGTTCTTTGGACAAACAGGCTTCATCCTAATGAATTGCACATTGTTTCAATGCTTGTAATTGGCTTTTCTGTAATTTGCGATTTCTTTGGAATTATTGAATATTTTATGCATGGCAAAGATCTCTTTCGACAAACTGACCTCTCTATAGAGAATTGGGCAAAGTTTTAGTCCTTCAAAACATCTATTTTGAAATCTGAGGTTTCTTGGGAATTGTATGATTTTTTAGCATTGCAATGTCTTCTATGGACAAAGGGGACCCTCTATAATAAATTGCGCATTGCTTCCAAGATGGAAGATCGCCTTTCTAAACTTTGCGGCTTCTTGGGACTTCTGTAATGTTTCAAACGTCCTAGAGTGTTCTTTTGACAAATTGGCCTAATCAATATGAATTGGGAATTGTTTCAATGCTTGTAAATAGCTCTTTCGAAATTTCTGGTATCTTCGGAAATATGGAATGCATAAAGCATCACAGATTGTTCTTTGGACAAACAGGCTTCATCCTAATGAATTGCGCATTAGTTCAATGCTTGTAAATGGCTTATCTGTAATTTGCGGTTTCTTTTGAATTAGGGAATGTTTAAACATTGCAAAGTGTCGTTTCGACAAGCAAGCATCAATATAGAGAACTTCGCATTGTTTCAATGCTTGTAAATTACTTTCCAGTAATTTGTGATTTCTTTGGAATTAAGGAAAATTTTAAGTATGGCAAAGATCTCTTTCGACAAACTGACCTCTCTATAGAGAATTGGGCACAGTTTTAATCCTTCTAAACAGCTATTTTTAAATTTCCACTTTCTTGGGAATTGTGTAATTTTTTAGCATCGCAATGTCTTCTATGGACAAAGGGGCCCCTCTATCGTGAATTGTGCATTGCTTCCAAGATGGAAAATTGCTTTTACAAACTTTGCGGCTTCTTGGGAATTCTTTAATGTTTCAAAAGTCCTAGAGTGTTCTTTTGACAAATTGGCCTAATCAATATGAATTGGGAATTGTTTCAATCCTTGTAAATAGCTCTTTCGAAATTTACGGTCTCTTCGGAAATATGGAATGCATAAAGCATCACAGAGTGTTCTTTGGACAAACAGGCTTCATCATTATAAATTCCGCATTGTTTCAATGCTTGTATATGGCTTTTCTGTAATTTGCGGTTTTTTGGAATTATGGAATGTTTAAGCATCGCAAAGTGTTGTTTCGACAAGCAGGCCTCAATATAGAGAATTGCGCTTTGTTTCAATGCTTGTAAATTACTTTTCTGTAATTTCTGATTTGGTAGGAATTAAGGAAAATTTTAAGTATGGCAAAGAGCTCTTTCGACAAACTGACATCTCTATAGAGAATTGGGCAAAGTTTTAATCCTTCTAAACAGCTATTTTGAAATTTCCACTTTCTTGGGAATTGTATAATTTTCTAGCATCGAAATGTCTTCTATGGACAAAGAGGCCCCTCTATCGTGAATTGCGCATCGCTTCCGAAATGGAAAATTGCTTTTCTAAAATTTGCGGCTTCTTGGGAATTCTGTAATGTTTCAAACGTCCTAAAGTGTTCTTTTGACAAATTGGCCTAATCAATATGAATTGGGAATTGTTTCAATGCTTGTAAATAGCTCTTTAGAAATTTCCGGGTTCTCGGAATTATTGAATGTATCAAGTATCGCAGATTGATCTTTGTACTAAAAGGTTTCATCCTAATGAATTGAACGTTATTTCAATTCTTGTAAATTTCTTTTCTGTAATTTGCGGTTTATTTGGAATTAGGGAATGCTTAAACATCGCAAAGTGTTGTTTGGACAAACAGGCTTCATCCTAATAAAATTGCGCATTATTTCAATGCATGTAAATGGCTTTTCTGTAATTTGCGATTTGTTTGGAATTAAGGAATATTTTATGCATGGCAAAGAGCTCTTTCGACAAACTGAACTCTCTATAGAGAATTGGGCAAAGTTTTAGTCCTTCAAAACAGCTATTTTGAAATCTGAGGTTTCTTGGGAATTGTATAATTTTTTAGCATTGCAATGTCTTTTATGGACAAAGGGGCCCCTCTATCATAAATTGCGCATTGCTTCCAAGATGGAAAATTGCTTTTCTAAACTTTGCGGCTTCTTGGGAATTCTGTAAAGTTTCAAACGTCCTAGAGTGTTGTTTTGACAATTTGGCCTAATCAATATGAATTGGGAATTGTTTCAATCCTTGTAAATAGCTCTTTCGAAATTTACGGTCTCTTCGGAATTATGGCATGCATAAAGCATCACAGAGTGTTCTTTGGACAAATAGGCTTCATCCTAATGAATTGCGCATTATTTCAATTCTTGTAAATTTCTTCTCTGTAATTTGCAGTCTCTTTTGAATTAGGGAATGTTTAAACATCGCAACGTGTTGTTTCGACAAGCAGGCCTCAATATAGAGAATTGCGCTTTGTTTCAATGCTTGTAAATGGCTTTTCTGTAATTTGCGATTTCTTTGGAATTAAGGAATATTTTATGCATGGCAAAGATCTCTTTCGACAAACTGACCTCTCTATAGAGAATTGGGCACAATTTTAATCCTTCAAAAGAGTTATTTTGAAATCTGCTGTTTCTTGGGAATTGTATAATTTTTTAGCATCGCAATGTCTTCTATGTACAAAGTGGCCCCTCTATCGTGAATTTCGCATTGCTTCAAAGATGAAAAATTGCTTTTCTAAACTTTGCGGCTTCTTGGGAATTCTGTAATGTTTCAAACCTCCTAGAGTGTTCGTTTGACATATTGGCCTAATCAATATAAATTGGGAATTATTTCAATCCTTGTAAATAGCTCTTTCGAAATTTACGGTCTCTTCGGAATTATGGCATGCATAAAGCATCACAGAGTGTTCTTTGGACAAATAGGCTTCATCCTAATGAATTGCGCATTATTTCAATGCTTGTAAATTTCTTCTCTGTAATTTGCAGTCTCTTTTGAATTAGGGAATGTTTAAACATCGCAAAGTGTTGTTTCGACAAGCAGGCCTCAATATAGAGAATTGCACTTTGTTTCAATGCTTGTAAATGGCTTTTCTGTAATTTGCGATTTCTTTGGAATTAAGGAATATTTTATGCATGGCAAAGATCTCTTTCGACAAACTGAACTCTCTATAGAGAATTGGGCACAATTTTAATCCTTCAAAAGAGTTATTTTGAAATCTGCTGTTTCTTGGGAATTGTATAATTTTTTAGCATCGCAATGTCTTCTATGTACAAAGTGGCCCCTCTATCGTGAATTTCGCATTGCTTCAAAGATGAAAAATTGCTTTTCTAAACTTTGCGGCTTCTTGGGAATTGTGTAATGTTTCAAACCTCCTAGAGTGTTCGTTTGAAATATTGGCCTAATCAATATAAATTGGGAATTATTTCAATCCTTGTAAATAGCTCTTTCGAAATTTACGGTCTCTTCGGAATTATGGAATGCATAAAGCATCACAGAGTGTTCTTTGGACAAATAGGCTTCATCCTAATGAATTGCGCATTATTTCAATGCTTGTAAATTTCTTCTCTGTAATTTGCGGTCTCTTTTGAATTAGGGAATGTTTAAACATTGCAAAGTGTTGTTTCGACAAGCAGGCCTCAATGTAGAGAATTGCGCTTTGTTTCAATGCTTGTAAATGGCTTTTCTGTAATTTGCGATTTCTTTGGAATTAAGGAATATTTTACGCATGACAAAGATCGCTCTCGACAAACTGACCTTTCTGTAGAAAATTGGGCAAAATTTTTGTCCTTCAAAACAACTATTTTGAAATCTGAGGTTTCTTGGGAATTGTATAATTTTTTAGCATTGCAATGTCTTCTATGGACAAAGGGGCCCCTCTATCATAAATTTCGCATTGCTTCAAAGATAGAAAATTGCTTTTCTAAACTTTGCAGCTTCTTGGGAATTCTGTAATGTTTCAAACGTCCTTGAGTGTTCTTTTGACAAATTGGCTTAATCAATATGAATTGGGAATTGTTTCAATGCTTGTAAATAGCTCCTTCGAAATTTCCGGTCTTTTCGGAAAAATGGAATGCATAAAGCATCACAGATTGTTCTTTGGACAAACAGGCTTCATCCTAATGAATTGCGCATTATTTCAATGCTTGTAAATGGCTTATCTGTAATTTGCGATTTCTTTGGAATTAAGGAATATTTTATGCATGGCAAAGAGCTCTCTCGACAAACTGAACTCTCTATAGAGAATTGGGCACAATTTTAATCCTTCAAAACAGCTATTTTGAAATTTGCACTTTCTTGGAAATTGTATATTTTTTTAGCATCCTAATGTCTTCTATGGACAAAGAGGCCCATCTATTGTGAATTGTGCATTGCTTGCAAGATGGAAAATTGCTTTTCTAAAAATTGCAGCTTCTTGGTAATTCTTTAATGTTTCAAATGTCCTCGCCTGTTCTTTTGACAAATTGGCCTAATCAATATGAATTGGGAATTGTTTCAATGCTTGTAAATAGATCCTTCGAAATTTCCGGTCTCTTCGGAAATATGGAATGCATAAAGCATCACAGATTGTTCTTTGGACAAACAGGCTTCATCCTAATGAATTGCACATTGTTTCAATGCTTGTAAATGGCTTTTCTGTAATTTGCGATTTCTTTGGAATTATTGAATATTTTATGCATGGCAAAGATCTCTTTCGACAAACTGACCTCTCTATAGAGAATTGGGCAAAGTTTTAGTCCTTCAAAACATCTATTTTGAAATCTGAGGTTTCTTGGGAATTGTATGATTTTTTAGCATTGCAATGTCTTCTATGGACAAAGGGGACCTTCTATAATAAATTGCGCATTGCTTCCAAGATGGAAGATCGCCTTTCTAAACTTTGCGGCTTCTTGGGACTTCTGTAATGTTTCAAACGTCCTAGAGTGTTCTTTTGACAAATTGGCCTAATCAATATGAATTGGGAATTGTTTCAATGCTTGTAAATAGCTCTTTCGAAATTTCTGGTATCTTCGGAAATATGGAATGCATAAAGCATCACAGATTGTTCTTTGGACAAACAGGCTTCATCCTAATGAATTGCGCATTAGTTCAATGCTTGTAAATGGCTTATCTGTAATTTGCGGTTTCTTTTGAATTAGGGAATGTTTAAACATTGCAAAGTGTCGTTTCGACAAGCAAGCATCAATATAGAGAACTTCGCATTGTTTCAATGCTTGTAAATTACTTTCCCGTAATTTGTGATTTCTTTGGAATTACGGAAAATTTTAAGTATGGCAAAGATCTCTTTCGACAAACTGACCTCTCTATAGAGAATTGGGCACAGTTTTAATCCTTCTAAACAGCTATTTTTAAATTTCCACTTTCTTGGGAATTGTGTAATTTTTTAGCATCGCAATGTCTTCTATGGACAAAGGGGCCCCTCTATCGTGAATTGCGCATTGCTTCCAAGATGGAAAATTGCTTTTACAAACTTTGCGGCTTCTTGGGAATTCTTTAATGTTTCAAAAGTCCTAGAGTGTTCTTTTGACAAATTGGCCTAATCAATATGAATTGGGAATTGTTTCAATCCTTGTAAATAGCTCTTTCGAAATTTACGGTCTCTTCGGAAATATGGAATGCATAAAGCATCACAGAGTGTTCTTTGGACAAACAGGCTTCATCATTATAAATTCCGCATTGTTTCAATGCTTGTATATGGCTTTTCTGTAATTTGCGGTTTTTTGGAATTATGGAATGTTTAAGCATCGCAAAGTGTTGTTTCGACAAGCAGGCCTCAATATAGAGAATTGCGCTTTGTTTCAATGCTTGTAAATTACTTTTCTGTAATTTCTGATTTGGTAGGAATTAAGGAAAATTTTAAGTATGGCAAAGAGCTCTTTCGACAAACTGACATCTCTATAGAGAATTGGGCAAAGTTTCAATCCTTCTAAACAGCTATTTTGAAATTTCCACTTTCTTGGGAATTGTATAATTTTCTAGCATCGAAATGTCTTCTATGGACAAAGAGGCCCCTCTATCGTGAATTGCGCATCGCTTCCGAAATGGAAAATTGCTTTTCTAAAATTTGCGGCTTCTTGGGAATTCTGTAATGTTTCAAACGTCCTAAAGTGTTCTTTTGACAAATTGGCCTAATCAATATGAATTGGGAATGGTTTCAATGCTTGTAAATAGCTCTTTAGAAATTTCCGGGTTCTCGGAATTATTGAATGTATCAAGTATCGCAGATTGTTCTTTGTACTAAAAGGTTTCATCCTAATGAATTGAACGTTATTTCAATTCTTGTAAATTTCTTTTCTGTAATTTGCGGTTTATTTGGAATTAGGGAATGCTTAAACATCGCAAAGTGTTGTTTGGACAAACAGGCTTCATCCTAATGAATTGCACATTATTTCAATGCTTGTAAATGGTTTTTCTGTAATTTGCGATTTCTTTGGACCTAAAGATTATTTTATGCATGGCAAAGAGCTCTCTCGACAAACTGAACTCTCTATAGAGAATTGGGCACAATTTTAATCTTTCAAAACAGCTATTTCGAAATCTGCGGTTTCTTGGGAATTGTATAATTTTTTAGCATTGCAATGTCTTCTATGGACAAAGGGGCTCACCTATCGTAAATTGTGCATTGCTTGCAAGATGGTAAATTGCTTTTCTAAAATTTGCAGCTTGTTGGTAATTCTTTAATGTTTCAAATGTCCTAGATTGTTGTTTTGACAAATTGGCCTAATCAATATGAATTGGAATTGTTTCAATGCTTGTAAATAGCGCTTTCGAAAGTTCCGGTTTCTTTTGAAATTATGGAATGCATCAAGCATCACAGAGTGTTCTTTGGACAAACAGGCTTCATCATTATAAATTCTGCATTGTTTCAATGCTTGTATATGGATTTTCTGTAATTTGCGGTTTTTTTGGAATTATGGAATGATTAAGCTTCGCAAAAGTGTTATTTCGACAAACTGACCTTTCTATAGAGAATTGGGCAAAGTTTTAGTCCTTCAAATCAGCTATTTTGAAATCTGAGGTTTCTTGGGAATTGTATAATTTTTTAGCATTGCAATGTCTTCTATGGACAAACAGGCCCCGTTATCGTGAATTGCATATTGCTTCCAAGATGGAATATTGCTTTTCTAAAATTTTCAGCTTCTTGGGAATTCTGCAATGTTTCAAACGTCCTAGAGTGTTCTTTTGACAAATTGGACTAATCAATATGAATTGGGAATTGTCTCAATGCTTATAAGTAGCTCTTTAGAAATTTCCGGTCTCTTGGGAGTTATGGAATGTATCAAGCATCACAGAGTGTTCTTTGGACCAACAGGCTTCATTCTTATGAATTGCACATTATTTCAGTGCTTGTAAATTTCTTCTCTGTAATTTGGAGTTTCTTAGGAATTAGGAAATGTTTAAACATGGCAAAGTGTTGTTTCGACAAGCAGGCCTCAATATAGAGAATTATGCATTGTTTCATTGCTTGTATATGGCTTTTCTGTAATTTGCGATTTCTTTGGAATTAAGGAATGTTTTAAGCAAGGCAAAGAGCACTTTCGACAAACTTACCTCTTTAGAGAAAATAGGGCACAGTTTTAATCCTTCTAAACAACTATTTTGAAATTTGCGGTTTCTTGGGAATTGTATAATTTTTTAGCATTGCAATGTCTTCTATGGACAAAAGGGCCCTGTTATCGTGAATTGCTCATTGCTTCCAAGATGGAAAATTGCTTTTCTAAAATTTGCGGCTTCTTGGGAATTCTGCAATGTTTCAAAAGGCCTAGAGTGTTCATTTGACAAATTGAACTAATTAATATGAATTGGGAATTGTTTCAATGCTTGTAAATAACTCTTTAGAAATTTCCGGCCATTCGGAGTTACGGAATGTATCAAGCATCACAGAGTGTTCTTTGGACCAACAGGCTTCATTCTTATGAATTGCACATTATTTCAGTGCTTGTAAATTTCTTCTCTGTAATTTGGAGTTTCTTAGGAATTAGGAAGTTTTTATACATCGCAAAGTGTTGTTTCGACAAGCAGGCCTCAATATAGAGAATTGCGCATTGTTTCAATGCTTGTAAATGGCTTTTCTGTAATTTGCGATTTCTTTGGAATTAAGGAATATTTTAAGCAAGGCAAAGAGTACTTTCGACAAACTGACCTCTCTAGAGAGAATAGGGCACAGTATTAATCCTTCTAAACAACTATTTTGAAATTTACGGTTTCTTGGGAATTGTATGAATTTTGAGCATCGCAATGTCTTCTATGGACAAAGGCACCCCTCTATCGTGAATTGCGCATTGCTTCCAAGATGGAAATTTGCTTTTCTAAAATTTGCGGCTTCTTGGGAATTCTGCAATGTTTCAAACGTCCTAGAGTGTTCTTTTGACAAATTGGACTAATCAATATGAATTGGGAATTGTTTCAATGCTTGTAAATAGCTCTTTAGAAATTTCCGGTCCCTTCGGAGTTATGGAATGTTTCAAGCATCACAGAGTGTTCTTTGGACAAACAGGCTTCATTCTTATGAATTTCGCATTATTACAATGCTTGTAAATTTCTTCTCTGTGATTTGCACCTTCTTAGGAATTAGGGTATATTTAAACATCGCAAAGTGTTGTTTCGACAAGCAGGCCTCAATATATAGAATTGTGCATTGTTTCAATGCTTGTATATGGCTTTTCTGTAATTTGCGATTTCTTTGGATTTAAGGAATATTTTAAGCAAGGCAAAGAGCACTTTCGACTAACTGACCTCTCTATAGAGAGTTGGGCACAGCTATAAACCTTCAAAACAGCTATTTTGAAATTTGCTCTTTGTTGGGAATTCTATAATTTTTTAGCATCGCAATGTCTTCTATGGAAAAAAGGGGCCCCTCTATCGTGAATTGCGCATTGCTTCCAAGATGTAAAATTGCTTTTCTAAAATTTGCGGCTTCTTGGGAATTCTGCAATGTTTCAAACGTCATAGAGTGTTCATTTGACAAATTGAACTAATCAATATGAATTGGGAATTGTTTCAATGCTTGTAAATAACTCTTTAGAAATTTCCGGTCTCTTGGGAGTTATGGAATGTATCAAGCATCACAGAGTGTTCTTTGGACCAACAGGCTTCATTCTTATGAATTTCGCATTATTTCAATGCTTGTAAATTTCTTCTCTGTAATTTGCGGTTTCTTAGGAATTAGGGAATCTTTAAACATCGCAAAGTGTTGTTTCGACAAGCAGGCCTCAATATAGAGAATTGCGCATTGTTTCAAATGCTTGTAAATGGCTTTTCTGTAATTTGCGATTTCTTTGGAATTAAGGAATATTTTAAGCATGGCAAAGAGCTCTTTCAACAAACTGACCTCTCTTACGAGAATTGGGCACAGTATTAATACTTCTAAACAACTATTTTGAAGTTTGCGGTTTCTTGGGAATTGTGTAATTTTTTAGCATCGCAATGTCTTCAATGGACAAAGTACCCCTCTATCGTGAATTGCGCATTGTTTCCGAGATGGAAAATTGCTCTTCTAAAATTTGAGGCTTCTTGGGAATTCTGTAATGTTTCAAACGTCCTAGAGTGTTCTTTTGACAAATTGGCGTAATCAATATGAATTGGGAATTATTTCAATGCTTGTAAATAGCTCTTTAGAAATTTCCGATCTCTTTGGAAATATGGAATGCATAAAGCATGACAGAGTGTTCTTTGGACAAACAAGCTTCATCCTTATGAATTGCGCATTATTTCAATGCCTGTAAAATTCTTCTCTGTAATTTGCGGTTTCTTTAAATTAAGGGAATGTTTAAGCATCACAAAGTGTTGTTCCGACAAGCAGGCCTCAATATAGGGAATTGCGCGTTGTTCATTGCTTGTAAATGGCTTTTCTGTAATTTGCGATTTCTTTGGAATTGAGGAATATTTTAAGCATGGCAAAAAGCTCTTTCAACAAACTGACCTCTCTAGAGAAAATTGAGCACAGTTTTAATCCTTCTAAACAACTATTTTGAAATTTGCGGTTTCTTGGGAATTGTATAATTTTTTAGCATCGCAATGTCTTCTATGGACAAATGCCCCTCTATCGTGAATTGTGCATTGCTTCCAAGATGGAAAATTGCTTTTCTAAAATTTGCGGCTTCTTAGGAATTCTGTAATGTTTCAATCGTCCTAGAGTGTTCTTTTGACAAATCGACCTAATCAATATTGATTGGGAATTGTTTCAATGATTGTAAATAGCTCTTTAGAAATTTCCGGTGTCTTTGGAATTATGAAATGCATAAATCATCACAGACTGTTCTTTGGAGAAACAGGCTTGATCATGATGAATTGCGCATTGTTTCAATGCTTGTAAATTTCTTCTCTGTAATTTGCGGTTTCATTGGGATTAGGGAATGTTTAAGCATCGCAAAGTGTTGTTCCGACAAGCAGGCCTCAATATAAAGAATAGCGCATTGTTCCAATGCTTGTAAATGGCTTTTCTGTAATTTGCGATTTCTTTGGAATATAGGGATATTTTAAGGATGACAAAGAGCTCTTTCGATAAACTGACCTCTCTATAGAGAATTGGGCACAGTTTAATCCTTCAAAACAGCTATTTTGAAATTTGCTGTTTCTTGGGAATTCTATATAATTTTTTAGCATCGCAATGTCTTCTACTGACAAAGGGGCCCCTCTATCGTGAATTGCGCATTGCTTCCACGATGGAAAATTGCTCTTCTAAAATTTGATGCTTCGAGGGATTTCTGTAATGTGTCAAACGTCCTAGAGTGTTCTTTTGACAAATTGGCCTAATCAATATGAATTGGGAATTGTTTCAATGCTTGTAAATAGCTCTTTAGAAATTTCCAATCTCTTTGGAAATGTGGAATGCATCAAGCATCACGGAGTGTTCTTTGCAAAAAACAGGCTTGATCATGATGAATTGCGCATTATTTCAATGCTTGTAAATTTCTTCTCTGTAATTTGCGGTTTCTTTGGGATTAGGGAATGTTTAAGCATCGCAAAGTGTTGTTTTGACAAGTAGGCCTCAATATAAAGAATTGCGAATTGTTTTAATGCTTGTAAACGGCTTTTTGTAATTTGCGATTTCTTTGGAATTAAGGCATATTTTAGGCAAGGCAAAGAGCTCTTTCGATAAACTGATCTCTCTATAGAGAATTGGGCACAGTTTTAAACATTCAAAATAGTTCTTTTGAAATTGGCTGTTTCTTGGGAATTCTATAATTTTTTATTATCGCAAAGTCTTCTATGGACAAAGGGGCCCCTCTATCGTGAATTGCGCATTGCTTCCAAGATGGAAAATTGCTCTTCTAAAATTTGAGGCTTCTTGCTATTTCTGTAATGTTTCAAACGCCCTAGAGTGTTCTTTTCACAAATTGACCTAATCAATATGAATTGGGAATTGTTTCAATGACTGTAAATAGCTCTTTAGAAAATTCCGGTCTCTTTGGAAATATGGAATGCATAAAGCATCACAGAGTGTTCTTTGGACAAATAGGCTTCATCCTTATGAATTGCGCATTACTTTAATGCTTGTAAATTTCTTCTCTGTACTTTGTGGTTTCTTTGCATTTAGGGAATGTTTAAACATCGCAAAGTGTTGTTTCGACAAGTAGGCCGCAATATAGTGAATTTCGCATTGTTTCAATGCTTGTAAATGGCTTTTCTGTAATTTGCCATTTCTTTGGAATTGAGGAATATTTTAAGCATGGCAAAGACCTCTTTTAACAAGCTGACCTCTCTAGAGAGAACTGGGCACAGTTTTAATCCTTCTAAACAACTATTTTGAAATTTTCAGTTTCTTGGGAATTGTATAATGCTTTTAGCACCGCACTGTCTTCTATGGACAAAGGGGCCCCTCTATCGTGAATTGTGCATTGCTTCCAAGATGGAAAGTCACTTTTCTAAAATTTGCGGCTTCTTGGGAATTCTGTAATGTTTCAAACGTCCTAGAGTGTTCTTAGGACAAATTGGCCTAATCAATATGAATTGGGAATTGTTTCAATGCTTGTAAATAGCTCTTTGAAATTTCTGGTCTCTTTATAAATATGGAGTGCATAAATCATCACAGAGTGTTCTTTGGACAAACAGGTTTCATCCTTATGAATTGCGCATTATTTCAATGCTTGTAAATTTCTTCTTTGTAATTTGCGGTTTCTTTGGGATTAGGGAATGTTTATGCATCGCAAAGTTTTGTTTCGACAAGCAGACCTCCATATGGAGAAATGCGCATTGTTTCAATGCGTGTAAATGGCTTTTCTGTAATTTGCGATTTCTTTGGAATTGAGGAATATTTTAAGCATGGCAAAGTGCTCTTTCGACAAACTGACCTCTCTAGAATGAATTGGACACAATTTTATTCCTTCTAAACAACTTTTTTGAAATTTGCGGTTTCTTGGGAATTGTATAATTTTTTAGCATCGCAATGTCTTCTATGGACAAAGGGGCCCTTCTATCGTGAATTGCGCATTTCTTCCAAGATGGGAAATTGCTTTTCTAAAAATTGAGGCTTCTTGGGATTTCTATAATGTTTCAAACGCCCTAGAGTGTTTTTTTCACAAATTGACCTAATCAATCTGAATTGGGAATTGTTTCAATGCTTGGAAATAGCTCTTTAGAAATTTCCGGTCTCTTTGGCAATGTGGAATGCATAAAGCATGACAGAGTGTTTTTTTGACCAACAGGCTTCATCCTTATGAATTGCGCATTATTTCAATGCTTGTAAAATTCTTCTGTGATTTTGCGGTTTCGTTGGAGTTAGGGAATGTTTAAGCATCGGAAAGTATTGTTTCGACAAGTAGGCCGCAATATAGTGAATTTTGCATTGTTTCAATGCTTGTAATTGGCTTTTCTGTAATTTGCGATTTCTTTGGAATTAAGGAATATTTCATGCAAGGCAAAGAGCTCTTTCGATAAACTGTCATCTCTATAGAGAATTGGGCACAGTTTTAATCATTCAAAACAGCTATTTTGAAATTTGCTGTTTCTTGGGAATTCTAAAATTTTTTAGGATCGCAATGTCTTCTTTGGACAAAGGGGCCCCTCTATCGTGAATTGTGCATTGCTTCCAAGATGGAAAATTGCTTTTCTAAAATTTTCGGCTTCTTGGGAATTCTGTAATGTTTCAAACGTCCTAGAGTGTTCTTTTGACAAATTGGCCTAATCAATAAGAATTGGGAATTGTTTTGTTTCAATACTTGTAAATAGCTCTTTAGAAATGTCCAGTCTCTTTGGAAATATGGAATGCATAAAGCATCACAGACTGTTCTTTGGACAAACAGGCTTCATCCTTATGAATTGCGAATTATTTCAATGCTTGTAAATTTCTTCTTTGTAATTTGCGGTTTCTTTGGGATTATGGAATGTTTAGGCATCGCAAAGTTTTGTTTCGAAAAGCAGGCCTCAATATAGATAATTGCGCATTGTTTAAACTTTGTAAATGGCTTTTCTTTAATTTGGGATTTTTTTGGAATTGAGGAATATTTCAAGCATGGCAAAGTGCTCTTTCAACAAACTGACCTCTCTATAGAGAATTGGGCACAGTTTTAATCATTGAAAACAGCTATTTTGAAATTTGCGGTTTCTTGGGAATTGTATTAATTTTTTAGCATCGCAATGTCTTCTATGGACAAAGGCGCCCTTACATGTGAATTGCGCATTGCTTCCACGATGGAAAATTGCTCTTCTAAAATTTGAGGCTTCTTGGGAATTCTGTAATGTTTCAAACGTCCTAGAGTGTTCTTTTGACAAATTGGCCTAATCAATATGAATTGGGAATTGTTTCGTTTCAATGCTTGTAAATAGCTCTTTAGAAATTTCCGGTCTCTTTGGAAATATGGAATGCATAAAGCATCACAGACTGTTCTTTGGACAAATAGGCTTCATCCTTATGAATTGCGAATTATTTCAATGCTTGTAAATTTCTTCTCTGTATATCGTGGTATCTCTGGGATTAGGGAATGTTTAAGCATCGCAAAGTGTTGAATCGACAAGCAGGCCTCACTATAGAGAATAGCGCATTGTTTCAATGCTTGTAAATAGCTCTTTAGAAATTTCCGTCTCTTCGGAATTATGGAATGTATCAAGCATCACAGAGTGTTCTTGGACAAACAGGTTTCATTCTTATGAATTGCGCATTATTTAAATGCTTGTATATTTCTTCTCTGTAATTTGCGGTTTCTTTGGGATTAGGGAATGTTTAAGCATCGCAAAGTTTTGTCTCGACAAGTAGGCCTCAATATAGAGGATTGCGAATTGTTTCAATGCTTGTAAATGGCTTTTCTGTAATTTGCGATTTCTTTGGAATTGAGGAATATTTTAAGCATGGCAAAGAGCTCTTTCGACAAACTGACCTCTCTATAGAGAATTGGGCACAGTTTTAATCCTTCAAAACAACTTTTTTGAAATTTGCTGTTCCTTGGGAATTCTATAATTTTTTAGCATCGCAATGTCTTCTATGGACAAAAGAGCCCCTCCATCGTGAATTGCGCATTGCTTCCAAGATGGAAAATTTCTTTTCTAAAATTTGCGGAATCTTGGGAAATCTGTAATGTTTCTAACGTCCTAGAGAGTTCTTTTGACAAATTGGCCTAATCAATATGAATTGGGAATTGTTTAAATGCTTGTAAATAGTTCTTTAGAACTTTCCGGTCAAATTGGAATTATGGAATGCATCAAGTATCACAGACTGTTCTTTGGACAAACAGGCTTAATCATTATGAATTGCGCATTGTTTCAATGCTTGTTAATTTCTTCTCTGTAATTTGCAGTTTCTTTTGGATTAGGGAATGTTTAAGCATCGCAAAGTGTTGTTTCGACAAGCAGGCCTCAATATAGAGAATTGCAAATTGTTTCAATACTTGTAAACGGCTTTTCTGTAATTTGCGATTTCTTTGGAACTAAGGAATATTTTAAGCAAGGCAAATTGCTCTTTCGATAAACTGACCTCTCTAGAGAGAATTGCAACAGTTTTATCCTTCTAAACCACTATTTTGAAATTTGCTGTTTCTTGGGAATTCTATAATCTTTTAGCATTGCAATGTCTTCTATGGATAAAAGGGCCCCTATATCATGAATTGCGCAAAGCTTCCATGATGGAAAATTGCTTTTCTAAAATTTGCGGCCTCTTGGGAATTCTGTAATGTTTCAAATGTCCTAGAGTGTTCTTCCGACAAATTGGCGTAATCAATATGAATTGGGAATTGTTTCAATGCTTGTAAATAGCTCTTTAGAAATTTCCAGTCTCTTTGGAAATATGGAATGCATAAAGCATCACAGAGTGTTCTTTGGACAAACAGGTTTCATTCTTCTGAATTGCGCATTATTTCAATGCTTGTATATTTCTTCTCTGTAATTTGCGGTTTCTTTGGAATTGAGGAATATTTTTAGCAAGGCAAAGAGCACTTTCGACAAACTGACCTCTCTATTGAGAATTGGGAACAGTTTAATCCTTCAAAACAGCTATTTTGAAATTTGCTGTTTCTTGGGAATTCTATAATTTTTTAGCCTCGCAGTGTCTTCTATGGACAAAAGGGCCCTTCTATCGTGAATTGTGCATTGCTTCCAAGATGGAAAATTGCTTTTCTAAAATTTGCGGCTTCTTGGGAATTCTGCAATGTTTCAAACGTCCTAGAGTGTTCTTTTGACAAATTGGCCTAATCAATATGAATTGGGAATTGTTTCAATGCTTGTAAATAGCTCTTTACAAATTTCCGGTTTCTTTGGAAATATGGAATGCATAAAGCATCACAGAGTGTTCTTTGGACAAACAAGTTTCATCCTTATGAATTGCGCATTGTTTCAATGCTCGTAAATTTCTTCTCTGTAATTTGAGGTTTCTCTTGGATTAAGGAATGTTTAAGCATCGCAAAGTGTTGTTTCGACAAGCAGGCCTCAATATAGAGAATAGCGCATTGTTTCAATGCTTGCAAATGGCTTTTCTGTAATTTGCAATTTTTTTGGAATTGAGGAATATTTTAAGCATGGCAAAGAGCTTTTTCGACAAACTGACCTCTCTGGAGATAATTGGGCACAGTTTTATTCCTTCAAAACAGCTATTTTGAAGATTGCGGTTTCTTGGGAATTCTATAATTTTTTAGCATCCCAATGTCTTCTATGGATAAAAGGGCCCCTCTATCGTGAATTGTGCATTCCTTCCAAGATGGAAAATTGCTTTTCTAAAATTTGCAGCTTCTTGTGAATTCTGTAATGTTTCAAACGTCCTAGAGTGTTCTTTCGACAAATTGGCGTAATCAATATGAATTGGGAATTGTTTCAATGCTTGTAAAAAGCTCTTTAGAAATTTCCGGTCTCTTTGGCAATATGGAATGCATAAAGCATGACAGAGTGCTCTTTGGACCAACAGGCTTCATCCTTATGAATTGCGCATTATTTCAATGCTTGTAAATTTCTTCTTTGTAATTTGCGGTTTCTTTGGGATTATGGAATGTTTAGGCATCGCAAAGTTTTGTTTCGACAAGGAGGCCTCAATATAGATAACTGCGCATTGTTTAAACTTTGTAAATGGCTTTTCTTTAATTTGCGATTTCTTTGGAATTGAGGAATATTTCAAGCATGGCAAAGTGGTCTTTCAACAAACTGACCTCTCTATAGAGAATTGGGCACAGTTTTAATCATTCAAAGCAGCTCTTTTGAAATTTGCGGTTCATTGGGAATTGTACTATTTTTTAGCATCGCAATGTCTTCTATGGACAAAGGGGCCCTTCTATCGCTAATTGCGCATTGCTTCCACGATCGAAAATTGCTCTTCTAAAATTTGAGGCTTCTTGGGAATTCTGTAATGTTTCAAACGTCCTAGAGTGTTCTTTTGACAAATTGGCCTAATCAATATGAGTTGGGAATTGTTTCGTTTCAATGCTTGTAAATAGCTCTTTAGAAATTTCCAGTATCTTTGGAAATATGGAATGCATAAAGCATCACAGACTGTTCTTTGGACAAACAGGCTTCATCCTTATGAATTGCGCATTATTTCAATGCTTGTAAATTTCTTCTCTGTAAATCGTGGTTTCTTTCGGATTAGGGAAATGTTTAAGCATCGCAAGGTGTTGTTTCGACAAGCAGGCCTCAATATAGTGAATTGCGGATTGTTTCAATGCTTGTAAATGGCTCTTCTGTAATTTGCGATTTCTTTGGAATTGAGGAATATTTCATGCATGGCAAAGAGCTCTTTCGACAAACTGACCTCTCTAGAGAGAATTGGTCACAGTTTTAATCCTTCTAAACAACTATTTTGAAATTTGCGGTTTCTTGAGAATTGTATAATTTTTTAGCATCGCAATGTCTTCTATGGACAAAGGGGCCCCTCTATCGTGAATTGTGCATTGCTTCCAAGATGGAAAATCGCTTTTCTAAAATTTTCGGATTCTTGGGAATTTTGTAATGTTTCAAACGTCCTAGAGTGTTCTTTTGACAAATTGGCCTAATCAATATGAATTGGGAATTGTTTCAATGCTTGTAAATAGCTCTTTAGAAATTTGTGGTCCCTTTTGAAATATGGAATGCATAAAGCATCACAGAGTGTTCATTTCGCAAACATGCTTCATCCTTATGATTTGCGCATTATTTCAATGCTTGTAAATTTCTTCTCTGTAATTTGCGGTTTCTCTGGGATTAGGGAATGTTTAAGCATCGCAAAGTGTTGAATCGACAAGCAGGCCTCAATATAGTGAATAGCGCATTGTTTCAATGCTTGTAAATAGCTGTTTAGAAATTTCGGTCTCTTCGGAATTATGGAATGTATCAAGCATCACAGAGTGTTCTTGGACAAACAGGTTTCATTCTTATGAATTGCGCATTATATAAATGCTTGTATATTTCTTCTCTGTAATTTGCGGTTTCTTTGGGATTAGGGAATGTTTAAGCATCGCAAAGTGTTGTTTCGACAAGCAGGCCTCAATATAGAGGATTGCGAATTGTTTCAATGCTTGTAAATGGCTTTTCTGTAATTTGCGATTTCTTTGGAATTGAGGAATATTTTAGGCATGGCAAAGAGCTCTTTCGACAAACTGACCTCTCTAGAGAGAATTGGGCACAGTTTTAATCCTTCAAAACAGCTTTTTTGAAATTTGCTGTTTCTTGGGAATTCTATAATTTTTTAGCATCGCAATGTCTTCTATGGACATAAGAGCCCCTCTATCGTGAATTGCGCATTGCTTCCAAGATGGAAAATTGCTTTTCTGAAATTTGCGGAATCTTGGGAAATCTGTAATGTTTCTAACGTCCTAGAGAATTCTTTTGACAAATTGGCCTAATCAATATGAATTGGGAATTGTTTCAATGCTTGTAAATAGTTCTTTAGAATATTTCCGGTCACTTTGGAATTATGGAATGCATCAAGTATCACAGACTGTTCTTTGGACAAACAGGCTTAATCATGATGGATTGCGCAGTGTTTCAATGCTTATAAATTTCTTCTCTGTAATTTACAGTTTCTTTGGGATTAGGCAATGTTTAAGCATCGCAAAGTGTTGTTTCGACAAGCAGGCCTCAATATAGAGAATTGCGAATTGTTTCAATACTTGTAAACGTTTTTTCTGTAATTTGAGATTTCATTGGAATTGAGGAATATTTTAAGCATGGCAAAGAGCTTTTTCGACAAACTGACCTCTCTGGAGAGAATTGGGCATAATTTTTATCCTTCTAAACAACTATTTTGAATTTTGCGGTTTCTTGGGAACTGTATATTTTTTAGCATTGCAATGTCTTCTATGGACAAAAGGGCCCCTATATCATGAATTGCGCATTGCTTCCATGATGGAAAATTGCTTTTCTAAAATTTGCGGCCTCTTGGGAATTCTGTAACGTTTCAAACGTCCTAGAGTGTTCTTTCGACAAATTGGCGTAATCAATATGAATTGGGAATTGTTTCAATGCTTGTAAATAGCTCTTTAGAAATTTCCAGTCTCTTTGAGAAATATGGAATGCATAAAGCATCACAGAGTGTTCTTTGGACAAACAGGTTTCATTGTTATGAATTGCGCATTATTTCAATGCTTGTATATTTCTTCTCTGTAATTGGCGGTTTCTTTGGAATTGAGGAATATTTTAAGCAAGGCAAAGAGCACTTTCGACAAACTGACCTCTCTATTGAGAATTGGGAACAGTTTTAATCCTTCAAAACAGCTAATTTGAAATTTGCTGTTTCTTGGGAATTCTATAATTTTTTAGCCTCGCAATGTCTTCTATGGACAAAAGGGCCCCTCTATCGTGAATTGTGCATTGCTTCCAAGATGGAAAATTGCTTTTCTAAAATTTGCAGCTTCTTGGGAATTCTGCAATGTTTCAAACGTCCTAGAGTGTTATTTTGACAAATTGGCCTAATCAATATGAATTGGGAATTGTTTCAATGCTTGTAAATATCTCTTTAGAAATTTCCGGTTTCTTTGGAATTATGGAATGCATAAAGCATCACAGAGTGTTCTTTCGACAAACAGGTTTCATCCTTATGAATTGCGCATTGTTTCAATGCTCGTAAATTTCTTCTCTGTAATTTGAGGTTTCTCTTGGATTAAGGAATGTTTAAGCATTGCAAAGTGTTGTTTCGACAAGCAGGCCTCAATATAGAGAATAGCGCATTGTTTCAATGCTTTTAAATGGCTTTTCTGTAATTTGCGATTTTTTTGGAATTGAGGAATATTTTAAGCATGGCAAAGAGCATTTTCAACAAACTGACCTCTCTGGAGATAATTGGGCCAATTTTAATCCTTCTAAATAACTATTTTGAATTTTTCGGTTTCTTGGGAATTGTATAATTTTTTAGCATTGCAATGTCTTCTTTGGACAAAAGGGCCCCTCTATGGTGAATTGCGCATTGCTTCCAAGATGGAAAATTGCTTGTCTAAAATTTGCAAATTCTTGGGAAATCTGTAATGTTTCTAACGTCCTAGAGAGTTCTTTTGAAAAATTGGCCTAATCAATATGAATTGGGAATTGTTTCAATGCTTGTAAATAGTTCTTTAGAACTTTCCGGTAACTTTGGAATAATGGAATGCATAAAGCATCACAGACTGTTCTTTGGACAAACAGGTTTCATTCTTATGAATTGTGCATTGTTTCAATGCTTGTATATTTCTTCTCTGTAATTTGCGGTTTATTTGGGATTAGGGATGTTTAAGCATCGCAAAGTGTTGTTTCGACAAGCAGGCCTCAATATAGAGGATTGCGAATTGTTTCAATGCTTGTAAATGGCTTTTCTGTAATTTGCGATTTCTTTGGAATTGAGGAATATTTTAAGCATGGCAAAGAGCTTTTTCGACAAACTGACCTCTCTAGAGAGAATTGGGCACAGTTTTAATCCTTCAAAACAGCTATTTTGAAATTTGCGGTTTCTTGGGAATTCTATAATTTTCTAGCATCGCAATGTCTTCTATGGACAAAAGAGCCCCTCTATCGTGAATTGTGCATTGCTTCCAAGATGGAAAATTGCTTTTCTAAAATTTGCGGAATCTTTGGAAATCTGTAATGTTTCTAACGTCCTAGAGAGTTCTTTTGACAAATTGGCGTAATCAATATGAATTGGGAATTGTTTCAATGCTTGTAAATAGCTCTTTAGAAATTTCCAGTCTCTTTGGAAATATGGAATGCGTAAAGCATCACAGAGTGTTCTTTGGACAAACAGGTTGCATCCTTATGAATTGCGCATTATTTCAATGCTTGTAAAATTCTTCTCTGTAATTTGCGGTTTATTTGGAGTTAGGGAATGTTTAAGGATCGCAAAGTATTGTTTCGACAAGTAGGTCTCAATATAGTGAATTGCTCATTGTTTCAATGCTTGCAAATGGCTTTTCTGTAATTTGCGATTTCTTTGGAATTAAGGAATATTTCACGCAAGGCAAAGAGCTATTTCGGTAAACTGACCTCTCTATAGAGAATTGGGCACAATTTTAATCCTTCTAAACCACTATTTTGAGATTTGCGGTTTCTTGAGAATTCTATAATTTTTTAGCATCGCAATGTCTTCTATAGACAAAAGGGCCCCTCTATCGTGAATTGCGCATTGCTTCCAAGATGGAAACTTGCTTTTCTAAAATTTGCGAATTCTTGGGAAATCTGTAATGTTTCTAACGTCATAAAGAGTTCTCTTGACAAATTGGCGTAATCAATATGAATTGGGAATTGTTTCAATGCTTGTAAATAGCTCTTTAGAAATTTCCAGTCTCTTTGGAAATATGGAATGCGTAAAGCATCACAGAGTGTTCTTTGGACAAACAGGTTTCATCCTTATGAATTGCGCATTATTTCAATGCTTGTAAAATTCTTCTCTGTAATTTGCGGTTTATTTGGAGTTAGGGAATGTTTAAGGATCGCAAAGTATTGTTTCGACAAGTAGGTCTCAATATAGAGGATTGCGAATTGTTTCAATGCTTGTAAATGGCTTTTCTGTAATTTGCGATTTCTTTGGAATTGAGGAATATTTTAAGCATGGCAAAGAGCTCTTTCGACAAACTGACCTCTCTAGAGAGAATTGGGCACAGTTTTAATCCTTCAAAACAGCTTTTTTGAAATTTGCTGTTTCTTGGGAATTCTATAATTTTTTAGCATCGCAATGTCTTCTATGGACATAAGAGCCCCTCTATCGTGAATTGCGCATTGCTTCCAAGATGGAAAATTGCTTTTCTCAAATTTGCGGAATCTTGGGAAATCTGTAATGTTTCTAACGTCCTAGAGAATTCTTTTGACAAATTGGCCTAATCAATATGAATTGGGAATTGTTTCAATGCTTGTAAATAGTTCTTTAGAATATTTCCGGTCACTTTGGAATTATGGAATGCATCAAGTATCACAGACTGTTCTTTGGACAAACAGGCTTAATCATGATGGATTGCGCAGTGTTTCAATGCTTATAAATTTCTTCTCTGTAATTTACAGTTTCTTTGGGATTAGGCAATGTTTAAGCATCGCAAAGTGTTGTTTCGACAAGCAGGCCTCAATATAGAGAATTGCGAATTGTTTCAATACTTGTAAACGTTTTTTCTGTAATTTGCGATTTCATTGGAATTGAGGAATATTTTAAGCATGGCAAAGAGCTTTTTCGACAAACTGACCTCTCTGGAGAGAATTGGGCATAATTTTTATCCTTCTAAACAACTATTTTGAATTTTGCGGTTTCTTGGGAACTGTATATTCTTTAGCATTGCAATGTCTTCTATGGACAAAAGGGCCCCTATATCATGAATTGCGCATTGCTTCCATGATGGAAAATTGCTTTTCTAAAATTTGCGGCCTCTTGGGAATTCTGTAACGTTTCAAACGTCCTAGAGTGTTCTTTCGACAAATTGGCGTAATCAATATGAATTGGGAATTGTTTCAATGCTTGTAAATAGCTCTTTAGAAATTTCCAGTCTCTTTGAGAAATATGGAATGCATAAAGCATCACAGAGTGTTCTTTGGACAAACAGGTTTCATTGTTATGAATTGCGCATTATTTCAATGCTTGTATATTTCTTCTCTGTAATTGGCGGTTTCTTTGGAATTGAGGAATATTTTAAGCAAGGCAAAGAGCACTTTCGACAAACTGACCTCTCTATTGAGAATTGGGAACAGTTTAATCCTTCAAAACAGCTATTTTGAAATTTGCTGTTTCTTGGGAATTCTATAATTTTTTAGCCTCGCAGTGTCTTCTATGGACAAAAGGGCCCCTCTACCGTGAATTGTGCATTGCTTCCAAGATGGAAAATTGCTTTTCTAAAATTTGCGGCTTCTTGGGAATTCTGCAATGTTTCAAACGTCCTAGAGTGTTCTTTTGACAAATTGGCCTAATCAATATGAATTGGGAATTGTTTCAATGCTTGTAAATAGCTCTTTACAAATTTCCGGTTTCTTTGGAAATATGGAATGCATAAAGCATCACAGAGTGTTCTTTGGACAAACAAGTTTCATCCTTATGAATTGCGCATTGTTTCAATGCTTGTAAATTTCTTCTCTGTAATTTGAGGTTTCCCTTGGATTAAGGAATGTTTAAGCATCGCAAAGTGTTGTTTCGACAAGCAGGCCTCAATATAGAGAATAGCGCATTGTTTCAATGCTTGCAAATGGCTTTTCTGTAATTTGCAATTTTTTTGGAATTGAGGAATATTTTAAGCATGGCAAAGAGCTTTTTCGACAAACTGACCTCTCTGGAGATAATTGGGCACAGTTTTATTCCTTCAAAACAGCTATTTTGAAGTTTGCGGTTTCTTGGGAATTCTATAATTTTTTAGCATCCCAATGTCTTCTATGGATAAAAGGGCCCCTCTATCGTGAATTGCGCATTCCTTCCAAGATGGAAAATTGCTTTTCTAAAATTTGCAGCTTCTTGTGAATTCTGTAATGTTTCAAACGTCCTAGAGTGTTCTTTCGACAAATTGGCGTAATCAATATGAATTGGGAATTGTTTCAATGCTTGTAAAAAGCTCTTTAGAAATTTCCGGTCTCTTTGGCAATATGGAATGCATAAAGCATGACAGAGTGCTCTTTGGACCAACAGGCTTCATCCTTATGAATTGCGCATTATTTCAATGCTTGTAAATTTCTTCTTTGTAATTTGCGGTTTCTTTGGGATTATGGAATGTTTAGGCATCGCAAAGTTTTGTTTCGACAAGGAGGCCTCAATATAGATAACTGCGCATTGTTTAAACTTTGTAAATGGCTTTTCTTTAATTTGCGATTTCTTTGGAATTGAGGAATATTTCAAGCATGGCAAAGTGGTCTTTCAACAAACTGACCTCTCTATAGAGAATTGGGCACAGTTTTAATCATTCAAAGCAGCTCTTTTGAAATTTGCGGTTCATTGGGAATTGTACTATTTTTTAGCATCGCAATGTCTTCTATGGACAAAGGGGCCCTTCTATCGCTAATTGCGCATTGCTTCCACGATCGAAAATTGCTCTTCTAAAATTTGAGGCTTCTTGGGAATTCTGTAATGTTTCAAACGTCCTAGAGTGTTCTTTTGACAAATTGGCCTAATCAATATGAGTTGGGAATTGTTTCGTTTCAATGCTTGTAAATAGCTCTTTAGAAATTTCCAGTATCTTTGGAAATATGGAATGCATAAAGCATCACAGACTGTTCTTTGGACAAACAGGCTTCATCCTTATGAATTGCGAATTATTTCAATGCTTGTAAATTTCTTCTCTGTAAATCGTGGTTTCTTTCGGATTAGGGAAATGTTTAAGCATCGCAAGGTGTTGTTTCGACAAGCAGGCCTCAATATAGTGAATTGCGGATTGTTTCAATGCTTGTAAATGGCTCTTCTGTAATTTGCGATTTCTTTGGAATTGAGGAATATTTCATGCATGGCAAAGAGCTCTTTCGACAAACTGACCTCTCTAGAGAGAATTGGTCACAGTTTTAATCCTTCTAAACAACTATTTTGAAATTTGCGGTTTCTTGAGAATTGTATAATTTTTTAGCATCGCAATGTCTTCTATGGACAAAGGGGCCCATCTATCGTGAATTGTGCATTGCTTCCAAGATGGAAAATCGCTTTTCTAAAATTTTCGGATTCTTGGGAATTTTGTAATGTTTCAAACGTCCTAGAGTGTTCTTTTGACAAATTGGCCTAATCAATATGAATTGGGAATTGTTTCAATGCTTGTAAATAGCTCTTTAGAAATTTGTGGTCCCTTTTGAAATATGGAATGCATAAAGCATCACAGAGTGTTCATTTCGCAAACATGCTTCATCCTTATGATTTGCGCATTATTTCAATGCTTGTAAATTTCTTCTCTGTAATTTGCGGTTTCTCTGGGATTAGGGAATGTTTAAGCATCGCAAAGTGTTGAATCGACAAGCAGGCCTCACTATAGTGAATAGCGCATTGTTTCAATGCTTGTAAATAGCTGTTTAGAAATTTCGATCTCTTCGGAATTATGGAATGTATCAAGCATCACAGAGTGTTCTTGGACAAACAGGTTTCATTCTTATGAATTGCGCATTATTTAAATGCTTGTATATTTCTTCTCTGTAATTTGCGGTTTCTTTGGGATTAGGGAATGTTTAAGCATCGCAAAGTGTTGTTTCGACAAGCAGGCCTCAATATAGAGGATTGCGAATTGTTTCAATGCTTGTAAATGGCTTTTCTGTAATTTGCGATTTCTTTGGAATTGAGGAATATTTTAAGCATGGCAAAGAGCTCTTTCGACAAACTGACCTCTCTAGAGAGAATTGGGCACAGTTTTAATCCTTCAAAACAGCTTTTTTGAAATTTGCTGTTTCTTGGGAATTCTATAATTTTTTAGCATCGCAATGTCTTCTATGGACATAAGAGCCCCTCTATCGTGAATTGCGCATTGCTTCCAAGATGGAAAATTGCTTTTCTGAAATTTGCGGAATCTTGGGAAATCTGTAATGTTTCTAACGTCCTAGAGAATTCTTTTGACAAATTGGCCTAATCAATATGAATTGGGAATTGTTTCAATGCTTGTAAATAGTTCTTTAGAATATTTCCGGTCACTTTGGAATTATGGAATGCATCAAGTATCACAGACTGTTCTTTGGACAAACAGGCTTAATCATGATGGATTGCGCAGTGTTTCAATGCTTATAAATTTCTTCTCTGTAATTTACAGTTTCTTTGGGATTAGGCAATGTTTAAGCATCGCAAAGTGTTGTTTCGACAAGCAGGCCTCAATATAGAGAATTGCGAATTGTTTCAATACTTGTAAACGTTTTTTCTGTAATTTGCGATTTCATTGGAATTGAGGAATATTTTAAGCATGGCAAAGAGCTTTTTCGACAAACTGACCTCTCTGGAGAGAATTGGGCATAATTTTTATCCTTCTAAACAACTATTTTGAATTTTGCGGTTTCTTGGGAACTGTATATTTTTTAGCATTGCAATGTCTTCTATGGACAAAAGGGCCCCTATATCATGAATTGCGCATTGCTTCCATGATGGAAAATTGCTTTTCTAAAATTTGCGGCCTCTTGGGAATTCTGTAACGTTTCAAACATCCTAGAGTGTTCTTTCGACAAATTGGCGTAATCAATATGAATTGGGAATTGTTTCAATGCTTGTAAATAGCTCTTTAGAAATTTCCAGTATCTTTGAGAAATATGGAATGCATAAAGCATCACAGAGTGTTCTTTGGACAAACAGGTTTCATTGTTATGAATTGCGCATTATTTCAATGCTTGTATATTTCTTCTCTGTAATTGGCGGTTTCTTTGGAATTGAGGAATATTTTAAGCAAGGCAAAGAGCACTTTCGACAAACTGACCTCTCTATTGAGAATTGGGAACAGTTTTAATCCATCAAAACAGCTATTTTGAAATTTGCTGTTTCTTGGGAATTCTATAATTTTTTAGCCTCGCAATGTCTTCTATGGACAAAAGGGCCCCTCTATCGTGAATTGTGCATTGCTTCCAAGATGGAAAATTGCTTTTCTAAAATTTGCAGCTTCTTGGGAATTCTGCAATGTTTCAAACGTCCTAGAGTGTTATTTTGACCAATTGGCCTAATCAATATGAATTGGGAATTGTTTCAATGCTTGTAAATATCTCTTTAGAAATTTCCGGTTTCTTTGGAATTATGGAATGCATAAAGCATCACAGAGTGTTCTTTCGACAAACAGGTTTCATCCTTATGAATTGCGCATTGTTTCAATGCTCGTAAATTTCTTCTCTGTAATTTGAGGTTTCTCTTGGATTAAGGAATGTTTAAGCATCGCAAAGTGTTGTTTCGACAAGCAGGCCTCAATATAGAGAATAGCGCATTGTTTCAATGCTTTTAAATGGCTTTTCTGTAATTTGCGATTTTTTTGGAATTGAGGAATATTTTAAGCATGGCAAAGAGCATTTTCAACAAACTGACCTCTCTGGAGATAATTGGGCCAATTTTAATCCTTCTAAATAACTATTTTGAATTTTTCGGTTTCTTGGGAATTGTATAATTTTTTAGCATTGCAATGTCTTCTTTGGAAAAAAGGGCCCCTCTATGGTGAATTGCGCATTGCTTCCAAGATGGAAAATTGCTTGTCTAAAATTTGCAAATTCTTGGGAAATCTGTAATGTTTCTAACGTCCTAGAGAGTTCTTTTGAAAAATTGGCCTAATCAATATGAATTGGGAATTGTTTCAATGCTTGTAAATAGTTCTTTAGAACTTTCCGGTAACTTTGGAATAATGGAATGCATAAAGCATCACAGACTGTTCTTTGGACAAACAGGTTTCATTCTTATGAATTGTGCATTGTTTCAATGCTTGTATATTTCTTCACTGTAATTTGCGGTTTATTTGGGATTAGGGATGTTTAAGCATCGCAAAGTGTTGTTTCGACAAGCAGGCCTCAATATAGAGGATTGCGAATTGTTTCAATGCTTGTAAATGGCTTTTCTGTAATTTGCGATTTCTTTGGAATTGAGGAATATTTTAAGCATGGCAAAGAGCTTTTTCGACAAACTGACCTCTCTAGAGAGAATTGGGCACAGTTTTAATCCTTCAAAACAGCTATTTTGAAATTTGCGGTTTCTTGGGAATTCTATAATTTTCTAGCATCGCAATGTCTTCTATGGACAAAAGAGCCCCTCTATCGTGAATTGTGCATTGCTTCCAAGATGGAAAATTGCTTTTCTAAAATTTGCGGAATCTTTGGAAATCTGTAATGTTTCTAACGTCCTAGAGAGTTCTTTTGACAAATTGGCGTAATCAATATGAATTGGGAATTGTTTCAATGCTTGTAAATAGCATTTTAGAAATTTCCAGTCTCTTTGGAAATATGGAATGCGTAAAGCATCACAGAGTGTTCTTTGGACAAACAGGTTGCATCCTTATGAATTGCGCATTATTTCAATGCTTGTAAAATTCTTCTCTGTAATTTGCGGTTTATTTGGAGTTAGGGAATGTTTAAGGATCGCAAAGTATTGTTTCGACAAGTAGGTCTCAATATAGTGAATTGCTCATTGTTTCAATGCTTGCAAATGGCTTTTCTGTAATTTGCGATTTCTTTGGAATTAAGGAATATTTCACGCAAGGCAAAGAGCTATTTCGGTAAACTGACCTCTCTATAGAGAATTGGGCACAATTTTAATCCTTCTAAACCACTATTTTGAGATTTGCGGTTTCTTGAGAATTCTATAATTTTTTAGCATCGCAATGTCTTCTATGGACATAAGAGCCCCTCTATCGTGAATTGCGCATTGCTTCCAAGATGGAAAATTGCTTTTCTCAAATTTGCAGAATCTTGGGAAATCTGTAATGTTTCTAACGTCCTAGAGAATTCTTTTGACAAGTTGGCCTAATCAATATGAATTGGGAATTGTTTCAATGCTTGTAAATAGTTCTTTAGAATATTTCCGGTCACTTTGGAATTATGGAATGCATCAAGTATCACAGACTGTTCTTTGGACAAACAGGCTTAATCATGATGGATTGCGCAGTGTTTCAATGCTTATAAATTTCTTCTCTGTAATTTACAGTTTCTTTGGGATTAGGCAATGTTTAAGCATCGCAAAGTGTTGTTTCGACAAGCAGGCCTCAATATAGAGAATTGCGAATTGTTTCAATACTTGTAAACGTTTTTTCTGTAATTTGCGAATTTATTGGAATTGAGGAATATTTTAAGCATGGCAAAGAGCTTTTTCGACAAACTGACCTCTCTGGAGAGAATTGGGCATAATTTTTATCCTTCTAAACAACTATTTTGAATTTTGCGGTTTCTTGGGAACTGTATATTTTTTAGCATTGCAATGTCTTCTATGGACAAAAGGGCCCCTATATCATGAATTGCGCATTGCTTCCATGATGGAAATTTGCTTTTCTAAAATTTGCGGCCTCTTGGGAATTCTGTAACGTTTCAAACGTCCTAGAGTGTTCTTTCGACAAATTGGCGTAATCAATATGAATTGGGAATTGTTTCAATGCTTGTAAATAGCTCTTTAGAAATTTCCAGTCTCTTTGAGAAATATGGAATGCATAAAGCATCACAGAGTGTTCTTTGGACAAACAGGTTTCATTGTTATGAATTGCGCATTATTTCAATGCTTGTATATTTCTTCTCTGTAATTGGCGGTTTCTTTGGAATTGAGGAATATTTTAAGCAAGGCAAAGAGCACTTTCGACAAACTGACCTCTCTATTGAGAATTGGGAACAGTTTTAATCCTTCAAAACAGCTATTTTGAAATTTGCTGTTTCTTGGGAATTCTATAATTTTTTAGCCTCGCAATGTCTTCTATGGACAAAAGGGCCCCTCTATCGTGAATTGTGCATTGCTTCCAAGATGGAAAATTGCTTTTCTAAAATTTGCAGCTTCTTGGGAATTCTGCAATGTTTCAAACGTCCTAGAGTGTTATTTTGACAAATTGGCCTAATCAATATGAATTGGGAATTGTTTCAATGCTTGTAAATATCTCTTTAGAAATTTCCGGTTTCTTTGGAATTATGGAATGCATAAAGCATCACAGAGTGTTCTTTCGACAAACAGGTTTCATCCTTATGAATTGCGCATTGTTTCAATGCTCGTAAATTTCTTCTCTGTAATTTGAGGTTTCTCTTGGATTAAGGAATGTTTAAGCATCGCAAAGTGTTGTTTCGACAAGCAGGCCTCAATATAGAGGATTGCGAATTGTTTCAATGCTTGTAAATGGCTTTTCTGTAATTTGCGATTTCTTTGGAATTGAGGAATATTTTAAGCATGGCAAAGAGCTTTTTCGACAAACTGACCTCTCTAGAGAGAATTGGGCACAGTTTTAATCCTTCAAAACAGCTATTTTGAAATTTGCGGTTTCTTGGGAATTCTATAATTTTCTAGCATCGCAATGTCTTCTATGGACAAAAGAGCCCCTCTATCGTGAATTGTGCATTGCTTCCAAGATGGAAAATTGCTTTTCTAAAATTTGCGGAATCTTGGGAAATCTGTAATGTTTCTAACGTCCTAGAGAGTTCTTTTGACAAATTGGCGTAATCAATATGAATTGGGAATTGTTTCAATGCTTGTAAATAGCTCTTTAGAAATTTCCAGTCTCTTTGGAAATATGGAATGCGTAAAGCATCACAGAGTGTTCTTTGGACAAACAGGTTTCATCCTTATGAATTGCGCATTATTTCAATGCTTGTAAAATTCTTCTCTGTAATTTGCGGTTTATTTGGAGTTAGGGAATGTTTAAGGATCGCAAAGTATTGTTTCGACAAGTAGGTCTCAATATAGTGAATTGCTCATTGTTTCAATGCTTGCAAATGGCTTTTCTGTAATTTGCGATTTCTTTGGAATTAAGGAATATTTCACGCAAGGCAAAGAGCTATTTCGATAAACTGACCTCTCTATAGAGAATTGGGCACAATTTTAATCCTTCTAAACCACTATTTCGAGATTTGCGGTTTCTTGAGAATTCTATAATTTTTTAGCATCGCAATGTCTTGTATGGACAAAAGGGCCCCTCTATCGTGAATTGCGCATTGCTTCCAAGATGGAAAATTGCTTTTCTAAAATTTGCGAATTCTTGGGAAATCTGTAATGTTTCTAACGTCCTAAAGAGTTCTCTTGACAATTTGGCCTAATCAATATGAATTGGGAATTGTTTAAATGCTTGTAAATAGTTCTTTAGAACTTTCCGGTCAAATTGGAAGTATGGAATGCATCAAGTATCACAGACTGTTCTTTGGACAAACAGGCTTGATCATGATGAATTGCGCATTGTTTCAATGCTTGTTAATTTCCTCTCTGTAATTTGCAGTTTCTTTGGATTAGGGAATGTTTAAGCATCGCAAAGTGTTGTTTCGACAAGCAGGCCTCAATATAGAGAATTGGGAATTGTTTCAATACTTGTAAACGGCTTTTCTGTCATTTGCAATTTCTTTGGAACTAAGGAATATTTTAAGCAAGGCAAATTGCTCTTTCGATAAACTGACCTCTCTAGAGAGAATTGCAACAGTTTTATCCTTCTAAACAGCTATTTTAAAATTTGCTGTTTCTTGGGAATTCTATAATTTTTTAGCATTGCAATGTCTTCTATGGATAAAAGGGCCCCTCTATCATGAATTGCGCATTCATTCCAAGATGGAAAGTTGCTTTTCTAAAATTTGCAGAATCTTGGGAAATCTGTAATGTTTCTAACGTCCTAGAGTGTTCTTTCGACAAATTGGCGTAATCAATATGAATTGGGAATTGTTTCAATGCTTGTGAATAGCTCTTTAGAAATTTCCAGTCTCTTTGGAAATATGGAATGCATAAAACATCACAGAGTGTTCTTTGTACAAATAGGTTTCAATCTTATGAATTGCACATTATTTCAATGATTGTATATTTCTTCTCTGTAATTTGCGGTTTTTTTGGGATTAGGGAATGTTTAAGCATCGCAAAGTGTTGTTTCGACAAGCAGGCCTCAATATAAAGGATTGCGAATTGTTTCAATGCTTGTAAATGGCTTTTCTGTAATTTGCGATTTCTTTGGAATTAAGGAATATTTTAAGCAAGGCAAAGAGCACTTTCGACAAACTGACCTCTCTATGTAGAATTGGGCACAGTTTTAATCCTTCAAAGCAGCTATTTTGAAATTTGCGGTTTCTTGGGAATTCTATAATTTTTTAGCATCGCAATGTCTTCTATGGACAAAGGGGCCCCTCGATCGTGAATTGCGCATTGCTTCCGAGATGGAAAATTGCTTTTCTAAAATATGCGGCTTCTTTGGAATTCTGTAATGTTTCAAATGTCCTAGAGTGTTCTTTCGACAAATTGGCGTAATCAATATGAATTCGGAATTTTTTTAATGCTTGTAATTGGCTTTTCTGTAACTTGCGATTTCTTTGGAATTGAGGAATATTTTAAGCATGGCAAAGTGCTCTTTCGACATACTGACCTCTCTAGAGAGAATTGGGCACAATTTTAATCCTTCTAAACAACTATTTTGAATTTTGCGGTTTCTTGGGAATTCTATAATTTTTTAGCATTGCAATGTCTTCTATAGACAAAAGGGCCCCTCTATCGTGAATTGCGCATTGCTTCCAAGATGGAAACTTGCTTTTCTAAAATTTGCGAATTCTTGGGAAATCTGTAATGTTTCTAACGTCATAAAGAGTTCTGTTGACAAATTGGCGTAATCAATATGAATTGGGAATTGTTTCAATGCTTGTAAATAGCTCTTTAGAAATTTCCAGTCTCTTTGGAAATATGGAATGCGTAAAGCATCACAGAGTGTTCTTTGGACAAACAGGTTTCATCCTTATGAATTGCGCATTATTTCAATGCTTGTAAAATTCTTCTCTGTAATTTGCGGTTTATCTGGAGTTAGGGAATGTTTAAGGATCGCAAAGTATTGTTTTGACAAGCAGGCCTCAATATAGAGAATTGCGAATTGTTTCAATACTTGTAAACGGCTTTTCTGTCATTTGCAATTTCTTTGGAACTAAGGAATATTTTAAGCAAGGCAAATTGCTCTTTCGATAAACTGACCTCTCTAGAGAGAATTGCAACAGTTTTATCCTTCTAAACAGCTATTTTAAAATTTGCTGTTTCTTGGGAATTCTATAGTTTTTTAGCATTGCAATGTCTTCTATGGATAAAAGGGCCCCTCTATCATGAATTGCGCATTCATTCCAAGATGGAAAGTTGCTTTTCTAAAATTTGCAGAATCTTGGGAAATCTGTAATGTTTCTAACGTCCTAGAGTGTTCTTTCGACAAATTGGCGTAATCAATATGAATTGGGAATTGTTTCAATGCTTGTGAATAGCTCTTTAGAAATTTCCAGTCTCTTTGGAAATATGGAATGCATAAAACATCACAGAGTGTTCTTTGTACAAATAGGTTTCATTCTTATGAATTGCGCATTATTTCAATGCTTGTATATTTCTTCTCTGTAATTTGCGGTTTTTTTGGGATTAGGGAATGTTTAAGCATCGCAAAGTGTTGTTTCGACAAGCAGGCCTCAATATAAAGGATTGCGAATTGTTTCAATGCTTGTAAATGGCTTTTCTGTAATTTGCGATTTCTTTGGAATTAAGGAATATTTTAAGCAAGGCAAAGAGCACTTTCGACAAACTGACCTCTCTATGTAGAATTGGGCACAGTTTTAATCCTTCAAAACAGCTATTTTGAAATTTGCTGTTTCTTGGGAATTCTATAATTTTTTAGCATCGCAATGTCTTCTATGGACAAAGGGGCCCCTCGATCGTGAATTGCGCATTGCTTCCGAGATGGAAAATTGCTTTTCTAAAATATGCGGCTTCTTTGGAATTCTGTAATGTTTCAAATGTCCTAGAGTGTTCTTTCGACAAATTGGCGTAATCAATATGAATTCGGAATTTTTTTAATGCTTGTAAATGGCTTTTCTGTAACTTGCGATTTCTTTGGAATTGAGGAATATTTTAAGCATGGCAAAGTGCTCTTTCGACATACTGACCTCTCTAGAGAGAATTGGGCACAATTTTAATCCTTCTAAACAACTATTTTGAATTTTGCGGTTTCTTGGGAATTCTATAATTTTTTAGCATTGCAATGTCTTCTATAGACAAAAGGGCCCCTCTATCGTGAATTGCGCATTGCTTCCAAGATGGAAACTTGCTTTTCTAAAATTTGCGAATTCTTGGGAAATCTGTAATGTTTCTAACGTCATAAAGAGTTCTCTTGACAAATTGGCGTAATCAATATGAATTGGGAATTGTTTCAATGCTTGTAAATAGCTCTTTAGAAATTTCCAGTCTCTTTGGAAATATGGAATGCGTAAAGCATCACAGAGTGTTCTTTGGACAAACAGGTTTCATCCTTATGAATTGCGCATTATTTCATAGCCTGCGTGCAGACTCAAAACAAAACTTCTCTAAAGTGTAGAGTCTGCGCAATACCGGATAAAAGCTTGTACTCCGAAACCCAGCGCGGTTTTTAAAAACCCTTTTTTATGTCTCGATTTCAATAACCGAAGACTCGCTGTGGCGCGTTGTTATGGTTTCAATGAGCATTTCGCAATTTCGTGATCAAAATGTCGAAGCATCATGGCGACATTTGAGACTCAAGCGCAAAACATTTTTCACTGTATTCTTTGTAATATTATACTCGATAAAAAGTCAGATAGAAATTTAGTTATTTCGGAGAGTATTGCTATCAATCCAAAAGAAGAGCTGGAATTTCTAGGTTATTTGGTTGACGATAACTCATCTAAATACATTTGTAAAAGTTGTGTAGATATTTTGAAACGTATCAAATTTACTTATAAAAAAGTTGGAGAGCTTGAAGAAAAAGTTTTATCACTCTATCGTGGTTCTTCCAATTCTACTTTGAGAAGACGTGTGGCTGAGCTAAATGATACATCAGACTGCAAAAATTGGAGTAAGCTATTGGAGGAGGGTTTGACCAGTACACCAACTAAGAGAAAATACAATGGTGTTGGTGTTGGTACATGTCAGCCTAAAAAAGTTATTATCATCAATAACCCTGATGTGCCTAAAAATAATGGCAAAAAGGTTACAGAGACTAATGGAATTTTAAAGGAGACAAAAGTTTATGTTAGGATTGAATGGCCTTCCAAAACAATAGAAAAACTTTTAAAACCTGAAATGAACTCCATTGGAAAGATGCTCTGTCGTGGTACATTTCAACAAATAGCACGGGCTGTTTGGAAGCATGAGAAAATGAGAAATGAAATATTAAAGTTTGCCTTGAGAGAAATCAATGAGGAATGTATTGCCATGTGTTCCAGAAAGAAGCCTAGCTGTCTGAGAAACACTAGCAAAGAGGATTTCTCAAATTTCTCAATTGAAGCTCTGGACAAAGAAATGAAAGTACGTTGTCCCCTGCTACAGTCAATTTTGAAAGTTGCTTCCTTCAAACCAACAAAAGATGTATCCAACAATCTCCTTTGGAAGCCTGCAGTATGCATGGCTGCTGCCATATGTTTAAAAAATAGATCTCCATACATGACAGCATTGCAGTTGCTTGTTACAATCATCTTGCAACATTCTGGGCTGACGGTAATTACAATTCTCTTTTCACGTTGATTGCATTTATTATGCTGACTTGTACTGTTTCAAATAATAGTGAACTATTTTTTGTCTCCATATAGGGGACACTATTGCGTCTCAAAATTTTTAAACTGGTTGTGTCCCATCCTTTTATGCTGAAGAAGTTGGATGAGTTTGGGATTGAACATGACAAAAAGATTATTGACATTATGGAGAAAAAGAGCAAGCAACTCGAAAACAAAGAGCCCATTGGAGAATCAATAGAAGGATACAAACTGTCATTTGATAATCTTGACTTTAGAACCAACGTCCACTCAATGACAGAAGAACATCAAAATGTTGATTCCCACTGGGTTACTGTATTATCTGTTGGTGATAGAGTACATGCTCAACATTTGTCATCTGAAACTCCTCCTCAAAACACAATCAACAATTTAGACAACAGCAAATGCCTTCCTTCAGACAATGATTACAAGCTCCAGCATCAAAATTATGTATCTCTGATAGCACGTATTGCTGCAAAAAGAATAGTATGTTTAAAACCATTTGAAAAATTTGTTCACGCCCATATCAAACACCCGTATTCATCAGAAAGTTTTCAACCTACTGATACAGTGAGTAATTTTTAATGATTTTTATAGGTCCTAATTATGCCCAGAGCCTAAACAGGATGGGGGGCTTACATCAGAATTACACCATGACCCCCTTGTATAATAGCTTGATCATCAGCAATATATATAAATCAAATAATGAAACCAACAAATTATGTTTCACAAGTAAATGATTTACCTATGTGAACTTTTCATCTTTAATTACTATTGTTTGAGACACAGTTAAGTATTAAATATTGATATCTAATAAATGTTATAACTGCCTATTCAAATATAATTTATTTCACAATCTGCATCTATACATACAACTGATCTTTACAACATTCCTTCAAAGAGAAATATGAGAGGGTCCGTCCTAGGCAATGCAACTGCTTTGTATTATTTCAGCTACATTTACTAACTTACCATACTTATATTGACAGACATTTTTAGGTGTAATTTATGAAAACGAAAATGAGGCAGGTGGGATGAGCAGTATCATTCAGAAACTACACAACAGTTATGTACCTTTCACAGGAAATGGTGACCGACGTCAGTACGGCGAACAGGTGAGGAATGCAATGCAAATAAGACAAACAGCAAAACAGTAGCATTGGATTGTGATATGAAAGTGCCAAGCCATTAGATGCTACTGATTTGCTGCTTGTCCAACTTATCTGTGAGGCGCATATGTAAACCATTCCTGTTTTAATAGAAAACATTAATTGTATTAAATTAGGCAATCCAAGCTGATCAATTAACTGTAGAGAGGGGAGTCAACACCCTATTGCAGTTGGCACATGGATTTACACCAGAGGAGAGAAGAGAAGGCCTTCATTTTGAAATTGCAGACTTTCATGGTGGAATGAAGTTTTTACAAGTACGTTAGTATGACAAGTTTCTGAGATTTCAGATTTTCAGATCTACCTAAAAGCAAGTGTTGATAATCTTAAAATTTTATTTTATTTCAGTTTGGCTATGATCACTTTTATAATTACAAATCTACAGGAGACAAATGCACCTTATTCAGTGATAAAGTCTTGATAAATCGTAAGAATGTGTCAGATGACGTTCGACACAAACATGATGCGTGTAAAAAGTTTATTTTAATTGAAGTAGAAGCCAGAGTTATAGCTGCAGTAATGACCTTATTAAATTTGACTGAAATTAACCAAATACCATCCTCTGAAGACTTACCAAAGTTTAATAATGAAAATGCAGAAGCCACCTTTTTTACCAACTTATGTGGAAAAGTTGTTGACCAGTTTTTATTTCCCGCAGAAAATCTTGACAGATTGCGCAATAAGCAGGAGTACGAAGACTGGTTAATTCAAAACAATCCAAGAACTGAAGATGGTAGGTACAAGTGTCGCGAGGCTGATTGTTCTGCAAGTTTCAAACATGATGGGATCATACGTCAAGAACATGAAAAAAAACATTCAGGCTTACGCAAAGTAGAGAAAAAGGCAAATAAGAGATTAGCAGATGACATGTACAATTATCAATGCTCATTTTTAAAATATGGTATGATTGTGATGAATTTTTTTGATGCTGTGAGTAATGGAGATGGTGCACGAGTTTTGAGGAGCTGGAAGTTTATGCTGCCTTACTTAAAACAAGATGGTCAAAGGTCTCAGAAGTATGCTGTAGAGGCACTTTATATAATGTGCCAAGTGTACGCTATGTTATCTGCAAGGGATGCGCACAAACTGATATGGAACCGTTTTCACAAAGCAAAATTCGGAGCTGGTGGTAATATCCCTATAGATCTTGCTCTAGAGCATTACAACAACTTCATGAAGACAATAATACGGAAACTTGGGCCAAATGCTACTAATAAGAATGCGGTAGATCGTTACTGTAAGGCTCTATCATACAATAAGGCTTTGCTTGACAATTTTGACAACGTCAGCCATGTAATTAGAAAATCTGGTAGACATGTTATGACATCAACAGAGAAGGATCTGAAAAAAATTGTTAAGGAACTGGTGAATCAGACTGCAATGATTTACAATTCTGAAGGACGAGATTATAAATATTACTGTTCTGTAGAAGATGACCTATTACATAATCTAGATTTACACAATTTATACAAATGGATAGACAACCATAAATCTTCAATTTACCTGCAAAAGACAGCCAGGTAAAGTGATTCCAAGTTCAGTAACGACATGACTACATTCAAAAGCAATGTGAACAATACTAAGTAATGACTTTTAAAATAACTCTCCATATAGTTGCTCCTTCACAAATGTAGAATAGTACTCATATGTGAAACTAAATAATATGATCAATAATGATAACATTGTAAAAACTATGTGCATGAGATATTCCAATATTAAACTATATTCTCCAGGTTGAGTAACTTTGGATAGTCAATATTTCTCATAATTAGAATTATACATATAACCAAATTTATATAAAACTTCTTAGACTTCAAAATTTCCAGCATCTCTCATTAATGAAGGTTTGATTGTAGAGTGATCCAAAACACTTCCGAGGCTCATAACAGTCGATTCTGAACAGTTCAATGTTTCAGTATCAGATGCACACATTGCAGAATCTTCACAATCAACGTGAATAAATGAATCATCTCTAATGTCTCTCCACTCAGGTTGAATTTCATCATCTCCATAATTTGCACAATGTGTTTCTTCCAATGCTGAAGCAGGAATATCATCTATAGCAATATCACCGAATACTTCAGACAATATTGTGAGGACTTTGCACGCATGACCATATCTCCACGTTTCCATAAACTGGTAAACATCACTTACATCGAAGATTACATCACATGAGTTTAGAATTTGCCTAATATGAAACTCATTAAATTCATACCACATATAATTGTGGGTCAATGATGATGATTTTCTTGATTTTAAATATGTCAAATAAATTTCAAGAAGCTGTTTTATATGTTCTCTCTGTTCATCTTTAACATCCCTTTTCCTCATAAATTGTTTTTCGTCAGCCTTGCAATGTACAGGTAAACGCCCACAGAAATAACTAGGATCAAACAGACATTGATCATTGTGACACATGCAAGATGATGAACAAATATCGCAACAACAACATATTGCTTCTCCAATAGCATCAGTGCTGGGGAAATGAGAAATAATATTCTCTTTTCTGCATTTGGTGAGCTGGACATAGTATTTCATTGCATCATCAGAATGACTAGATAGTAAACCATTGTGTAATAGGTAGCATACTGTTGGAAGCCCATCACGTCCGGCTCTCCCAGTTTCCTGTACATAGGCTTCAATCGATGAAGAGGGACCGAAATGTATGATTCGACGCACCTCTTTGCAATCCATTCCCATTCCATAAGCAATTGTACAAATTAGCAAGCGTAAATGGCTGCCACATTTTGTCATCTCATTCTGTACGTGCTCTTTAACCTTTGGAGGACTACCAGCATGAAACATTTCAACTCTGCGGTTCTCCGGGTTGTTCGTGCCAACATAGAAATTATCATCCAAATTAAGGAGAAACATTCTCCAGATCAAAGCGCATTGAGTTCTTGTTTGACAGAAAATTATTGTTCTCTCTATGTATGCATCACAGTCTGAAAACTCTTGTATTAGTGGATTGAAAATTTCTGACATGGGCATATCTTTATCAACATACTGCACGCAGTAAGATATATTATTCTTTACAGGACTTTTCTGTATACAGTAGGAATTGCTATCGCTCAAACCCAAAGTGTCAAATATCCTGTACTTTATTGCTGGAGTTGCCGTAGCAGTAAAAACAGCAAATCTAATTGAGCTATCCAGGAGAGAGCGAAGCTGTCCTAAATTCCTATATAATTCCCGAAATGCTGGTTTATTCTTTCTGGAAGCATATCCCCTACAAAAATAAATAAATTGGGAATTAGAACAAAACAAACAAAGCAAAATGCAGGTTGGCCTACTGGATGGCAATTCAATGGGATTTACCTAAATCAATCACCAAACTTCACAAGGTTGGTTGGCCAAAATTCTTTGAGTTTCACTGTGCATAGTGAAAGGAGTCACACAATGCATAATGTTTACATTCATAAACACCATTGTAGTTACGTATTAAAACATGAATGAATGTTAGAATATAGGGATGGTGATCACTAATCAGATGTTATTATTATCGTGAGTTCAAAATTTTTAGATTAAACTGTAATAATGATCTTCAAAATAATGCATATTCCTACGTAGAAACCAGTGACTAGGTAAAATAAGTTAGTTAATTATTACAGGGTAAACTATTCAACAGTAGAACATTGCAGGTATATCGTAAAAGTGTAGCAACAGATGACAGTAGCCTACTGCTATTCGAGAGTTCTTTTATTGTAGGCCTAGCACAAAAGGACGACGTAATAAAATATAAAAAGTTACCACAGCGATAGGCTGTCTTCCATTCAAAACTTACCATTCACTCAGGCAATGTGCTTCGTCTACAGCAACCCCGATGCAGTTTTCTCTAAATATGTCGGAAGAAAGAAGTTGTCTCCATCTATTTAATGATAACATTGATTCTGGTGAGGCATATACAATTCGAAAAAAACCCTTTTCGATCTCTGATAAAACTGTTTTATCTTGCTCGCTGTGTATTGCAGCAGCCGATATACTGATACTATTCAAATACCTTACTTGATCGTGCATGAGACTTATCAACGGGCAAATAACCAGTAAAATACTTGTTCCATAACTGCCCTGAAGATGATCGGCGATAATTGGTAAACACTGAAATATCATTGACTTCCCAAAACCAGTCGGAGCACTAAAATAAATATTTTTACCACCGAAAAATTGTCTCCACGCCAAGATTTGATCCGGGTAAAACTTTTCCAGTGGAAAATACATCAATGCAATACCTATAGCTTCTTGAAATTTGTTCTCATCGAACTCCAATTTATTCAAACGACTAGAATTTAGCAACGCCATTTTGAAAATATTGGTCACGAAGAGTGTTTTGATGTAAGCTTGTTGCTCATGACCCATGTGACAAATAGGTCGAAATGTATTGGGTCACTAGTTTTCCAATACTGCGCTGAGTCAGCAGTACAGGGCCATTTCCGGTATTGCGCAGACTCTACACTTTAGAGAAGTTTTGTTTTGAGTCTGCACGCAGGCTAATTATTTCAATGCTTGTAAAATTCTTCTCTGTAATTTGCGGTTTATTTGGAGTTAGGGAATGTTTAAGGATCGCAAAGTATTGTTTTGACAAGCAGGCCTCAATATAGAGAATTGCGAATTGTTTCAATACTTGTAAACGGCTTTTCTGTCATTTGCAATTTCTTTGGAACTAAGGAATATTTTAAGCAAGGCAAATTGCTCTTTCGATAAACTGACCTCTCTAGAGAGAATTGCAACAGTTTTATCCTTCTAAACAGCTATTTTAAAATTTGCTGTTTCTTGGGAATTCTATAATTTTTTAGCATTGCAATGTCTTCTATGGATAAAAGGGCCCCTCTATCATGAATTGCGCATTCATTCCAAGATGGAAAGTTGCTTTTCTAAAATTTGCAGAATCTTGGGAAATCTGTAATGTTTCTAACGTCCTAGAGTGTTCTTTCGACAAATTGGCGTAATCAATATGAATTGGGAATTGTTTCAATGCTTGTGAATAGCTCTTTAGAAATTTCCAGTCTCTTTGGAAATATGGAATGCATAAAACATCACAGAGTGTTCTTTGTACAAATAGGTTTCAATCTTATGAATTGCACATTATTTCAATGATTGTATATTTCTTCTCTGTAATTTGCGGTTTTTTTGGGATTAGGGAATGTTTAAGCATCGCAAAGTGTTGTTTCGACAAGCAGGCCTCAATATAAAGGATTGCGAATTGTTTCAATGCTTGTAAATGGCTTTTCTGTAATTTTCGATTTCTTTGGAATTAAGGAATATTTTAAGCAAGGCAAAGAGCACTTTCGAAAAACTGACCTCTCTATGTAGAATTGGGCACAGTTTTAATCCTTCAAAACAGCTATTTTGAAATTTGCAGTTTCTTGGGAATTCTATATTTTTTTAGCATCGCAATGTCTTCTATGGACAAAGGGGCCCCTCGATCGTGAATTGTGCATTGCTTCCGAGATGGAAAATTGCTTTTCTAAAATATGCGGCTTCTTTGGAATTCTGTAATGTTTCAAATGTCCTAGAGTGTTCTTTCGACAAATTGGCGTAATCAATATGAATTCGGAATTTTTTTAATGCTTGTAAATGGCTTTTCTGTAACTTGCGATTTCTTTGGAATTGAGGAATATTTTAAGCATGGCAAAGTGCTCTATCGACATACTGACCTCTCTAGAGAGAATTGGGCACAATTTTAATCCTTCTAAACAACTATTTTGAATTTTGCGGTTTCTTGGGAATTCTATAATTTTTTAGCATTGCAATGTCTTCTATAGACAAAAGGGCCCCTCTATCGTGAATTGCGCATTGCTTCCAAGATGGAAACTTGCTTTTCTAAAATTTGCGAATTCTTGGGAAATCTGTAATGTTTCTAACGTCATAAAGAGTTCTCTTGACAAATTGGCGTAATCAATATGAATCGGGAATTGTTTCAATGCTTGTAAATAGCTCTTTAGAAATTTCTAGTCTCTTTGGAAATATGGAATGCGTAAAGCATCACAGAGTGTTCTTTGGACAAACAGGTTTCATCCTTATGAATTGCGCATTATTTCAATGCTTGTAAAATTTTTCTCTGTAATTTGCGGTTTATTTGGAGTTAGGGAATGTCTAAGAATTACAAAGTGTTGTTCCGACAAGCAGGCCTCAATATAGGGAATTGCGCGTTGTTCATTGCTTGTAAATGGCTTTTCTGTAATTTGCGATTTCTTCGGAATTGAGGAATATTTTAAGCATGGCAAAAAGCTCTTTCAACAAACTGACCTCTCTAGAGAAAATTGAGCACAGTTTTAATCCTTCTAAACAACTATTTTGAAATTTGCGGTTTCTTGGGAATTGTATAATTTTTTAGCATCGCAATGTCTTCTATGGACAAATGCCCCTGTATCGTGAATTGTGCATTGCTTCCAAGATGGAAAATTGCTTTTCTAAAATTTGCGGCTTCTTAGGAATTCTGTAATGTTTCAAACGTCCTAGAGTGTTCTTTTGACAAATCGACCTAATCAATATTGATTGGGAATTGTTTCAATGATTGTAAATAGCTCTTTAGAAATTTCCGGTGTCTTTGGAATTATGAAATGCAGAAAGCATCACAGACTGTTCTTTGGACAAACAGGCTTCATCATGATGAATTGCGCATTGTTTCAATGCTTGTAAATTTCTTCTCTGTAATTTGCGGTTTCTTTGGAATTAGGGAATGTCTAAGAATTACAAAGTGTTGTTTCGACAAGCAGGCCTCAATATAGCGAATAGCGCATTGTTTTAATGCTTGTAAATGGCTTTTCTATAATTAGCTATTTCTTTGGAATTAAGGATTATTCTAAGTGTGGCAAAGCGCTCTTTCGACAAACTGACCTCTCTATAGAGAATTGAGCACAGTTTTAATCCTTCAAAACAACTATTTTGAAATTTGCGGTTTTTTTGGAATTCTATAATTTTTTGGAATTATGAAATGCATAAAGCATCACAGACTGTTCTTTGGACAAACAGGCTTGATCATGATGAATTGCGCATTATTTTAATGCTTGTAAATTTCTTCTCTGTAATTTGCGGTTTCATTGGGATTAGGGAATGTTTAAGCATCGCAAAGTGTTGTTTCGACAAGCAGGCCTCAATATGAAGAATAGCGCATTGATTCAATGCTTGTAAATGGCTTTTCTGTAATTTGCGATTTCTTTGGAATTAAGGAATATTTTGAGTGTGACAAAGAGCTAATTCGACAAACTGACCTCGTTTACGAGAATTGGGCACAGTTTTAATATTTCTAAACAACTATTTTTAATTTTGCGGTTTCTTGGGAATTGTATAATTTTTTAGCATCGCAATGTCTTATATGGACAAAGGGACCCCTCTATCGTGAATTGCGCATTATTTCCAAGATGCAAAATTGCTTTTCTCAAACTTGCGGCTTCTTGGGAATTCAGTAATATTTCAAACGTCCTAGAGTGTTCTTTTTCAAATTGGCCTAATCAATATGAATGGGGAATTGTTTCAATGATTGTAAATAGCTCTTTAGAACTTTTCGGTCACTTTGGAATTATGGAATGCATCAGGCATCACAGACTGTTCTTTGGACCAATAGGCTTAAACATGATGAATTGCGCGTTGATTAATTGCTTGTAAATTTCTTCTCTGTAATTTGCAGTTTATTTGGGATTAGGGAATGTTTAAGCATCGCAAAGTGTTGTTCTGACAAGCAGGCCTCAATATAAAGAATAGCGCATTGTTTCAATGCTTGTAAATGATTTTTCTGTAATTTGCGATTTCTTTGCAATTAAGGATTATTTCAAGTGTGGCAAAGAGCTCTTTCGACAAACTGACCTCTCTATAGAGAATTGAGCACAGTTTTAATCCTTCAAAACAACTATTTTGAAATTTGCGGTTTCTTGGGAATTCTATAATTTTTTAGCATCGCAATGTCTTCTTTGGACAAAGGGGCCCCTCTATCGTGAATTGCGCATTGCTGCCACGATGGAAAATTGCTTTTCTAAATTTTGCGGCTTCTTGGGAAATCTGTAATGTTTCTAACGTCCTAGAGTGTTCTTTTGACAAATTGGACTAATCATTATGAATTGGGAATTGTTTCAATTCTTGTAAATAGCTCTTAAGAAATTTCCGGTCTCTTTGGAATTATGAAATGCATAAAGCATCACAGACTGTTCTTTGGAGAAACAGGCCTGATCATGATGAATTGTGCATTGTTTCAATGCTTGTAAATTTCTTCTCTGTAATTTGCGGTTTCATTGGGATTAGGGAATGTTTAAGCATCGCAAAGTGTTGTTCCGACAAGCAGGCCTCAATATAAAGAATAGCGCATTGTTTCAATGCTTGTAAATGGCTTTTCTGTAATTTGAAATTTCTTTGGAATTAAGGGATATTTTAAGGATGACAAAGAGCTCTTTCGATAAACTGACCTCTCTATAGAGAATTGGGCACAGTTTAATCCTTCAATACAGCTATTTTGAAATTTGCTGTTTCTCGGGAATTCATTAATTTTTTAGCATCGCAATGTCTTCTACTGACAAAGGGGCCCCTCTATCGTGAATTGCGCATTGCATCCACGATGGAAAATTGCTCTTCTAAAATTTGATGCTTCGAGGGATTTCTGTAATGTGTCAAACGTCCTAGAGTGTTCTTTTGACAAATTGGCCTAATCAATATGAATTGGGAATTGTTTCAATGCTTGTAAATAGCTCTTTAGAAATTTCCAACCTCTTTGGAAATGTGGAATGCATCAAGCATCACGGAGTGTTCTTTGCAAAAAACAGGCTTCATCGTTATGAATTGCGCATTATGTTAATGCTTGTAAATTTCTTCTCTGTAATTTGCGGTTTCATTGGGATTTAGGAATGTTTAAACATCGCAAAGTGTTTTTTCGACAAGCAGGCTTCAATATAGCGAATAGCGCATTGTTTCAATGCTTGTAAATGGCGTTTCTATAATTAGCTATTTCTTTGCAATTAAGGATTATTTTAAGTGTGGCAAAGAGCTCTTTCGACAAACTGACCTCTCTATAGAGAATTGAGCACAGTTTTAATCCTTCAAAACAACTGTTTTGAAATTTGCGGTTTCTTGGGAATTCTATAATTTTTTAGCATCGCAATGTCTTCTTTGGACAAAGGGGCCCCTCTATCGTGAATTGCGCATTGCTGCCACGATGGAAAATTGCTTTTCTAAATTTTGCGGCTTCTTGGGAAATCTGTAATGTTTCTAACGTCCTAGAGTGTTCTTTTGACAAATTGGACTAATCATTATGAATTGGGAATTGTTTCAATTCTTGTAAATAGCTCTTAAGAAATTTCCGGTCTCTTTGGAATTATGAAATGCATAAATCATCACAGACTGTTCTTTGGAGAAACAGGCTTGATCATGATGAATTGCGCATTGTTTCAATGCTTGTAAATTTCTTCTCTGTAATTTGCGGTTTCATTGGGATTAGGGAATGTTTAAGCATCGCAAAGCGTTGTTCCGACAAGCAGGCCTCAATATAAAGAATAGCGCATTGTTCCAATGCTTGTAAATGGCTTTTCTGTAATTTGCGATTTCTTTGGAATATAGGGATATTTTAAGGATGACAAAGAGCTCTTTCGATAAACTGACCTCTCTATAGAGAATTGGGCACAGTTTAATCCTTCAAAACAGCTATTTTGAAATTTGCTGTTTCTTGGGAATTCTATATAATTTTTTAGCATCGCAATGTCTTCTACTGACAAAGGGGCCCCTCTATCGTGAATTGCGCATTGCTTCCACGATGGAAAATTGCTCTTCTAAAATTTGATGCTTCGAGGGATTTCTGTAATGTGTCAAACGTCCTAGAGTGTTCTTTTGACAAATTGGCCTAATCAATATGAATTGGGAATTGTTTCAATGCTTGTAAATAGCTCTTTAGAAATTTCCAATCTCTTTGGAAATGTGGAATGCATCAAGCATCACGGAGTGTTCTTTGCAAAAAACAGGCTTGATCATGATGAATTGCGCATTATTTCAATGCTTGTAAATTTCTTCTCTGTAATTTGCGGTTTCTTTGGGATTAGGGAATGTTTAAGCATCGCAAAGTGTTGTTTTGACAAGTAGGCCTCAATATAAAGAATTGCGAATTGTTTTAATGCTTGTAAACGGCTTTTTGTAATTTGCGATTTCTTTGGAATTAAGGCATATTTTAGGCAAGGCAAAGAGCTCTTTCGATAAACTGATCTCTCTATAGAGAATTGGGCACAGTTTTAAACATTCAAAATAGTTCTTTTGAAATTGGCTGTTTCTTGGGAATTCTATAATTTTTTATTATCGCAAAGTCTTCTATGGACAAAGGGGCCCCTCTATCGTGAATTGCGCATTGTTTCCAAGATGGAAAATTGCTCTTCTAAAATTTGAGGCTTCTTGCTATTTCTGTAATGTTTCAAACGCCCTAGAGTGTTCTTTTCACAAATTGACCTAATCAATATGAATTGGGAATTGTTTCAATGACTGTAAATAGCTCTTTAGAAAACTCCGGTCTCTTTGGAAATATGGAATGCATAAAGCATCACAGAGTGTTCTTTGGACAAATAGGCTTCATCCTTATGAATTGCGCATTACTTTAATGCTTGTAAACTTCTTCTCTGTACTTTGTGGTTTCTTTGCATTTAGGGAATGTTTAAACATCGCAAAGTGTTGTTTCGACAAGTAGGCCGCAATATAGTGAATTTCGCATTGTTTCAATGCTTGTAAATGGCTTTTCTGTAATTTGCCATTTCTTTGGAATTGAGGAATATTTTAAGCATGGCAAAGATCTCTTTTAACAAGCTGACCTCTCTAGAGAGAACTGGGCGCAGTTTTATTCCTTCTAAACAACTTTTTTGAAATTTGCGGTTTCTTGGGAATTGTATAATTTTTTAGCATCGCAATGTCTTCTATGGACAAAGGGGCCCTTCTATCGTGAATTGCGCATTTATTCCAAGATGGGAAATTGCTTTTCTAAAATTTGAGGCTTCTTGGGATTTCTGTAATGTTTCAAACGCCCTAGAGTGTTTTTTTCACAAATTGACCTAATCAATCTGAATTGGGAATTGTTTCAATGCTTGGAAATAGCTCTTTAGAAATTTCCGGTCTCTTTGGCAATATGGAATGCATAAAGCATGACAGAGTGTTTTTTTGACCAACAGGCTTCATCCTTATGAATTGCGCATTATTTCAATGCTTGTAAAATTCTTCTGTGTAATTTGCGGTTTCGTTGGAGTTAGGGAATGTTTAAGCATCGGAAAGTATTGTTTCGACAAGTAGGCCGCAATATAGTGAATTTTGCATTGTTTCAATGCTTGTAATTGGCTTTTCTGTAATTTGCGATTTCTTTGGAATTAAGGAATATTTCATGCAAGGCAAAGAGCTCTTTCGATGGGAATTCTGTAATGTTTCAAACGTCCTAGAGTGTTCTTTTGACAAATTGGCCTAATCAATAAGAATTGGGAATTGTTTTGTTTCAATACTTGTAAATAGCTCTTTAGAAATGTCCAGTCTCTTTGGAAATATGGAATGCATAAAGCATCACAGACTGTTCTTTGGACAAACAGGCTTCATCCTTATGAATTGCGAATTATTTCAATGCTTGTAAATTTCTTCTTTGTAATTTGCGGTTTCTTTGGGATTATGGAATGTTTAGGCATCGCAAAGTTTTGTTTCGAAAAGCAGGCCTCAATATAGATAATTGCGCATTGTTTAAACTTTGTAAATGGCTTTTCTTTAATTTGGGATTTTTTTGGAATTGAGGAATATTTCAAGCATGGCAAAGTGCTCTTTCAACAAACTGACCTCTCTATAGAGAATTGGGCACAGTTTTAATCATTGAAAACAGCTATTTTGAAATTTGCGGATTCTTGGGAATTGTATTAATTTTTTAGCATCGCAATGTCTTCTATGGACAAAGGCGCCCTTCTATTGTGAATTGCGCATTGCTTCCACGATGGAAAATTGCTCTTCTAAAATTTGAGGCTTCTTGGGAATTCTGTAATGTTTCAAACGTCCTAGAGTGTTCTTTTGACAAATTGGCCTAATCAATATGAATTGGGAATTGTTTCGTTTCAATGCTTGTAAATAGCTCTTTAGAAATTTCCGGTCTCTTTGGAAATTTGGAATGCATAAAGCATCACAGAGTGTTCTTTGGACAAATAGGCTTCATCCTTATGAATTGCGCATTACTTTAATGCTTGTAAACTTCTTCTCTGTACTTTGTGGTTTCTTTGCATTTAGGGAATGTTTAAACATCGCAAAGTGTTGTTTCGACAAGTAGGCCGCAATATAGTGAATTTCGCATTGTTTCAATGCTTGTAAATGGCTTTTCTGTAATTTGCCATTTCTTTGGAATTGAGGAATATTTTAAGCATGGCAAAGATCTCTTTTAACAAGCTGACCTCTCTAGAGAGAACTGGGCGCAGTTTTATTCCTTCTAAACAACTTTTTTGAAATTTGCGGTTTCTTGGGAATTGTATAATTTTTTAGCATCGCAATGTCTTCTATGGACAAAGGGGCCCTTCTATCGTGAATTGCGCATTTCTTCCAAGATGGGAAATTGCTTTTCTAAAATTTGAGGCTTCTTGGGATTTCTGTAATGTTTCAAACGCCCTAGAGTGTTTTTTTCACAAATTGACCTAATCAATCTGAATTGGGAATTGTTTCAATGCTTGGAAATAGCTCTTTAGAAATTTCCGGTCTCTTTGGCAATATGGAATGCATAAAGCATGACAGAGTGTTTTTTTGACCAACAGGCTTCATCCTTATGAATTGCGCATTATTTCAATGCTTGTAAAATTCTTCTGTGTAATTTGCGGTTTCGTTGGAGTTAGGGAATGTTTAAGCATCGGAAAGTATTGTTTCGACAAGTAGGCCGCAATATAGTGAATTTTGCATTGTTTCAATGCTTGTAATTGGCTTTTCTGTAATTTGCGATTTCTTTGGAATTAAGGAATATTTCATGCAAGGCAAAGAGCTCTTTCGATGGGAATTCTGTAATGTTTCAAACGTCCTAGAGTGTTCTTTTGACAAATTGGCCTAATCAATAAGAATTGGGAATTGTTTTGTTTCAATACTTGTAAATAGCTCTTTAGAAATGTCCAGTCTCTTTGGAAATATGGAATGCATAAAGCATCACAGACTGTTCTTTGGACAAACAGGCTTCATCCTTATGAATTGCGAATTATTTCAATGCTTGTAAATTTCTTCTTTGTAATTTGCGGTTTCTTTGGGATTATGGAATGTTTAGGCATCGCAAAGTTTTGTTTCGAAAAGCAGGCCTCAATATAGATAATTGCGCATTGTTTAAACTTTGTAAATGGCTTTTCTTTAATTTGGGATTTTTTTGGAATTGAGGAATATTTCAAGCATGGCAAAGTGCTCTTTCAACAAACTGACCTCTCTATAGAGAATTGGGCACAGTTTTAATCATTGAAAACAGCTATTTTGAAATTTGCGGATTCTTGGGAATTGTATTAATTTTTTAGCATCGCAATGTCTTCTATGGACAAAGGCGCCCTTCTATTGTGAATTGCGCATTGCTTCCACGATGGAAAATTGCTCTTCTAAAATTTGAGGCTTCTTGGGAATTCTGTAATGTTTCAAACGTCCTAGAGTGTTCTTTTGACAAATTGGCCTAATCAATATGAATTGGGAATTGTTTCGTTTCAATGCTTGTAAATAGCTCTTTAGAAATTTCCGGTCTCTTTGGAAATTTGGAATGCATAAATCATCACAGACTGTTCTTTGGACAACTAGGCTTCATCATTATGAATTGCGAATTATTTCAATGCTTGTAAATTTCTTCTCTGTATATCGTGGTATCTCTGGGATTAGGGAATGTTTAAGCATCGCAAAGTGTTGAATCGACAAGCAGGCCTCACTATAGAGAATAGCGCATTGTTTCAATGCTTGTAAATAGCTCTTTAGAAATTTCCGTCTCTTCGGAATTATGGAATGTATCAAGCATCACAGAGTGTTCTTGGACAAACAGGTTTCATTCTTATGAATTGCGCATTATTTAAATGCTTGTATATTTCTTCTCTGTAATTTGCGGTTTCTTTGGGATTAGGGAATGTTTAAGCATCGCAAAGTTTTGTCTCGACAAGTAGGCCTCAATATAGAGGATTGCGAATTGTTTCAATGCTTGTAAATGGCTTTTCTGTAATTTGCGATTTCTTTGGAATTGAGGAATATTTTAAGCATGGCAAATAGCTCTTTCGACAAACTGACCTCTCTATAGAGAATTGGGCACAGTTTTAATCCTTCAAAACAACTTTTTTGAAATTTGCTGTTCCTTGGGAATTCTATAATTTTTTAGCATCGCAATGTCTTCTATGGACAAAAGAGCCCCTCCATCGTGAATTGCGCATTGCTTCCAAGATGGAAAATTTCTTTTCTAAAATTTGCGGAATCTTGGGAAATCTGTAATGTTTCTAACGTCCTAGAGAGTTCTTTTGACAAATTGGCCTAATCAATATGAATTGGGAATTGTTTAAATGCTTGTAAATAGTTCTTTAGAACTTTCCGGTCAAATTGGAATTATGGAATGCATCAAGTATCACAGACTGTTCTTTGGACAAACAGGCTTAATCATTATGAATTGCGCATTGTTTCAATGCTTGTTAATTTCTTCTCTGTAATTTGCAGTTTCTTTTGGATTAGGGAATGTTTAAGCATCGCAAAGTGTTGTTTCGACAAGCAGGCCTCAATATAGAGAATTGCAAATTGTTTCAATACTTGTAAACGGCTTTTCTGTAATTTGCGATTTCTTTGGAACTAAGGAATATTTTAAGCAAGGCAAATTGCTCTTTCGATAAACTGACCTCTCTAGAGAGAATTGCAACAGTTTTATCCTTCTAAACCACTATTTTGAAATTTGCTGTTTCTTGGGAATTCTATAATTTTTTAGCATTGCAATGTCTTCTATGGATAAAAGGGCCCCTATATCATGAATTGCGCAAAGCTTCCATGATGGAAAATTGCTTTTCTAAAATTTGCGGCCTCTTGGTAATTCTGTAATGTTTCAAATGTCCTAGAGTGTTCTTCCGACAAATTGGCGTAATCAATATGAATTGGGAATTGTTTCAATGCTTGTAAATAGCTCTTTAGAATTTTCCAGTCTCTTTGGAAATATGGAATGCATAAAGCATCACAGAGTGTTCTTTGGACAAACAGGTTTCATTCTTCTGAATTGCGCATTATTTCAATGCTTGTATATTTCTTCTCTGTAATTTGCGGTTTCTTTGGAATTGAGGAATATTTTAAGCAAGGCAAAGAGCACTTTCGACAAACTGACCTCTCTATTGAGAATTGGGAACAGTTTAATCCTTCAAAACAGCTATTTTGAAATTTGCTGTTTCTTGGAAATTCTATAATTTTTTAGCCTCGCAGTGTCTTCTATGGACAAAAGGGCCCCTCTATCGTGAATTGTGCATTGCTTCCAAGATGGAAAATTGCTTTTCTACAATTTGCGGCTTCTTGGGAATTCTGTAATGTTTCTAACGTCCTAGAGAGTTCTTTTGACAAATTGGCGTAATCAATATGAATTGGGAATTGTTTCAATGCTTGTAAAAAGCTCTTTAGAAATTTCCGGTCTCTTTGGCAATATGGAATGCATAAAGCATGACAGAGTGCTCTTTGGACCAACAGGCTTCATCCTTATGAATTGCGCATTATTTCAATGCTTGTAAATTTCTTCTTTGTAATTTGCGGTTTCTTTGGGATTATGGAATGTTTAGGCATCGCAAAGTTTTGTTTCGACAAGGAGGCCTCAATATAGAGGATTGCGAATTGTTTCAATGCTTGTAAATGGCTTTTCTGTAATTTGCGATTTCTTTGGAATTGAGGAATATTTTAAGCATGGCAAAGAGCTTTTTCGACAAACTGACCTCTCTAGAGAGAATTGGGCACAGTTTTAATCCTTCAAAACAGCTATTTTGAAATTTAAGGTTTCTTGGGAATTCTATAATTTTCTAGCATCGCAATGTCTTCTATGGACAAAAGAGCCCCTCTATCGTGAATTGTGCATTGCTTCCAAGATGGAAAATTGCTTTTCTAAAATTTGCGGAATCTTGGGAAATCTGTAATGTTTCTAACGTCCTAGAGAGTTCTTTTGACAAATTGGCGTAATCAATATGAATTGGGAATTGTTTCAATGCTTGTAAATAGCTCTTTAGAAATTTCCAGTCTCTTTGGAAATATGGAATGCGTAAAGCATCACAGAGTGTTCTTTGGACAAACAGGTTGCATCCTTATGAATTGCGCATTATTTCAATGCTTGTAAAATTCTTCTCTGTAATTTGCGGTTTATTTGGAGTTAGGGAATGTTTAAGGATCGCAAAGTATTGTTTCGACAAGTAGGTCTCAATATAGTGAATTGCTCATTGTTTCAATGCTTGCAAATGGCTTTTCTGTAATTTGCGATTTCTTTGGAATTAAGGAATATTTCACGCAAGGCAAAGAGCTATTTCGGTAAACTGACCTCTCTATAGAGAATTGGGCACAATTTTAATCCTTCTAAACCACTATTTTGAGATTTGCGGTTTCTTGAGAATTCTATAATTTTTTAGCATCGCAATGTCTTCTATAGACAAAAGGGCCCCTCTATCGTGAATTGCGCATTGCTTCCAAGATGGAAACTTGCTTTTCTAAAATTTGCGAATTCTTGGGAAATCTGTAATGTTTCTAACGTCCTAAAGAGTTCTCTTGACAATTTGGCCTAATCAATATGAATTGGGAATTGTTTAAATGCTTGTAAATAGTTCTTTAGAACTTTCCGGTCAAATTGGAAGTATGGAATGCATCAAGTATCACAGACTGTTCTTTGGACAAACAGGCTTGATCATGATGAATTGCGCATTGTTTCAATGCTTGTTAATTTCCTCTCTGTAATTTGCAGTTTCTTTGGATTAGGGAATGTTTAAGCATCGCAAAGTGTTGTTTCGACAAGCAGGCCTCAATATAGAGAATTGCGAATTGTTTCAATACTTGTAAACGGCTTTTCTGTCATTTGCAATTTCTTTGGAACTAAGGAATATTTTAAGCAAGGCAAATTGCTCTTTCGATAAACTGACCTCTCTAGAGAGAATTGCAACAGTTTTATCCTTCTAAACAGCTATTTTAAAATTTGCTGTTTCTTGGGAATTCTATAATTTTTTAGCATTGCAATGTCTTCTATGGATAAAAGGGCCCCTCTATCATGAATTGCGCATTCATTCCAAGATGGAAAGTTGCTTTTCTAAAATTTGCGGAATCTTGGGAAATCTGTAATGTTTCTAACGTCCTAGAGTGTTCTTTCGACAAATTGGCGTAATCAATATGAATTGGGAATTGTTTCAATGCTTGTGAATAGCTCTTTAGAAATTTCCAGTCTCTTTGGAAATATGGAATGCATAAAACATCACAGAGTGTTCTTTGTACAAATAGGTTTCAATCTTATGAATTGCACATTATTTCAATGATTGTATATTTCTTCTCTGTAATTTGCGGTTTTTTTGGGATTAGGGAATGTTTAAGCATCGCAGAGTGTTGTTTCGACAAGCAGGCCTCAATATAAAGGATTGCGAATTGTTTCAATGCTTGTAAATGGCTTTTCTGTAATTTGCGATTTCTTTGGAATTAAGGAATATTTTAAGCAAGGCAAAGAGCACTTTCGACAAACTGACCTCTCTATGTAGAATTGGGCACAGTTTTAATCCTTCAAAACAGCTATTTTGAAATTTGCGGTTTCTTGGGAATTCTATAATTTTTTAGCATCGCAATGTCTTCTATGGACAAAGGGGCCCCTCGATCGTGAATTGCGCATTGCTTCCGAGATAGAAAATTGCTTTTCTAAAATATGCGGCTTCTTTGGAATTCTGTAATGTTTCAAATGTCCTAGAGTGTTCTTTCGACAAATTGGCGTAATCAATATGAATTCGGAATTTTTTTAATGCTTGTAAATGGCTTTTCTGTAACTTGCGATTTCTTTGGAATTGAGGAACATTTTAAGCATGGCAAAGTGCTCTTTCGACATACTGACCTCTCTAGAGAGAATTGGGCACAATTTTAATCCTTCTAAACAACTATTTTGAATTTTGCGGTTTCTTGGGAATTCTATAATTTTTTAGCATTGCAATGTCTTCTATAGACAAAAGGGCCCCTCTATCGTGAATTGCGCATTGCTTCCAAGATGGAAACTTGCTTTTCTAAAATTTGCGAATTCTTGGGAAATCTGTAATGTTTCTAACGTCCTAGAGTGTTCTTTCGACAAATTGGCGTAATCAATATGAATTGGGAATTGTTTCAATGCTTGTGAATAGCTCTTTAGAAATTTCCAGTCTCTTTGGAAATATGGAATGCATAAAACATCACAGAGTGTTCTTTGTACAAATAGGTTTCAATCTTATGAATTGCACATTATTTCAATGATTGTATATTTCTTCTCTGTAATTTGCGGTTTTTTTGGGATTAGGGAATGTTTAAGCATCGCAAAGTGTTGTTTCGACAAGCAGGCCTCAATATAAAGGATTGCGAATTGTTTCAATGCTTGTAAATGGCTTTTCTGTAATTTGCGATTTCTTTGGAATTAAGGAATATTTTAAGCAAGGCAAAGAGCACTTTCGACAAACTGACCTCTCTATGTAGAATTGGGCACAGTTTTAATCCTTCAAAACAGCTATTTTGAAATTTGCTGTTTCTTGGGAATTCTATAATTTTTTAGCATCGCAATGTCTTCTATGGACAAAGGGGCCCCTCGATCGTGAATTGCGCATTGCTTCCGAGATGGAAAATTGCTTTTCTAAAATATGCGGCTTCTTTGGAATTCTGTAATGTTTCAAATGTCCTAGAGTGTTCTTTCGACAAATTGGCGTAATCAATATGAATTCGGAATTTTTTTAATGCTTGTAAATGGCTTTTCTGTAACTTGCGATTTCTTTGGAATTGAGGAATATTTTAAGCATGGCAAAGTGCTCTTTCGACATACTGACCTCTCTAGAGAGAATTGGGCACAATTTTAATCCTTCTAAACAACTATTTTGAATTTTGCGGTTTCTTGGGAATTCTATAATTTTTTAGCATTGCAATGTCTTCTATAGACAAAAGGGCCCCTCTATCGTGAATTGCGCATTGCTTCCAAGATGGAAACTTGCTTTTCTAAAATTTGCGAATTCTTGGGAAATCTGTAATGTTTCTAACGTCATAAAGAGTTCTCTTGACAAATTGGCGTAATCAATATGAATTGGGAATTGTTTCAATGCTTGTAAATAGCTCTTTAGAAATTTCCAGTCTCTTTGGAAATATGGAATGCGTAAAGCATCACAGAGTGTTCTTTGGACAAACAGGTTTCATCCTTATGAATTGCGCATTATTTCAATGGTTGTAAAATTCTTCTCTGTAATTTGCGGTTTATTTGGAGTTAGGGAATGTTTAAGGATCGCAAAGTATTGTTTTGACAAGCAGGCCTCAATATAGAGAATTGCGAATTGTTTCAATACTTGTAAACGGCTTTTCTGTCATTTGCAATTTCTTTGGAACTAAGGAATATTTTAAGCAAGGCAAATTGCTCTTTCGATAAACTGACCTCTCTAGAGAGAATTGCAACAGTTTTATCCTTCTAAACAGCTATTTTGAAATTTGCTGTTTCTTGGGAATTCTATAATTTTTTAGCATTGCAATGTCTTCTATGGATAAAAGGGCCCCTCTATCATGAATTGCGCATTCATTCCAAGATGGAAAGTTGCTTTTCTAAAATTTGCGGAATCTTGGGAAATCTGTAATGTTTCTAACGTCCTAGAGTGTTCTTTCGACAAATTGGCGTAATCAATATGAATTGGGAATTGTTTCAATGCTTGTGAATAGCTCTTTAGAAATTTCCAGTCTCTTTGGAAATATGGAATGCATAAAACATCACAGAGTGTTCTTTGTACAAATAGGTTTCAATCTTATGAATTGCACATTATTTCAATGATTGTATATTTCTTCTCTGTAATTTGCGGTTTTTTTGGGATTAGGGAATGTTTAAGCATCGCAAAGTGTTGTTTCGACAAGCAGGCCTCAATATAAAGGATTGCGAATTGTTTCAATGCTTGTAAATGGCTTTTCTGTAATTTGCAATTTCTTTGGAATTAAGGAATATTTTAAGCAAGGCAAAGAGCACTTTCGACAAACTGACCTCTCTATGTAGAATTGGGCACAGTTTTAATCCTTCAAAACAGCTATTTTGAAATTTGCGGTTTCTTGGGAATTCTATAATTTTTTAGCATCGCAATGTCTTCTATGGACAAAGGGGCCCCTCGATCGTGAATTGCGCATTGCTTCCGAGATGGAAAATTGCTTTTCTAAAATATGCGGCTTCTTTGGAATTCTGTAATGTTTCAAATGTCCTAGAGTGTTCTTTCGACAAATTGGCGTAATCAATATGAATTCGGAATTTTTTTAATGCTTGTAAATGGCTTTTCTGTAACTTGCGATTTCTTTGGAATTGAGGAATATTTTAAGCATGGCAAAGTGCTCTTTCGACATACTGACCTCTCTAGAGAGAATTGGGCACAATTTTAATCCTTCTAAACAACTATTTTGAATTTTGCGGTTTCTTGGGAATTCTATAATTTTTTAGCATTGCAATGTCTTCTATAGACAAAAGGGCCCCTCTATCGTGAATTGCGCATTGCTTCCAAGATGGAAACTTGCTTTTCTAAAATTTGCGAATTCTTGGGAAATCTGTAATGTTTCTAACGTCATAAAGAGTTCTCTTGACAAATTGGCGTAATCAATATGAATTGGGAATTGTTTCAATGCTTGTAAATAGCTCTTTAGAAATTTCTAGTCTCTTTGGAAATATGGAATGCGTAAAGCATCACAGAGTGTTCTTTGGACAAACAGGTTTCATCCTTATGAATTGCGCATTATTTCAATGCTTGTAAAATTCTTCTCTGTAATTTGCGGTTTATTTGGAGTTAGGGAATGTTTAAGGATCGCAAAGTATTGTTTCGACAAGTAGGTCTCAATATAGTGAATTGCTCATTGTTTCAATGCTTGCAAATGGCTTTTCTGTAATTTGCGATTTCTTTGGAATTAAGGAATATTTCACGCAAGGCAAAGAGCTATTTTGATAAACTGACCTCTCTATAGAGAATTGGGCACAATTTTAATCCTTCTAAACCGCTATTTTGAGATTTGCGGTTTCTTGAGAATTCTATAATTTTTTAGTATCGCAATGTCTTCTATGGACAAAAGGGCCCCTCTATCGTGAATTGTGCATTGCTTCCAAGATGGAAAATTGCTTTTCTAAAATCTGCGAATTCTTGGGAAATCGGTAATGTTTCTAACGTCCAAAAGAGTTCTCTTGACAAATTGGCGTAATCAATATGAATTGGGAATTGTTTCAATGCTTGTAAATTGTTCTTTAGAATTTTCCGGTCACTTTGGAATTATGGAATGCATCAAGTATCACAGACTGTTCTTTGGACAAACAGGCTTAACCATGATGGATTGCGCAGTGTTTCAATGCTTGTAAAGTTCTTCTCTGTAATTTACAGTTTCTTTGGGATTAGGGAATGTTTAAGCATCGCAAAGTGTTGTTTCGACAAGCAGGCCTCAATATAGAGAATTGTGAATTGTTTCAATACTTGTAAACGGCTTTTCTGTAATTTTCGATTCCTTGGAATTGAGGAATATTTTATGCATGGCAAAGACCTTTTTCGACAAACTGACCTCTCTGGAGAGAATTGGGCATAATTTTTATCCTTCTAAACAACTATTTTGAAATTTGCTGTTTCTTGGGAATTCTATAATTTTTTAGCATCGCAATGTCTTCTATGGACAAAAAGGCCCTCTATCGTGAATTGCGCATTGCTTCCAAGATGGAAAATTGCTTTTCTAAAATTTGCGGCTTCTTGGGAATTCTGCAATGTTTCAAACGTCCTAGAGTGTTCTTTTGACAAATTGGCCTAATCAATATGAATTGGGAATTGTTTCAATGCTAGTAAATAGCTCTTTAGAAATTTTCGGTTTCTTTGGAAATATGGAATGCATAAAGCATCACAGAGTGTTCTTTGGACAAACAGGTTTCATCCTTATGAATTGCGCATTGTTTCAATACTTGTAAATTTCTTCTCTGTAATATGAGGTTTCTCTTGGATTAGGGAATGTTTAAGCATCGCAAAGTGTTGTTTCGACAGGCAGGCCTCAATATAGAGAATAGCGCATTGTTTCAATGCTTTTAAATGGCTTTTCTGTAATTTGCGATTTTTTTGGAATTGAGGAATATTTTAAGCATGGCAAAGAGCTTTTTCGACAAACTGACCTCTCTATGTAGAATTGGGCACAGTTTTAATCCTTCAAAACAGCTATTTTGAAATTTGCGGTTTCTTGGGAATTCTATAATTTTTTAGCATCGCAATGTCTTCTATGGACAAAGGGGCCCCTCGATCGTGAATTGCGCATTGCTTCCGAGATGGAAAATTGCTTTTCTAAAATATGCGGCTTCTTTGGAATTCTGTAATGTTTCAAATGTCCTAGAGTGTTCTTTCGACAAATTGGCGTAATCAATATGAATTCGGAATTTTTTTAATGCTTGTAAATGGCTTTTCTGTAACTTGCGATTTCTTTGGAATTGAGGAATATTTTAAGCATGGCAAAGAGCTTTTTCGACAAACTGACCTCTCTGGAGAGAATTGGGCATAATTTTTATCCTTCTAAACAACTATTTTGAATTTTGCGGTTTCTTGGGAACTGTATATTTTTTAGCATTGCAATGTCTTCTATGGACAAAAGGGCCCCTATATCATTAATTGCGCATTGCTTCCATGATGGAAAATTGCTTTTCTAAAATTTGCGGCCTCTTGGGAATTCTGTAATGTTTCAAACGTCCTAGAGTGTTCTTTCGACAAATTGGCGTAATCAATATGAATTGGGAATTATTTCAATGCTTGTAAATAGCTCTTTAGAAATTTCCAGTCTCTTTGGAAATATGGAATGCATAAAGCATCACAGAGTGTTCTTTGGACAAACAGGTTTCATTCTTATGAATTGCGCATTATTTCAATGCTTGTATATTTCTTCTCTGTAATTGGCGGTTTCTTTGGAATTGAGGAATATTTTAAGCAAGGCAAAGAGCACTTTCGACAAACTGACCTCTATATTGAGAATTGGGAACAGTTTTAATCCTTCAAAACAGCTATTTTGAAATTTGCTGTTTCTTGGGAATTCTATAATTTTTTAGCCTCGCAATGTCTTCTATGGACAAAAGGGCCCCTCTATCGTGAATTGTGCATTGCTTCCAAGATGGAAAATTGCTTTTCTATAATTTGCAGCTTCTTGGGAATTCTGCAATGTTTCAAACGTCCTAGAGTGTTCTTTTGACAAATTGGCCTAATCAATATGAATTGGGAATTGTTTCAATGCTTGTAAATATCTCTTTAGAAATTTCCGGTTTCTTTGGAATTATGGAATGCATAAAGCATCACAGAGTGTTCTTTGGACAAACAGGTTTCATCCTTATGAATTGCGCATTGTTTCAATGCTCGTAAATTTCTTCTCTGTAATTTGAGGTTTCTCTTGGATTAAGGAATGTTTAAGCATCGCAAAGTGTTGTTTCGACAAGCAGGCCTCAATATAGAGAATAGCGCATTGTTTCAATGCTTTTAAATGGCTTTTCTGTAATTTGCGATTTTTTTGGAATTGAGGAATATTTTAAGCATGGCAAAGAGCTTTTTCGACAAACTGACCTCTCTGGAGATAATTGGGCCAATTTTAATCCTTCTAAATAACTATTTTGAATTTTTCGGTTTCTTGGGAATTGTATAATTTTTTAGCATTGCAATGTCTTCTTTGGACAAAAGGGCCCCTCTATGGTGAATTGCGCATTGCTTTCAAGATGGAAAATCGCTTGTCTGAAATTTGCAAATTCTTGGGAAATCTGTAATGTTTCTAACGTCCTAGAGAGTTCTTTTGACAAATTGGCCTAATCAATATGAATTGGGAATTGTTTCAATGCTTGTAAATAGTTCTTTAGAACTTTCCGGTAACTTTGGAATAATGGAATGCATAAAGCATCACAGACTGTTCTTTGGACAAACAGGTTTCATTCTTATGAATTGTGCATTGTTTCAATGCTTGTATATTTCTTCTCTGTAATTTGCGGTTTATTTGGGATTAGGGATGTTTAAGCATCACAAAGTGTTGTTTCGACAAGCAGGCCTCAATATAGAGGATTGCGAATTGTTTCAATGCTTGTAATTGGCTTTTCTGTAATTTGCGATTTCTTTGGAATTGAGGAATATTTTAAGCATGGCAAAGAGCTTTTTCGACAAACTGACCTCTCTAGAGAGAATTGGGCACAGTTTTAATCCTTCAAAACAGCTATTTTGAAATTTGCGGTTTCTTGGGAATTCTATAATTTTCTAGCATCGCAATGTCTTCTATGGACAAAAGAGCCCCTCTATCGTGAATTGCGCATTGCTTCCAAGATGGAAAATTGCTTTTCTAAAATTTGCGGAATCTTGGGAAATCTGTAATGTTTCTAACGTCCTAGAGAGTTCTTTTGACAAATTGGCGTAATCAATATGAATTGGGAATTGTTTCAATGCTTGTAAATAGCTCTTTAGAAATTTCCAGTCTCTTTGGAAATATGGAATGCGTAAAGCATCACAGAGTGTTCTTTGGACAAACAGGTTGCATCCTTATGAATTGCGCATTATTTCAATGCTTGTAAAATTCTTCTCTGTAATTTGCGGTTTATTTGGAGTTAGGGAATGTTTAAGGATCGCAAAGTATTGTTTCGACAAGTAGGTCTCAATATAGTGAATTGCTCATTGTTTCAATGCTTGCAAATGGCTTTTCTGTAATTTGCGATTTCTTTGGAATTAAGGAATATTTCACGCAAGGCAAAGAGCTATTTCGGTAAACTGACCTCTCTATAGAGAATTGGGCACAATTTTAATCCTTCTAAACCACTATTTTGAGATTTGCGGTTTCTTGAGAATTCTATAATTTTTTAGCATCGCAATGTCTTCTATAGACAAAAGGGCCCCTCTATCGTGAATTGCGCATTGCTTCCAAGATGGAAACTTGCTTTTCTAAAATTTGCGAATTCTTAGGAAATCTGTAATGTTTCTAACGTCATAAAGAGTTCTCTTGACAAATTGGCGTAATCAATATGAATTGGGAATTGTTTCAATGCTTGTAAATAGCTCTTTAGAAATTTCCAGTCTCTTTGGAAATATGGAATGCGTAAAGCATCACAGAGTGTTCTTTGGACAATCAGGTTTCATCCTTATGAATTGCGCATTATTTCAATGCTTGTAAAATTCTTCTCTGTATTTTGCGGTTTATTTGGAGTTAGGGAATGTTTAAGGATCGCAAAGTATTGTTTCGACAAGTAGGTCTCAATATAGTGAATTGCTCATTGTTTCAATGCTTGCAAATGGCTTTTCTATAATTTGCGACTTCTTTGGAATTAAGGAATATTTCACGCAAGGCAAAGAGCTATTTCGATAAACTGACCTCTCTATAGAGAATTGGGCACAATTTTAATCCTTCTAAACCACTATTTTGAGATTTGCGGTTTCTTGAGAATTCTATAATTTTTTAGCATCGCAATGTCTTCTATGGACAAAAGGGCCCCTCTATCGTGAATTGCGCATTGCTTCCAAGATGGAAAATTGCTTTTCTAAAATTTGTGAATTCTTGGGAAATCTGTAATGTTTCTAACGTCCTAAAGAGTTCTCTTGACAATTTGGCCTAATCAATATGAATTGGGAATTGTTTAAATGCTTGTAAATAGTTCTTTTGAACTTTCCGTTCAAATTGGAAGTATGGAATGCATAAAGCATCACAGAGTGTTCTTTGGACAAACAGGTTTCATCCTTATGAATTGTGCATTGTTTCAATGCTTGTAAATTTCTTCTCTGTAATTTGAGGTTTCTCTTGGATTAGGGAATGTTTAAGCATCGCAAAGTGTTGTTTCGACAGGCAGGCCTCAATATAGAGAATAGCGCATTGTTTCAATGCTTTCAAATGGCTTTTCTGTAATTTGCGATTTTTTTGGAATTGAGGAATATTTTAAGCATGGCAAAGAGATTTTTCGACAAACTGACCTTTCCGGAGAGAATTGGGTCAATTTTAATCCTTCTAAATAACTATTTTGAATTTTTCGGTTTCTTGGGAATTGTATAGTTTTTTAGCATTGCAATGTCTTCTTTGGACAAAAGGGCCCCTCTATGGTGAATTGCGCATTGCTTCCAAGATGGAAAATTGCTTGTCTAAAATTTGCGAATTCTTGGGAAATCTGTAATGTTTCTAGCACCCTAGAGAGTTCTTTTGACAAATTGGCCTAATCAATATGAATTCGGAATTGTTTCAATGCTTGTAAATAGTTCTTTAGAACTTTCCGGTAACTTTGGAATTATGGAATGCATCAAGTATCACAGACTGTTCTTTGGACAAACAGGCTTAACCATGATGGATTGCGCAGTGTTTCAATGCTTGTAAAGTTCTTCTCAGTAATTTACAGTTTCTTTGGGATTAGGGAATGTTTAAGCATCGCAAAGTGTTGTTTCGACAAGCAGGCCTCAATATAGAGAATTGCGAATTGTTTCAATACTTGTAAACGGCTTTTCTGTAATTTGCGCTTTCTTGGAATTGAGGAATATTTTATGCATGGGAAAGACCTTTTTCGACAAACTGACCTCTCTGGAGAGAATTGGGCATAATTTTTATCCTTCTAAACAACTATTTTGAATTTTGCGGTTTCTTGGGAATTCTATTATTTTTTAGCATCGCAAAGTCTTCTATGGACAAAAGGGCCCCTCTATCATGAATTGCGCATTGCTTCCAAGATGGAAAATTGCTTTTCTAAAATTTGCGGCTTCTTGGGAATTCTTCAATGTTTCAAACGTCCTAGAGTGTTCTTTTGACAAATTGGCCTGATCAATATGAATTGGGAATTGTTTCGATGCTTGTAAATAGCTCTTTAGAAATTTCCGGTTTCTTTGGAATATTGAATGCATAAAGCATCACAGAGTGTTCTTTGGACAAACAGGCTTAATCATGATGAATTGAGCATTATTTCAATGCTTGTAAGTTTCTTCTCTGTAATTTTCGGTTTCTCTGGGATTAGGGAATGTTTGAGCATCGCCAAGTGTTGAATCGACAAGCAGGCCTCAATGTAGAGAATAGCGCATTGTTTCAATGCTTTTAATGGCTTTTCTGTAATTTGCGATTTCTTTGGAATCGAGTAATATTTTAAGCAAGGCAAAGCGCTCTTTCGACAAACTGACCTCTCTAGAGAGAATTGGGCACAGTTTTAATCGATCTAAACAAATATTTTGAGTTTTGCGGTTTCTTGGGAATTGTATAATTTTTTAGCATTGCAATGTCTTATATGGACAAAAGGACCCCTCTATCATGAATTGCGCATTGCTTCCAAGATGGAAAATTGCTTTTCTAAAATTTGCTGAATCTTGGGAAATCTGTAATGTTTCTAACGTCCTAGAGAGTTCTTTTGACAAATTGCCCTAATCAATATGAATATGGAATTTTTTCAATGCTTGTAAATAGCTCTTTAGAAACTTGCGGTCTCTTTGGGATTAGGGAATGTTTAAGCATCGCAAAGTGTTGTTTCGACAACCAAGTCTCAACATAGAGAATTGCGAATTGTGTCAATGCTTGTAAACGGATTTTCTGTAATTTGCGATTTGTTTGGAATTGAGTAATATTTTAAGCGAGGCGAAGCGCTCTTTCGACAAACTGACCTCTCTAAGAGAATTGGGCACAGTTTTAATCTTTCTAAACAACTATTTTGAGTTTTGCGGTTTCTTGGGAATTGTATAATTTTTTAGCATTGCAATGTCTTATATGGACAAAAGGACCCCTCTATCATGAATTGCGCATTGCTTCCAAGATGGAAAATTGCTTTTCTAAAATTTGCTGAATCTTGGGAAATCTGTAATGTTTCTAACGTCCTAGAGAGTTTTTTTGACAAATTGCCCTAATCAATATGAATTTGGAATTGTTTCAATGCTTGTAAATAGCTCTTTAGAAATTTGCGGTCTCTTTGGGATTAGGGAATGTTTAAGCATCGCAAAGTGTTGTTTCGACAAGCAAGTCTCAACATAGAGAATTGCGAATTGTGTCAATGCTTGTAAACGGATTTTCTGTAATTTGCGATTTGTTTGGAATTGAGTAATATTTTAAGCAAGGGGAAGCGCTCTTTCGACAAACTGACCTCTCTATAGAGAATCGGGCACAGTTTTAATCTTTCTAAACAACTATTTTGAGTTTTGCGGTTTCTTGGGAATTGTATAATTTTTTAGCATTGCAATGTCTTATATGGACAAAAGGACCCCTCTATCATGAATTGCGCATTGCTTCCAAGAAGGAAAATTGCTTTTCTAAAATTTGCTGAATCTTGGGAAATCTGTAATGTTTCTAACGTCCTAGAGAGTTCTTTTGACAAATTACCCTAATCAATATGAATTTGGAATTGTTTCAATGCTTGTAAATAGCTCTTTAGAAATTTCCGGTCTCTTTGGGATTAGGGAATGTTCAAGCATCGCAAAGTGTTGCTTGGAAAAGCAGGTATCAACATAGAGAATTGCGAATTGTGTCAATGCTTGTAAACGGCTTTTCTGTAATTTGGGATTTGTTTGGAATTGAGTAATATTTTAAGCAAGGCAAAGCGCTCTTTCGACAAACTGACCTCTCTAGAGAGAATTGGGCACAGTTTTAATCTTTCTAAACAACTATTTTGAGTTTTGCGGTTTCTTGGGAATTGTATAATTTTTTAGCATTGCAATGTCTTATATGGACAAAAGGACCCCTCTATCATGAATTGCGCATTGCTTCCAAGATGGAAAATTGCATTTCTAAAATTTGCTGAATCTTGGGAAATCTGTAATGTTTTTGACGTCCTAGAGAGTTCTTTTGACAAATTGCCCTAATCAATATGAATTTGGAATTGTTTCAATGCTTGTAAATAGCTCTTTAGAAATTTGCAGTCTCTTTGGGATTAGGGAATGTTTAAGCATCGCAAAGTGTTGTTTCGACAAGCAGGCCTCACTATATAGAATTGCGAATTGTTTCAGTGCTTGTAAACGGCTTTTCTGTAATTTGCGATTTCTTTGGAATTAAGGAATATTTTAAGCAAGGCAAAGATCTCTTTCGATAAACTGATCTCTATAGAGAATTGGGCACAGTTTTAATCCTTCAAAACAGCTATTTGGAAATTAGCTGTTTCTTGGGAATTCTATAATTTTTTAGCATCGCAATGTCTTCTATGGACAAAGGGGCCCTGTATCGTGAATTGCGCATTTCTTTCACGATGGAATATTGCTCTTCTAAAATTTGAGGCTTCTTGGGAATTCTGTAATGTTTCAAACGTCCTAAAGTGTTCTTTTGACAAATTAGCCTAATCAATATGAATTGGGAATCGTTTCAATGCTTGTAAATAGCTCTTTAGAAATTTCTGGTCCCTTAGGAAATATGGAATGCATAAAGCATCACAGAGTGTTCTTTTCGCAAACATGCTTCAACGTTATGAATTGCACATTATTTTAATGCTTGTAAATTTCTTCTCTGTATTTTGCGGTTTCGTTGGAGTTAGGGAATGTTTAAGCATCGCAAAGTATTGTTTTGACAAGTAGGTCACAATATAGTGAATTGCTCATTGTTTCAATGCTTGCAAATGGCTTTTCTGTAATTTGCAATTCCTTTGGAATTAAGGAATATTTCACGCAAGGCAAAGAGCTCTTTCGATAAACCGACCTCTCTATAGAGAGTTGGGCACAATTTTAATCCTTCTAAACCACTATTTTGAGTTTTGCGGTTTCTTGGGAATTGTATAATTTTTTAGCATTGCAATGTCTTATATGGACAAAAGGACCCCTCTATCATGAATTGCGCATTGCTTCCAAGATGGAAAATTGCTTTTCTAAAATTTGCTGAATCTTGGGAAATCTGTAATGTTTCTAACGTCCTAGAGAGTTCTTTTGACAAATTGCCCTAATCAATATGAATTTGGAATTGTTTCAATGCTTGTAAATAGCTCTTTAGAAATTTTCAGTCTCTTTGGGATTAGGGAATGTTTAAGCATCGCAAAGTGTTGTTTCTACAAGCAGGTCTCAACATAGAGAATTGCGAATTGTGTCAATGCTTGTAAACGGCTTTTCTGTATTTTGCGATTTGTTTGGAATTGAGTAATATTTTAAGCAAGGCAAAGCGCTCTTTCGACAAACTGACCTCTCTAGAGAGAATTGCGCCCATTTTAATCCTTCTAAATAACTATTTTGAATTTTTCGGTTTCTTGGGAATTGTATAATTTTTTAGCATTGCAATGTCTTATATGGACAAAAGGACCCCTCTATCATGAGTTGCGCATTGCTTCCAAGATGGAAAATTGCTTTTCTAAAATTTGCTGAATCTTGGGAAATCTGTAATGTTTCTAACGTCCTAGAGAGTTCTTTTGACAAATTGCCCTAATCAATATGAATTTGGAATTGTTTCAATGCTTGTAAATAGCTCTTTAGAAATTTGCAGTCTCTTTGGGATTAGGGAATGTTTAAGCATCGCAAAGTGTTGTTTCGACAAGCAGGTCTCAACATAGAGAATTGCGAATTGTGTCAATGCTTGTAAACGGCTTTTCTGTAATTTGCGATTTGTTTGGAATTAAGGAATATTTTAAGCAAGGCAAAGAGCTGTTCCGATAAACTGACCTCTCTATAGAGAATTGGGCACAGATTTAATCCTTTAAAACAGCTATTTTGAAACTTGATGTTTCTTGGGAATTCTATAATTGTTTAGCATCGCAATGACTTCTATGGACAAAGGGGCCCCTCTATCGTGAATTGCGTATTGCTTCCACGATGGAAAATTGCTCATCTAAAATTTGAGGCTTCTTGGGACTTGTGTAATGTTTCAAACGTCCTAGAGTGTTCTTTTGACAAATTGGTGTAATCAATATGAATTAAGAATTGTTTCAATGCTTGTAAATAGCTCTTTAGAAATTTCCGATCTCTTTGGAAATATGGAATGCATAAAGCATCACAGAGTGTTCTTTTGACAAACAGGCTTCATGGTTATGAAATGCGCATTATTTTAATGCTTGTAAATTTCTTCTCTGTAATTTGCAGTTTCTTTGGAGTTAGGGAATGTTTAAACATCGCAAAGTATTGTTTCGACAAGTATGCCGCAATATAGTGAATTGCGCATTTATTAAATGCTTGTAAAATTCTTCTCTGTAATTTGCCGTTTCTGCAGGATTAGGGAATGTTTAAGCAACGCAAAGTGTTGTTTCGACAAGCAGGCCTCACTAAATAGAATTGCAAATTGTTTCAGTGCTTGTAAACGGCTTTTCTGTAACTTGCGAATTCTTTGGAATTAAGGAATATTTTAAGCAAGGCAAAGATCTCTTTCGATAAACTGATCTCTATAGAGAATTGGGCACAGTTTTAATCCTTCTAAACAACTATTTTGAGTTTTGCGGCTTCTTGGGAATTGTATAATTTTTTAGCATTGCAATGTTTTATATGGACAAAAGGACCCCTCTATCATGAATTGCGCATTGCTTCCAAGATGGAAAATTGCTTTTCTAAAATTTGCTGAATCTTGGGAAATCTGAAATGTTTTTAACGTCCTAGAGAGTTCTTTTGACAAATTGCCCTAATCAATATGAATTTGGAATTGTTTCAATGCTTGTAAATAGCTCTTTAGAAATTTGCAGTCTCTTTGGGATTAGGGAATGTTTAAGCATCGCAAAGTTTTGTTTCGACAAGCAGGCCTCACTATATAGAATTGCGAATTGTTTCAGTGCTTGTAAACGGCTTTTCTGTAACTTGCGATTTCTTTGGAATTAAGGAATATTTTAAACAAGGCAAAGATCTCTTTCGATAAACTGATCTCTATAGAGAATTGGGCACAGTTTTAATCCTTCAAAACAGCTATTTTGAAATTAGCTGTTTCTTGGGAATTCTATAATTTTTTAGCATCGCAATGTCTTCTATGGACAAAGGGGCCCCTGTATCGTGAATTGTGCATTGCTTCCACGATGAAAAATTTCTCTTCTAAAATTTAAGGCTTTTTGGGAATTGTGTAATGTTTCAAACGTCCTAGAGTGTTCTTTTGACAAATTAGCCTAATCAATATGAATTAGGAATCGTTTCAATGCTTGTAAATAGCTCTTTAGAAATTTCCGGTCTATTTGGAAATATGGAATGCATAAAGCATCACAGAGTGTTCTTTAGACAAACAGGCTTCATCCTTATGAATTGTGCATTAGTTCAATGCTTGTAAAATTCTTCTCTGTAATTTGCCGTTTCTTTAGGATTAGGGAATGTTTAAGCATGGCAAAGTATTGTTTCGACAAGTATGCTGCAATATAATGAATTGTGCATTGTTTCAATGCTTGTAAATGGCTTTTCTGTAACTTGCGATTTCTTTGGAATTGAGGAATATTTTAAGCATAGCAAAGAGCTCTTCCGACAAACTGACCTCTCTAGAGAGAATTGGGCACAGTTTTAATCCTTCTAAACAGCTTTTTTTAAATTAGCTGTTTCTTGGGAATTCTATAATTTTTTAGCATCGCAATGTCTTCTATGGACAAAAGGGCCCCTGTATCGTGAATTGGGCATTTCTTTCACGATGGAATATTGCTCTTCTAAAATTTGAGGCTTCTTGGGAATTCTGTAATGTTTCAAACGTCCTAAAGTGTTCTTTTGACAAATTAGCCTAATCAATATGAATTAGGAATCGTTTCAATGATTGTAAATGGCGTTCTCTGTAATTTGCGGTTTCTTTGGAATTAAGGAATTTTTAAGCATCGCAAAGTGTTTTTCCAACAAGCAGGGCTTAATATAGAGAATTGCGCATTGTTTCAATGCTTGTAAATGGCTTTTCTTTAATTTGCGGATTCTTTGGAATTAAGGAATATTTTAAGCAAGGCAAAGAGCATTTTCGACAAACTGACCGCTCTATTGAGAATTGGGCACAGTTTTAATCCTTCAAATCAGCTATTTTAAAATTTGCTGTTTCTTGGGAATTCTATAATTTTTTAGCATTGCAATGTCTTCTATGGATAAAAGGGCCCCTCTATCGTGAATTGCGCATTGCCTCCAAGATGGAAACTTGCTTTTCTAAAATTTGCAAATTCTTCGGAAATCTGTAATGTTTCTAACGTCCTAGAGAGTTCTTTTGACAAATTGGCCTAATCAATATGAATTGGGAATTGTTTCAATGCTTGTAAATAGTTCTTTAGAACTTTCCGGTCACTTTGGAATTATGGAATGCATCAAGTATCACAGACTGTTCTTTGGACAAACAGGCTTAATCATGATGGATTGCGCAATGTTTCAATGCTTGTAAATTTCTTCTCTGTAATTTACAGTTTCTTTGGGATTAAGGAATGTTTAAGCATCGCAAAGTGTTGTTTCGACAAGCAGGCCTCAATATAGAGAATTGCGAATTGTTTCAATACTTGTAAACGGCTTTTCTGTAAATTGCGATTTCTTTGGAATTGAGGAATATTTTAAGCATGGCAAAGAGCTTTTTCGACAAACTGACCTCTCTGGAGAGAATTGGGCATAATTTTTATCCTTCTAAACAGCTATTTTGAATTTTGCGGCTTCTTGGGAATTGTATAATTTTTTAGCATTGCAATGTTTTATATGGACAAAAGGACCCCTCTATCATGAATTGCGCATTGCTTCCAAGATGGAAAATTGCTTTTCTAAAATTTGCAAATTCTTCGGAAATCTGTAATGTTTCTAACGTCCTAGAGAGTTCTTTTGACAAATTGGCCTAATCAATATGAATTGGGAATTGTTTCAATGCTTGTAAATAGTTCTTTAGAACTTTCCGGTCACTTTGGAATTATGGAATGCATCAAGTATCACAGACTGTTCTTTGGACAAACAGGCTTAATCATGATGGATTGCGCAATGTTTCAATGCTTGTAAATTTCTTCTCTGTAATTTACAGTTTCTTTGGGATTAAGGAATGTTTAAGCATCGCAAAGTGTTGTTTCGACAAGCAGGCCTCAATATAGAGAATTGCGAATTGTTTCAATACTTGTAAACGGCTTTTCTGTAAATTGCGATTTCTTTGGCATTGAGGAATATTTCAAGCATGGCAAAGAGCTTTTTCGACAAACTGACCTCTCTGGAGACAATTGGGCATAATTTTTATCCTTCTAAACAGCTATTTTGAATTTTGCGGTTTCTTGGGAAGTGTATATTTTTTAGCATTGCATTGTCTTTTATGGACAAAAGGGCCCCTATATCATTAATCGCGCATTGCTTCCAGGATGGAAAATTGCTTTTCTAAAATTTGCGGCCTTTTGGGAATTCTGTAATGTTTCAAACGTCCTAGAGTGTTCTTTCGACAAATTGGTGTAATCAATATGAATTGGGAATTGTTTCAATGCTTGTAAATAGCTCTTTAGAAAATTCCAGTCTCTTTGGAAATATGGAATGCATAAAGCATCACAGAGTGTTCTTTAGACAAACAGGCTTCATCCTTATGAATTGTGCATTAGTTCAATGCTTGTAAAATTCTTCTCTGTAATTTGCCGTTTCTTTAGGATTAGGGAATGTTTAAGCATGGCAAAGTATTGTTTCGACAAGTATGCCGCAATATAGTGAATTGTGCATTGTTTCAATGCTTGTAAATGGCTTTTCTGTAACTTGCGATTTCTTTGGAATTGAGGAATATTTTAAGCATAGCAAAGAGCTCTTCCGACAAACTGACCTCTCTAGAGAGAATTGGGCACAGTTTTAATCCTTCTAAACAGCTTTTTTTAAATTAGCTGTTTCTTGGGAATTCTATAATTTTTTAGCATCGCAATGTCTGCTATGGACAAAAGGGCCCCTGTATCGTGAATTGGGCATTTCTTTCACGATGGAATATTGCTCTTCTAAAATTTGAGGCTTCTTGGGAATTCTGTAATGTTTCAAACGTCCTAAAGTGTTCTTTTGACAAATTAGCCTAATCAATATGAATTAGGAATCGTTTCAATGATTGTAAATGGCGTTCTCTGTAATTTGCGGTTTCTTTGGAATTAGGGAATTTTTAAGCATTGCAAAGTGTTTTTCCAACAAGCAGGGCTTAATATAGAGAATTTCACATTGTTTCAATGCTTGTAAATGGCTTTTCTTTAATTTGCGGATTCTTTGGAATTAAGGAATATTTTAAGCAAGGCAAAGAGCATTTTCGACAAACTGACCGCTCTATTGAGAATTGGGCACAGTTTTAATCCTTCAAATCAGCTATTTTAAAATTTGCTGTTTCTTGGGAATTCTATAATTTTTTAGCATTGCAATGTCTTCTATGGATAATAGGGCCCCTCTATCATGAATTGCGCATTGCCTCCAAGATGGAAACTTGCTTTTCTAAAGTTTGCGAATTCTTCGGAAATCTGTAATGTTTCTAACGTCCTAGAGAGTTCTTTTGACAAATTGGCCTAATCAATATGAATTGGGAATTGTTTCAATGCTTGTAAATAGTTCTTTAGAACTTTCCGGTCACTTTGGAATTATGGAATGCATCAAGTATCACAGACTGTTCTTTGGACAAACAGGCTTAATCATGATGGATTGCGCAATGTTTCAATGCTTGTAAATTTCTTCTCTGTAATTTACAGTTTCTTTGGGATTAAGGAATGTTTAAGCATCGCAAAGTGTTGTTTCGACAAGCAGGCCTCAATATAGAGAATTGCGAATTGTTTCAATACTTGTAAACGGCTTTTCTGTAAATTGCGATTTCTTTGGAATTGAGGAATATTTTAAGCATGGCAAAGAGCTTTTTCGACAAACTGACCTCTCTGGAGAGAATTGGGCATAATTTTTATCCTTCTAAACAGCTATTTTGAATTTTGCGGTTTCTTGGGAAGTGTATATTTTTAGCATTGCATTGTCTTTTATGGACAAAAGGGCCCCTATATCATTAATTGCGCATTGCTTCCAGGATGGAAAATTGCTTTTCTAAAATTTGCGGCCTTTTGGGAATTCTGTAATGTTTCAAACGTCCTAGAGTGTTCTTTCGACAAATTGGTGTAATCAATATGAATTGGGAATTGTTTCAATGCTTGTAAATAGCTCTTTAGAAATTTCCAGTCTCTTTGGAAATATGGAATGCATAAAGCATCACAGAGTGTTCTTTAGACAAACAGGCTTCATCCTTATGAATTGTGCATTAGTTCAATGCTTGTAAAATTCTTCTCTGTAATTTGCCGTTTCTTTAGGATTAGGGAATGTTTAAGCATGGCAAAGTATTGTTTCGACAAGTATGCCTCAATATAGAGGATTGCGAATTGTTTCAATGCTTGTAAATGGCTTTTCTGTAATTTGCGATTTCTTTGGAATTGAGGAATATTTTAAGCAAGGCAAAGAGCACTTTCGACAAACTGACCTCTCTATTGAGAATTGGGAACAGATTTAATCCTTCAAAACAGCTATTTTGAAATTTGCTGTTTCTTGGGAATTCTATAATTTTTTAGCATCGCAAATTCTTCTATGGACAAAAGGGCCCCTTTATCGTGAATTGCGCATTGCTTCCAAGATAGAAAATTGCTTTTCTAAAATTTGCGGCTTCTTGGGAATTCTGCAATGTTTCAAACATCTAGAGTGTTCTTTTGACAAATTGGCCTAATCAATATGAATCGGGAATTGTTTCAATGCTTGTAAATAGCTCTTTAGAAATTTCCGGTTTCTTTGGAATATTGAATGCATAAGGCATCACAGAGTGTTCTTTGGACAAACAGGCTTAATCATGATGAATTGAGCATTGTTTCAATGCTTGTAAATTTCTTCTCTGTAATTTGCGGTTTCTCTTGGATTAGGGAATGTTTAAGCATCGCAAAGTGTTGTTTCGACAAGCAAGCCTCAATATAGAGAATAGCGCATTGTTTAAATGGTTGTAAATGGCTTTTCTGTACTTTGCAATTTCTTTGGAATTAAGGAAAATATTTTAAGCATGGCAAAGATCTTTTTCGACAAACTGACCTCTCTGGAGAGAATTGGGCACAATTTTAATCCTTCTAACAACTATTTTGAATTCTGCAGTTTCTTGGGAATTTTATAATTTTTTAGCATTGCAATGTCTTCTTTGTACAAAAGGGCCCCTCTATCGTGAATTGCGCATTGCTTCCAAGATGGACTTTTGCTTGTCTAAAATATGCAAATTCTTGGGAAATTTGTAATGTTTCTAACGTCCTAGAGAGTTCTTTTGACAAATTGGCCTAATCAATATAAATTGGGAATAGTTTTAATGCTTTTAAATAGCTCTTTAGAAATTTCCGGTTTCTTTGGAAATATGGAACTCATAAAGCATCACAGAGTGTTCTTTGGACAAACAGGTTTCATCCTTATGAATTGCGCATTGTTTCAATGCTTGTAAATTTCTTCTCTGTAATTTGAGGTTTCTCTTGGATTAGGGAATGTTTAAGCATCGCAAAGTGTTGTTTCGACAAGCAGGCCTCAATATAGAGAATAGCGCATTGTTTCAATGCTTGTAAATGGCTTTTCTGTAATTTGTGATTTTTTTGGAATTGAGGAATATTTTAACCATGGCAAAGAGCTTTTTCGACAAACTGACCTCTCTGGAGAGAATTGGGCACAATTTTAATCCTTCTAACAACTATTTTGAATCTGCAGTTTCTTGGGAATTTTAAAATTTTTTAGCATTGCAATGTCTTCTTTGGACAAAAGGGCCCCTCTATCGTGAATTTCGCATTGCTTCCAAGATGGACTTTTGCTTGTCTAAAATATGCAAATTCTTGGGAAATCTGTAATGTTTCTAGCGTCCTAGAGAGTTCTTTTGACAAATTGGCATAATCAATATAAATCGGGAATAGTTTTAATGCTTTTAAATAGCTCTTTAGAAATTTCCGGTTTCTTTGGAAATATGGAACGCATAAAGCATCACAGAGTGTTCTTTGGACAAACAGGTTTCATCCTTATGAATTGCGCATTGTTTCAATGCTTGTAAATTTCTTCTCTGTAATTTGAGGTTTCTCTTGGATTAGGGAATGTTTAAGCATTGCAAAGTGTTGTTTCGACAAGCAGGCCTCAATATAGAGAATAGCGCATTGTTTCAATGCTTGTAAATGGCTTTTCTGTAATTTGTGATTTTTTTGGAATTGAGGAATATTTTAAGCATGGCAAAAAGCTTTTTCGACAAACTGACCTCTCTGGAGAGAATTTGGCCAATTTTAATCCTTCTAAATAACTCTGTAATGCTTTATGCATTCAATATTCCAAAGAAACCGGAAATTTCTAAAGAGCTATTTACAAGCATTGAAACAATTCCCAATTCATATTGATTAGGCCAATTTGTCAAAAGAACACTCTAGGACGTTTGAAACATTGCAGAATTCCCAAGAAGCCGCAAATTTTAGAAAACCAATTTTCCATCTTGTAAGCAATGCGCAATTCACGATAGAGGGGCCCTTTTGTCCATAGAAGACATTGCGATGCTAAAAAATATTATAATTCCCAAGAAACAGCAAATTTCAAAATAGCTGATTTGAAGGATTAATTCTGTTCCCAATTCTCAATAGAGAGGTCAGTTTGTCGAAAGTGCTCTATGCCTTGCTTAAAATATTCCTTAATTCCAAAGAAACCGCAAATAACAGAAAAGCCATTTACAAGCATTGAAACAATGCGCAATTCTCTATATTAAGGCCTGCTTGTTGGATCAACACTTTGCAATGCTTAAGCATTCCCTAATTCCAAAGAAACCGCAAATTACAGAGAAGAAATTTACAAGCATTGAAATAATGTGCAATTCATAAGAATGAAGAATGTTTGTCCAAAGAACACTCTGTGATGTTTGATACATTCCATAATTCCGAAGAGACCGGAAATTACTAAAGAGCTATTTACAAGCATTGAAAGAATTCTCGATTCATATTGATCAGGCCAATTTGTGAAAAGAACACTCTAGGACGTTTGAAACATTACAGAATTTCCAAGAAGTCGCAAATTTTAGAAAAGCAATTTTCCATCGTGGAAGCAATGCGCAATTCACGATAGAGGGGCCCCTTTGTCCATAGAAGACATTGCAATCCTAAAAAATTATAGAATTCCCAAGAAACAACAAATTTCAGAATAGCTGTTTTGAATGATTAAAACTGTGCCCAATTCTCTATAGAGAGGTCAGTTAATCGAAAGAGCTCTTTTCCTTGCGCGAAATATTTCTTAATTCCAAAGAAATCGCAAATTACAGAAAAGCCATTTACAAGCATTGAAACAATGCGATATTCACTATATTGCGGCCTACTTGTCGAAACAATACTTTGCGATCCTTAAATATTCCCTAACTCCAAAGAAACCGCAAATTACACAGAAGAATTTTACAAGCATTGAAATAATGCGCAATTCATAAGGATGAAACCTGTCGTCCAAAGAACACTCTGTGATGCTTTATGCATTCCATATTTCCAAAAAAACTGGAAATTTCTAAAGAGCTATTTACAAGCATTGAAACAATTCCCAATTCATATTGATTAGGCCAATTTGTCAAAAGAACACTCTAGGACGTTTCAAACATTACAGAATTCCCAAGAATCCTCAAATTTTAGAAAAGCGATTTTCCATCTTTGAAGCAATGCACAATTCACGATAGAGGGGCCCCTTTGTCCATAGAAGACATTGCGATGCTAAAAAATTAAACAATTCTCAAGAAACCGGAAATTTCAAAATAGTTGTTTAGAAGGATTAAAACTGTGCCCAATTCTCTCTAGAGAGGTCAGTTTGTCGAAAGAGCTCTTTGCCATGCTTAAAATATTCCTCAATTCCAAAGAAATCGAAAATTACAGAAGAGCCATTTACAAGCATTGAAACAAACCGCAATTCTCTATATTGAGGCCTGCTTGTCGAAACAACACTTTGCGATGTTTAAACATTTCCCTAATCCCAAAGAAACCACGATTTACAGAGAAGATTTTTACAAGCATTAAAATAATTCGCAATTCATAAGGATGAAGCCTGTTTGTCCAAAGAACACTCTGTGATGCTTTATGCATGCCATATTTCCAAAGAGACCGGAACTTTCTAAAGAGCTATTCACAAGCATTGAAACAATTCCCACTTCATATTGATTTGGCCAATTTGTCAAAAGAACACTCTAGGACGTTTGAAACAATACAGAATTCCCAAGAAGCCGCAAATTTTAGAAAAGCATTTTTCGTTCGTAGAAGCAATGCGCAATTCACGATAGAGGGGCCCCTTTGTCCATAGAAGACATTGCGATCCTAAAAAATTATACAATTCCCAAGAAACAGCAAATTTCAAAATAGCTGTTTTGAATGATTAAAACTGTGCCCAATTCTCTATAGAGAGTTCAGTTTATCGAAAGAGCTCTTTGCCTTGCTTGAAATATTCCTTAATTCCAAAGAAATCGCAAATTACAGAAGAGCCATTTACAAGCATTGAAACAATGCGCTTTTCTCTATATTGAGGCCTGCTTGTCGAAACAACACTTTGCGATGCATAAACATTCCCTAATGCAAGAGAAACCGCAAATTACAGAGGAGAAATTTACAAGCATTGAAATAATGCGCAATTCATAAGGATGACGCCTGTTTGTCCAAAGAACACTCTGTGATGCTTTATGCATTCCATATTTCCAAAGAAATCGGAAATCTCTAAAGAGCTATTTACAAGCATTGAAACAATTCCAATTTCATACTGATTAGGCCAATTTGTCAAAAGAACACTCTAGGACGTTTGAAACATTGCAGAATTCCCAAGAAGCCGCAAATTTTAGAAAAGCAATTTCCCATCTGGGAAGCAATGCGCAATTCACGATAGATGCGCCCCTTTGTCCATAGAAGACATTGCGATGCTAAAAAATTATAGAATCCCAAGAAAGCACAAATTTCAATATAGCTGTTATGAAGGATTAAAACTGAGCCCAATTCTCAATAGAGAGGTCAGTTTGTCGAAAGTGCTCTTTGTATTGCTTAAAATATTCCTTAATTCCAAAGAAATCGCAAATTACAGAAAAGCCATTTACAAGCATTGAAACAATGCGATATTCACTATATTGCGGCCTACTTGTCGAAACAATACTTTGCGATGCTTAAACATTCCCTAACTCCAAAGAAACCGCAAATTACAAAGAAGAAATTTACAAGCATTGAAATAATGCGCAATTCATAAGGATGAAACCTGTCGTCCAAAGAACACTCTGTGATGCTTTATGCATTCCATATTTCCAAAAAAACTGGAAATTTCTAAAGAGCTATTTACAAGCATTGAAACAATTCCCAATTCATATCGATTAGGCCAATTTGTCAAAAGAACACTCTAGGACGTTTAAAACATTACAGAATTCCCAAGAAGCCGCAAATTTTAGAAAAGCAGTTTTCCATCCTGGATGCAATGCGCAATTAACGATAGAGGGGCCCCTTTGTCCATAGAAGACATTGCGATGCTAAAAAATTATACAATTCTCAAGAAACCGCAAATTTCAGAATAGTTGTTTAGAAAGATTAAAACTGTGCCCAATTCTCTCTAGAGAGGTCAGTTTGTCGAAAGAGCTATTTGCCATGCTTAATATATTCCTCAATTCCAAACAAATCGCAAATTACAGAAGAGCCATTTACAAGCATTGAAGCAATCCGAAATTCTCTATATTGAGGCCTGCTTGTCAAAACAACACTTTGCGATGCTTAAACATTTCCCTAATCCCAAAGAAACCACAATTTACAGAGAAGAAATTTACAAGCATTGAAATAATTGGCAATTCATAAGGATGAAACCTGTCGTCAAAAGAACACTCTGTGATGCTTTATGCATTCCATATTTCCAAAGAGACTGGAAATTTCTAAAGAGCTATTTACAAGGATTGAAACAATTCCCAATTCATATTGATTAGGCCAATTTGTCAAAAGAACACTCTAGGACGTTTGAAACATTACAGAATTCCCAAGAATCCTCAAATTTTAGAAAAGTAATTTTCCATCTTGGAAGCAAGGCACAATTCACGATAGAAGGGCCCCTTTGTCCATAGAAGACATTGTGATGCTAAAAAATTATAGAATACCCAAGAAACAGCAAATTTCAAAATAGCTGTTTTGAAGGATTAAAACGGTGCCCAATTATCTATAGAGAGGTCAGTTTGTTGAAAGAGCTCTTTGCCATGCTTAAAATATTCCTCAATTCCAAAGAAATCGCAAATTACAGAAGATCCATTTTAAAGCATTGAAACAATCTGCAGTTCTCTATATTGAAGCCTGTTTGTCGAAACAACACTTTGTGATGTTCAAATATTTCCCTAGTCCCAAAGAAACCACGATTTACAGAGAAGAAATTTACAAGCATTAAAATAATTCACAATTCATAAGGATGAAGCGTGTTTGTCCAAAGAACACTCTGTGATGCTTTATGCATTCCATATTTCCAAAGAGACCGGAAATTTCTAAAGAGCTATTCACAAGCATTGAAACAATTCCCACTTCATATTGATTTGGCCAATTTGTCAAAAGAACACTCTAGGACGTTTGAAACATTACAGAATTCCCAAGAAGCCGCAAATTTAAAAAAAGCATTTTTCCATCGTGGAAGCAATGCACAATTCACGATAGAGGGGCCCCTTTGTCCATAGAAGACATTGCGATCCTAAAAAATTATACAATTCCATAGAAACAGCAAATTTCAAAATAGCTGTTTTGAATGATTAAAACTGTGCCCAATTCTCTATAGAGAGGTCAGTTTATCGAAAGAGCTCTTTGCCTTGCGCGAAATATTCCTTAATTCCAAATAAATCGCAAATTACAGAAAAGCCATTTACAAGCATTGAAACAATGCGCTATTCTCTATATTGAGGCCTGCTTGTCGAAACAACACTTTGCGATGCATAAACATTCCCTAATGCAAGAGAAACAGCAAATTACAGAGGAGAAATTTACAAGCATCGAAATAATGCGCAATTCATAAGGATGAAGCCTGTTTGTCCAAAGAACACTCTGTGATGCTTTATGCATTCCATATTTCCAAAGAGACCGGAAATTTCTAAAGAGCTATTTACAAGCATTGAAACAATTCCCAATTCATGTTGATTAGTCCAATTTGTCAAAAGAACACTCTAGGAAGTTTGAAACATTGCAGAAATCCCAAGAAGCCGCAAATTTTAGAAAAGCAATTTCCAATCTTGGAAGCAATGCGCAATTCACGATAGATGGGCCCCTTTGTCCATAGAAGACATTGCGATGCTAAAAAATTATAGAATCCCAAGAAACCACAAATTTCAAAATAATGGTTTAGAAGGATTAAAACTGAGCCCAATTCTCAATAGAGAGGTCAGTTTGTCGAAAGTGCTCTTTGCATTGCTTAAAATATTCCTTAATTCCAAAGAAATCACAAACTACAGAAAAGCCATTTACAAGCATTGAAACAATGCGATAATCACTATATTGCGGCCTACTTGTCGAAACAAAACTTTGCGATGCTTAAACATTCCCTAACTCCGAAGAAACCGCAAATTACAAAGAAGAAATTTACAAGCATTGAAATAATGCGCAATTCATAAGGATGAAACCTGTCGTCAAAAGAACACTCTGTGATGCTTTATGCATTCCATATTTCCAAAGAGACTGGAAATTTCTAAAGAGCTATTTACAAGGATTGAAACAATTCCCAATTCATATTGATTAGGCCAATTTGTCAAAAGAACACTCTAGGACCTTTGAAACATTACAGAATTCCCAAGAATCCTCAAATTTTAGAAAAGTAATTTTCCATCTTGGAAGCAAGGCACAATTCACGATAGAAGGGCCTCTTTGTCCATAGAAGACATTGTGATGCTAAAAAATTATAGAATACCCAAGAAACATCAAATTTCAAAATAGCTGTTTTGAAGGATTAAAACGGTGCCCAATTATCTATAGAGAGGTCAGTTTGTTGAAAGAGCTCTTTGCCATGCTTAAAATATTCCTCAATTCCAAAGAAATCGCAAATTACAGAAGATCCATTTTAAAGCATTGAAACAATCTGCAGTTCTCTATATTGAAGCCTGTTTGTCGAAACAACACTTTGTGATGTTCAAATATTTCCCTAGTCCCAAAGAAACCACGATTTACAGAGAAGAAATTTACAAGCATTAAAATAATTCACAATTCATAAGGATGAAGCGTGTTTGTCCAAAGAACACTCTGTGATGCTTTATGCATTCCATATTTCCAAAGAGACCGGAAATTTCTAAAGAGCTATTCACAAGCATTGAAACAATTCCCACTTCATATTGATTTGGCCAATTTGTCAAAAGAACACTCTAGGACGTTTGAAACATTACAGAATTCCCAAGAAGCCGCAAATTTAAAAAAAGCATTTTTCCATCGTGGAAGCAATGCACAATTCACGATAGAGGGGCCCCTTTGTCCATAGAAGACATTGCGATCCTAAAAAATTATACAATTCCCAAGAAACAGCAAATTTCCAAATAGCTGTTTTGAATGATTAAAACTGTGCCCAATTCTCTATAGAGAGGTCAGTTTATCGAAAGAGCTCTTTGCCTTGCGTGAAATATTCCTTAATTCCAAATAAATCGCAAATTACAGAAAAGCCATTTACAAGCATTGAAACAATGCGCTATTCTCTATATTGAGGCCTGCTTGTCGAAACAACACTTTGCGATGCATAAACATTCCCTAATGCAAGAGAAACAGCAAATTACAGAGGAGAAATTTACAAGCATCGAAATAATGCGCAATTCATAAGGATGAAGCCTGTTTGTCCAAAGAACACTCTGTGATGCTTTATGCATTCCATATTTCCAAAGAGACCGGAAATTTCTAAAGAGCTATTTACAAGCATTGAAACAATTCCAATTTCATGTTGATTAGGCCAATTTGTCAAAAGAACACTCTAGGACGTTTGAAACATTGCAGAATTCCCAAGATGCCGCAAATTCTAGAAAAGCAATTTTCCATCTTGGAAGCAATGCGCAATTCACGATAGATGGGCTTCTTTGTCCATAGAAGACATTGCGATGCTAAAAAATTATAGAATCCCAAGAAACCACAAATTTCAAAATAGCTGTTTTGAAGGATAAAAACTGAGCCCAATTCTCAATAGAGAGGTCAGTTTATCGAAAGAGCTCTTTGCCTTGCGTGAAATATTCCTTAATTCCAAAGAAATCGCGAATTACAGAAAAGCCATTTACAAGCATTGAAACAATGAGCAATCCACTATATTGCGACCTACTTGTCGAAACAATACTTTGCGATGCTTAAACATTCCCTAGCTCCAAAGAAACCGCAAATTACAAAGAAGAAATTTACAAGCATTGAAACAATGCGCAAATCTCTATATTAAGGCCTGCTTGTTGGAACAACACTTTGCGATGCTTAAACATTTCCCTAATCCCAAAGAAACCACAATTTACAAAGAAGAAATTTACAAGCATTAAAATAATTCGCAATTCATAAGGATGAAGCCTGTTTGTCCAAAGAACACTCTGTGATGCTTTATGCATTCCATATTTCCAAAGAGACCGGAACTTTCTAAAGAGCTATTCACAAGCATTGAAACAATTCCCACTTCATATTGATTTGGCCAATTTGTCAAAAGAACACTCTAGAACGTTTGAAACATTACAGAATTCCCAAGAAGCCGCAAATTTTAGAAAAGCATTTTTTCTCCGTTGAAGCAATGCGCAATTCACGATAGAGGGGCCCCTTTGTCCATAGAAGACATTGCGATCCTAAAAAATTATACAATTCCCAAGAAACAGCAAATTTCAAAATAGCTATTTTGAATGATTAAAACTGTGCCCAATTCTCTATAGAGAGGTCAGTTTATCGAAAGAACTCTTTTCCTTGCGTGAAATATTCCTTAATTCCAAAGAAATCGCAAATTACAGAAAAGCCATTTACAAGCATTGAAACAATGCAATATTCACTATATTGCAGCCTACTTGTCGAAACAATACTTTGCGATGCTTAAACATTCCCTAACTCCAAAGAAACCGCAAATTACACAGAATAATTTTTCAAGCATTGAAATAATGCGCAATTCATAAGGATGAAGCCTGTTTGTCCAAAGAACACTCTGTGATGCTTTATGCATTCCATATTTCCAAAGAAATCGGAAATCTCTAAAGAGCTATTTACAAGCATTGAAACAATTCCAATTTCATGTTGATTAGGCCAATTTGTCAAAAGAACACTCTAGGACGTTTGAAACATTGCAGAATTCCCAAGAAGCCGCAAATTTTAGAAAAGCAATTTTCCATCTCGGAAGCAATGCGCAATTCACGATAGATGGTCCCCTTTGTGTATAGAAGACATTGCGATGCTAAAAAATTATAAATTCCCAAGAAACCACAAATTTCAAAATAGCTGTTTTGAAGGATTAAAACTGAGCCCAATTCTCAATAGAGAGGTCAGTTTGTCGAAAGTGCTCTTTGCATTGCTTAAAATATTCTTTAATTCAAAAGAATTCGCAAATTACAGAAAAGCCATTTACAAGCATTGAAACAATGCGCAATTCTCTATATTAAGGCCTGCTTGTTGGAACAACACTTTGCGATGCTTAAACATTCCCTAACTCCAAAGAAACCGCAAATTACAAAGAAGAAATTTACAAGCATTGAAATAATGCGCAATTCATAAGGATGAAACCTGTCGTCCAAAGAACACTCTGTGATGCTTTATGCATTCCATATTTCCAAAAAGACTGGAAATTTGTAAAGAGCTATTTACAAGCATTGGAACAATTCCCAATTCATATTGATTAGGCCAATTTGTCAAAAGAACACTCTAAGACGTTTGAAACATTACAGAATTCCCAAGAATCCTCAAATTTTAGAAAAGCGATTTTCCATCTTGGAAGCAATGCACAATTCACGATAGAGGGGCCCCTTTGTCCATAGAAGACATTGCGATGCTAAAAAATTATACAATTCTCAAGAAACCGGAAATTTCAAAATAGTTGTTTAGAAGGATTAAAACTGTGCCCAATTCTATCTAGAGAGGTCAGTTTGTCGAAAGAGCTCTTTGCCATGCTTAAAATATTCCTCAATTCCAAAGAAATCGCAAATAACAGAAGAGCCATTTACAAGCATTGAAACAAACCGCAATTCTCTATATTGAGGCATGCTTGTCGAAACAACACTTTGCGATGTTTAAACATTTCCCTAATCCCAAAGAAACCACGATTTACAGAGAAGATTTTTACAAGCATTAAAATAATTCGCAATTCATAAGGATGAAGCCTGTTTGTCCAAAGAACACTCTGTGATGCTTTATGCATTCCATATTTCCAAAGAGACCGGAAATTTCTAAAGAGCTATTCACAAGCATTGAAACAATTCCCACTTCATATTGATTTGGCCAATTTGTCAAAAGAACACTCTAGGACGTTTGAAACATTAAAGAATTCCCAAGAAGCCGCAAATTTTAGAAAAGCATTTTTCCTTCGTGGAAGCAATGCGCAATTGACGATAGAGGGGCCCCTTTGTCCATAGAAGACATTGCGATGCTAAAAAATTATAGAATTCTCAAGAAACCGCAAATTTCAAATTAATGGTTTAGAAGGATTAAAATTGTGCCCAATTTTCTATCGAGAGGTCAGTTTGTCGAAAGAGCTCTTTGCCATGCTTAAAATATTCCTCAATTCCAAAGAAATCGCAAATTACAGAAGAGCCATTTACAAGCATTGAAACAATCCGCAATTCTCTATATTGAGGCCTGCTTGTCGAAACAACACTTTGCGATGCTTAAACATTTCCCTAATCCGAAAGAAACCACGATTTACAGAGAAGAAATTTACAAGCATTAAAATAATTCGCAAATTCATAAGGATGAAGCCTGTTTGTCCAAAGAACACTCTGTGATGCTTTATGCATTCCATATTTCCAAAGAGACCGGAAATTTCTAAAGAGCTATTCACAAGCATTGAAACAATTCCCACTTCATATTGATTTGGCCAATTTGTCAAAAGAACACTCTACGACGTTTGAAACATTAAAGAATTCCCAAGAAGCCGCAAATTTTAGAAAAGCATTTTTCCTTCGTGGAAGCAATGCGCAATTGACGATAGAGGGGCCCCTTTGTCCATAGAAGACATTGCGATGCTAAAAAATTATAGAAGTCTCAAGAAACCGCAAATTTCAAAATAATGGTTTAGAAGGATTAAAATTGTGCCCAATTTTCTATAGAGAGGTCAGTTTGTCAAAAGAGCTCTTTGCCATGCTTAAAATATTCCTCAATTCCAAAGAAATCGCAAATTACAGAAGAGCCATTTACAAGCATTGAAACAATCCGCAATTCTCTATATTGAGGCCTGCTTGTCGAAACAACACTTTGCGATGCTTAAACATTTCCCTAATCCGAAAGAAACCACGATTTACAGAGAAGAAATTTACAAGCATTGAAATAATTCGCAATTTTAAAGGATGAAGCCTGTTTGTCCAAAGAACAGTCTGTGATGCTTTATGCATTCCATATTTCCAAAGAGACCGGAAATTTCTAAAGAGCTATTTACAAGCATTGAAACGAAACAATTCACAATTCATATTGATTAGGCCAATTTGTCAAAAGAACACTCTATGACGTTTGAAACATTACAAAATTCCCAAGAAGCCTCAAATTTTAGAAGAGCAATTTTCCATCGTGGAAGCAATGCGCAATTCACGATAGAAGGGCCCCTTTGTCCATAGAAGACATTGCTATGCTAAAAAATTATACAATTCCCAAGAAACCGCAAATTTCAAAATAGATGTTTTGAATGATTAAAACTGTGCCCAATTCTCTATAGAGAGGTCAGTTTGTTGAAAGAGCACTTTGCCATGTTTGAAATATTCCTCAATTCCAAAGAAATCGCAAATTACAGAAAAGCCATTTACAAAGTTTAAACAATGCGAAATTCACTATATTGCGGCCTACTTGTCGAAACAATACTTTCCGATGCTTAAGCATTCCCTAACTCTAACGAATCTGCAAATTACACAGAAGAATTTTACAAGCATTGAAATAATGCGCAATTCATAAGGATGAAGCCTGTTGGTCCAAAGAACACTCTGTCATGCTTTATGCACTCCATCTTGCCAAAGAGACCGGAAATTTCTATATAGCTATTTGCAAGTATTGAAACAATTCCCAATTCATATTGATTAGGCCAATTTGTCCTAAGAACACTCTAGGACGTTTAAAACATTACAGAATTCCCAAGAAGCCGCAAATTTTAGAAAAGCAATTTCCGATCTTGGAAGCAATGCGCAATTCACGATAGAAGGGCCCCTTTGTCCATAGAAGACATTGCGATGCTAAAAAATTATTCAATTCCCAAGAAACCGCAAATTTCAAAAAAGTTGTTTAGAAGGATTAAAATTGTGCCCAATTCACTCTAGAGAGGTCAGTTTGTCGAAAGAGCACTTTGCCATGCTTAAAATATTCCTCAATTCCAAAGAAATCGCAAATTACAGAAAAGCCATTTACACGCATTGAAACAATGCGCAATTCTCCATATGGAGGCCTGCTTGTCGAAACAAAACTTTGCGATGCTTAAACATTCCCTAATCCCAAAGAAACCGCAAATTACAGGCAAGAAATTTACAAGCATTGCAACAATGCGCAATTCATCATGATGAAGCCTGTTTGTCCAAAGAACAGTCTGTGATGCTTTCTGCATTTCATATTTCCAAAGAGACCGGAAATTTCTAAAGAGCTATTTACAAGCATTGAAACAATTCCCAATTCATATTGATTTGGCCAATTCGTCAAAAGAACGCTATAGGACCTTTGAAACATTACAGAATTCCCAAGAAGCCTCAAACTTTAGAAGAGCAATTTTCCATTGAGGAAGCAATGCGCAATTCACGATAGAGGGGCCCCTTTGTCCAAAGAGGAAATTGTGATGCTAAAAAATTATAGAATTCCCAAGAAACAGCAAATTTCAAAATAGCTGTTTTGAAGGATTAAAACGGTGCCCAATTATCTATAGAGAGGTCAGTTTGTTGAAAGTGCTCTTTGCCTTGCCTAAAATATTCCTCAATTCCAAAGAAATCGCAAATTACAGAAAAGCCATCTACAAGCATTGAAACAATGCACAATTCTCTATCTTGAATCCTGCTTGTCGAAACAACACTTTGCGAAGCTTAAACATTCGGTAATTCGAAAGAAACCGCAAATTATAGAGAAGAAATTTACAAGCATTGAAATAATGCGCAATTCATAAGGATGAAGCCTGTTTGTCAAAAGAACACTCTGTCATGCTTTATGCATTCCATATTTCCAAAGAGACCGGAAATTTCTAAAGAGCTATTTACAAGCATTGAAACAATTCCCAATACATATTGATTAGGCCAACTTGTCAAAAGAACATTCTAGGATGTGAGAAACATTACAGATTTCCCAAGAAGCCGCAAAATCTAGAAAAGCATTTTTCCATCGTGGAAGCAATGCGCAATTCACAATAGCGGGGCCACTTTGTCCAAAGAAGACATTGCGATGCTAAAAAATTATAGAATTCCCAAGAAACAGCAAATTTCAAAATAGCTGTTTTGAAAGATTAAAACGGTGTCCAATTCTCTATAGGGAGGACAATTTGTCGAAAGAGCTCTTTGCCACAAGTAAAATAATTCCTTAATTCCAAAGAAATAGCAAATTATAGAAAAGCCATTTACAAGCATTGAAACAATGCGCTATTCGCTATATTGAGACCTGCTTGTCGAAACAACACTTTGCAATTCTTAAACATTCCCTAATTCCAAAGAAACCACAAATTACAGAGAAGAAATTTACAAGCATTGAAACAATGCGCAATTCATCATGATGAAGCCTGTTTGTCCAAAGAACAGTCTGTGATGCTTTCTGCATTTCATAATTCCAAAGAAACCGGAAATTTCTAAAGAGCTATTTACAAGCATTGAAACAATTCCCAATCAATATTGATTAGGCCGATTTGTCAAAAAAATACTCTAGGATGTTTTAAACATTACAGAATTCCCAAGATGCCGCAAGTTTTAGATAAGCTATTTTCCATCTTGGAAGCAATGCGCAATTCACGATAAAGGGGCCCGTTTGTCCATATAAGACATTGCGATTCTAAAAAATTATACAAATCCCAAGAAATCGCAAATTTCAAAATAGCTGGTTAGAAGGAATAAAACCTTGCCCAATTCTCTATAGAGAGGTCAGTTTGTCGAACGAGCTCTTTGCCATGCTTAAACTATTCCTTAATTCAAAATGCACCGCAAATTACAGAAAAGCCATTTACAAGCATTGAAACAATGCACAATTCTCTACATTGAATCCTGCTTGTCGAAACAACACTTTGCGAAGCTTAAACATTCCGTAATCTGAAAGAAACCACGATTTACAGAGAAGAAATTTACAAGCATTGAAATAATGCGCAATTCATAAGGATGAAGCCTGTTGGTCCAAAGAACACTCTTTCATGCTTTATGCACTCCATATTGCCAAAGAGACCGGAAATTTCTAAATAGCTATTTGCAAGCATTGAAACAATTCCCAATTCATATTGATTAGGCTAATTTGTCAAAAAAACACTCTAGGACGTTTAAAACATTACAGAATTCTCAAGAAGCCGCAAATTTTAGAAAAACAATTTCCCATCTTGGAAGCAATGCGCAATTCACGATAGAAGGGCCCCTTTTTCCATAGAAGACATTGCCATGCTAAAAAATTATAGAATTCCCAAGAAACAGCAAATTTCAAAATAGCTTTTTTGAATGATTAAAACTGTGCCCAATTCTCTCTAGAGAGGTCAGTTTGTTAAAAGAGATCTTTGCCATGCTTAAAATATTCCTCAATTCCAAAGAAATGGCAAATTACAGAAAAGCCATTTACAAGCATTGAAACAATGCGAAATTCACTATATTGCGGCCTACTTGTCGAAACAACACTTTTCGATGTTTAAACATTCCCTAAATACAAAGAAACCGCAAAGTACAGAGAAGAAATTTACAATCATTGAAATAATGCGCAATTCATAAGAATAAATCCTGTTTGTCCAAAGAACACTTTGTAATGCTTTATGCATTCCATATTTCCAAAGAGACCGGAAATTTCTAAAGAGCGATTTACAAGCATTGAACCAAGTCTCAATTCAAATTGATTAGGCCAATTTGTCAAAAGAACACTCTAGGACGTTTGAAACATGACAGAATTCCCAAGAAGCCTCAAATTTTAGAAGAGCAATTTTCGATCGTGGAAGCAATGCGCAATTCACGATAGAGGGGCCTCTTTGTCTATAGAAGACATTGCGATGCAAAAAGATTATACAATTCCCAAGAAACAGCAAATTTAAAAATAGTTGTTTAGAAGTATTAAAACTGTGCCCAAGTGTCGTAAGACAAGTCAATTTGCCGAAATAGCTCTTTTTCACAATCAAAATATTCCTCAATTCCAAAAAAATCGCAAATTACAGAAAAGCCATTTACAAGCATTGAAACAATGCGCTATTCTTTAAATTGAGGCCTGCTTTTCGAAACAACACTTTGCGATGCTTAAACATTCCCTAATCCCAGAGAAACCGCAAATTACAGAAAAGAAATTTACAAGCATTGAAATAATGCGCAATTCATAAGGATGAAGCCTGTTTGTCAAAAGAACACTCTGTCATGCTTTATGCATTTCATATTTCCAAAGAGACCGGAAATTTCTAAAGAGCTATTTACAAACATTGAAAGAATTCCCAATTAATATTGATTACGCCAATTTGTCAAAAGAACACTCTAGGATGTGAGAAACATTACAGATTTCCCAAGAAGCCGCAAAATCTAGAAAAGCAATTTTCCATCGTGGAAGCAATGCGCAATTCACGATAGCGGGGCCCCTTTGTCAAAAGAAGACATTGCGATGCTAAAAAATTATACAATTCCCAAGAAACAGCAAATTTCAAAATAGCTGTTTTGAAAGATTAAAACTGTGTCCAATTCTCTATAGAGAGGACAGTTTGTCGAAAGAACTCTTTGTCACAATTAAAATAATCCTTAATTCCAAAAGAAATAGCAAATTTTAGAAAAGCCATTTACAAGCATTGAAACAATGCGCTATTCGCTATATTGAGGCCTGCTTGTCGAAACAACACTTTGCAATTATTAAACATTCCCTAATTCCAAAGAAACCGCAAATTACAGGCAAGAAATTTACAAGCATTGCAACAATGCACAATTCATCATGATGAAGCCTGTTTGTCCAAAGAACAGTCTGTGATGCTTTCTGCATTTCATATTTCCAAAGAGACCGGAAATTTCTAAAGAGCTATTTACAAGCATTGAAACAATTCCCAATTCATATTGATTAGGCCAATTCGTCAAAAGAACGCTATAGGACGTGAGAAACATTACAGATTTCCCAAGAATCTGCAAAATTTAAAAGAGCAATTTTCCATCGTGGAAGCAATGCGAAATTCACGATAGAGGGGCCCCATTTGTCCAAAGAGGAAATTGTGATGCTAAAAAATTATAGAATACCCAAGAAACAGCAAATTTCAAGGTAGCTGTTTTGAAGGATTAAAACGGTGCCCAATTATCTATAGAGAGGTCAGTTTGTTGAAAGAGCTCTTTGCCTTGCTTAAAATATTCCTCAATTCCAAAGAAATCGCAAATTACAGAAAAGCTATTTACAAGCATTGAAACAATGTGCAATTCTCTATATTGAGGCCTGCTTGTCGAAACAACACTTTGCGATGCATAAACATTCCCTAATCTCAGAGAAACCGCAAATTACAGAAAAGAAATTTACAAGCATTGAAATAATGCGCAATTCAAAAGGATGAAGCCTGTTTGTCCAAAGAACAGTCAGTGATGCTTTACGCATTCCATATTTCCAAAGAGACTGGAAATTTCTAAATAGCTATTTACAAGCATTGAAACAATTCCCAATTCATATTGATTACGCCAATTTTTCAAAAGAACACTCTAGGACCTTTGAAACATTACAGAATTCCCAAGAAGCCTCAAACTTTAGAAGAGCAATTTTCCATTGAGGAAGCAATGCGCAATTCACGATAGAGGGGCCCCTTTGTCCAAAGAGGAAATTGTGATGCTAAAAAGTTATAGAATTCCCAAGAAACAGCAAATTTCAAAATAGCTGTTTTGAAGGATTAAAATGGTGCCCAATTATCTATAGAGAGGTCAGTTTGTTGAAAGAGCTCTTTGCCTTGCTTAAAATATTCCTTAATTCCAAAGAAATAGCAAATTTTAGAAAAGCCATTTACAAGCATTGAAACAATGTGCAATTCTCTATATTGAGGCCTGCTTGTCGAAACAACACTTTGCGATGCATAAACATTCCCTAATCTCAGAGAAACCGCAAATTACAGAAAAGAAATTTACAAGCATTGAAATAATGCGCAATTCAAAAGGATGAAGCCTGTTTGTCCAAAGAACACTCAGTGATGCTTTACGCATTCCATATTTCCAAAGAGACTGGAAATTTCTTAATAGCTATTTGCAAGCATTGAAACAATTCCCAATTCATATTGATTACGCCAATTTTTCAAAAGAACACTCTAGGACCTTTGAAACATTACAGAATTCCCAAGAAGCCTCAAAAAGAGCCTCAAGAAGAGCAATTTTCCATTGAGGAAGCAATGCGCAATTCACGATAGAGGGGCCCCTTTGTCCAAAGAGGAAATTGTGATGCTAAAAAGTTTTAGAATTCCCAAGAAACAGCAAATTTCAAAATAGCTGTTTTGAAGGATTAAAATGGTGCCCAATTATCTATAGAGAGGTCAGTTTGTTGAAAGAGCTCTTTGCCTTGCTTAAAATATTCCTCAATTCCAAAGAAATCGCAAATTACAGAAAAGCCATTTACAAGCATTGAAACAATGTGCAATTCTCTATATTGAGGCCTGCTTGTCAAAGCAACACTTTGTGATGCATAAACATTCCCTAATCTCAGAGAAACCGCAAATTACAGAAAGAAATTTACAAGCATTGAAATAATGCGCAATTCAAAAGGATGAAGCCTGTTTGTCCAAAGAACACTCAGTGATGCTTTACGCATTCCATATTTCCAAAGAGACTGGAAATTTAAAAATAGCTATTAACAAGCATTGAAACAATTCCCAATTCATATTGATTACGCCAATTTTTCAAAAGAACACTCTAGGACCTTTGAAACATTACAGAATTCCCAAGAAGCCTCAAACTTTAGAAGAGCAATTTTCCATTGAGGAAGCAATGTGCAATTCACGATAGAGGGGCCCCTTTGTCCAAAGAGGAAATTGTGATTCTAAAAAGTTATAGAATTCCCAAGAAACAGCAAATTTCAAAATAGCTGTTTTGAAGGATTAAAATGGTGCCCAATTATCTATAGAGAGGTCAGTTTGTTGAAAGAGCTCTTTGCCTTGCGTAAAATATTCCTCAATTCCAAAGAAGTCGCAAATTACAGAAAAGCCATTTACAAGCATTGAAACAATGTGCAATTCTCTATATTGAGGCCTGCTTGTCGAAACAACACTTTGCGATGCATAAACATTCCCTAATCCTAAAGAAACCGTAAATTACAGAGAAGAAATTTACAAGCATTGAAATAATGCGCAATTAATAAGGATGAAGCCTGTTTGTCAAAAGAACACTCTGTCATGCTTTATGCATTTCATAATTCCAAAGAGACCGGAAATTTCTAAAGAGCTATTTACAAACATTGAAACAATTCCCAATTAATATTGATTAGGCCAATTCGTCAAAAGAACGCTATAGGACGTGAGAAACATTACAGATTTCCCAAGAAGCCGCAAAATTTAGAAGAGCAATTTTCCATCGTGGAAGCAATGCGCAATTCACGTTAGAGGGGCCCCTTTGTCCAAAGAGGAAAGTGTGATGCTAAAAAATTATAGAATACCCAAGAAACAGCAAATTTCAAAATAGCTGTTTTGAAGGATTAAAACGGTGCCCAATAATCTATAGAGAGGTCAGTTTGTTGAAAGAGCTCTTTGCCTTGCTTAAAATATTCCTCAATTCCAAAGAAGTCGCAAATTACAGAAAAGCCATTTACAAGCATTGAAACAATGTGCAATTCTCTATATTGAGGCCTGCTTGTCGAAACAACACTTTGCGATACATAAACATTCCCTAATCTGAGAGAAACCGCAAATTACAGAAAAGAAATTTACAAGCATTGAAATAATGCGCAATTCAAAATGATGAAGCCTGTTTGTCCAAAGAACACTCAAAGATGCTTTACGCATTCCATATTTCCAAAGAGACTGGAAATTTCTAAATAGCTATTTACAAGCATTGAAACAATTCCCAATTCATATTGATTACGCCAGTTTTTCAAAAGAACACTCTAGGACCTTTGAAACATTACAGAATTCCCAAGAAGCCTCAAACTTTAGAAGAGCAACTTTCCATTGAGGAAGCAATGCGCAATTCACGATAGAGGGGCCCCTTTTTCCAAAGAGGAATTTGTGATGCTAAAAATTTATAGAATTCCCAAGAAACAGCAAATTTCAAAATAGCTGTTTTGAAGGATTAAAATTGTGCCCAATTATCTATAGATTGGTCAGTTTGTTAAAAGAGCTCTTTGCCTTGCTTAAAATATTCCTCAATTCCAAAGAAATCGCAAATTACAGAAAAGCCATTTACAAGCATTGAAACAATGTGCAATTCTCTATATTGAGGCCTGCTTGTCGAAACAACACTTTGCGATGCATAAACATTCCCTAATTCTAAAGAAACCGTAAATTACAGAGAAGAAATTTACAAGCATTGAAATAATGCGCAATTCAAAAGGATAAAGCCTGTTTGTCCAAAGAACACTCAGTGATGCTTTACGCATTCCATATTTCCAAAGAGACTGGAAATTTCTAAATAGCTATTTACAAGCATTGAAACAATTCCCAATTCATATTGATTACGCCAGTTTTTCAAAAGAACACTCTAGGACCTTTGAAACATTACAGAATTCCCAAGAAGCCTCAAACTTTAGAAGAGCAATTTTCCATTGAGGAAGCCATGCGCAATTCACGATAGCGGGGCCCCTTTGTCAAAAGAAGACATTGCGATGCTAAAAAATTATACAATTCCAAAGAAACAGCAAATTTCAAAATAGCTGTTTTGAAAGATTAAAACTGTGTCCAAATCTCTATAGAGAGGACAGTTTGTCGAAAGAGCTCTTTGCCACAATTAAAATAATCCTTAATTCCAAAGAAATAGCAAATTTTAGAAAAGCCATTTACAAGCATTGAAACAATGCGCTATTCGCTATATTGAGGCCTGCTTGTCGAAACAACACTTTGCAATTCTTAAACATTCCCTAATTCCAAAGAAACCGCAAATTACAGGCAAGAAATTTACAAGCATTGCAACAATGCGCAATTCATCATGATGAGGCCTGTTTGTCCAAAGAACAGTCTGTGATGCTTTCTGCATTTCATATTTCCAAAGAGACCGGAAATTTCTAAAGAGCTATTTACAAGCATTAAAACAATTCCCAATTCATATTGATTAGGCCAATTCGTCAAAAGAACGCTATAGGACCTTTGAAACATTACAGAATTCCCATGAAGCCTCAAACTTTAGAAGAGCAATTTTCCATTGAGGAAGCCATGCGCAATTCACGATAGCGGGGCCCCTTTGTCAAAAGAAGACATTGCGATGCTAAAAAATTATACAATTCCCAAGAAACAGCAAATTTCAAAATAGCTGTTTTGAAAGATTAAAACTGTGTCCAAATCTCTATAGAGAGGACTGTTTGTTGAAAGAGCTCTTTGCCTTGCTTAAAATATTCCTCAATTCCAAAGAATTCGCAAATTACAGAAAAGCCATTTACAAGCATTGAAACAATGTGCAATTCTCTATATTGAGGCCTGCTTTTCGAAACAACACTTTGCGATGCATAAACATTCCCTAATCTGAGAGAATCCGCAAATTACAGAAAAGAAATTTACAAGCATTGAAATAATGCGCAATTCAAAAGGATGAAGCCTGTTTGTCCAAAGAACACTCAGTGATGCTTTACGCATTCCATATTTCCAAAGAGACTGGAAATTTCTAAATAGCTATTTACAAGCATTGAAACAATTCCCAATTCATATTGATTACGCCTGTTTTTCAAAAGAACACTCTAGGACGTTTGAAACATTACAGAATTCCCAAGAAGCCTCAAACTTTAGAAGAGCAATTTTCCATTGAGGAAGCAATGCGCAATTCACGATAGAGGGGCCCCTTTTTCCAAAGAGGAAATTGTGATGCTAAAAAGTTATAGAATTCCCAAGAAACAGCAAATTTCAAAATAGCTGTTTTGAAGGATTAAAATTGTGCCCAATTATCTATAGAGTGGTCAGTTTGTTGAAAGAGCTCTTTGCCTTGCTTAAAATATTCCTCAATTCCAAAGAAATCGCAAATTACAGAAAAGCCATTTACTAGCATTGAAACAATGTGCAATTCTCTATATTGAGGCCTGCTTGTCGAAACAACACTTTGCGATGCATAAACATTCCCTAATCCTAAAGAAACCGTAAATTACAGAGAAGAAATTTACAAGCATTGAAATAATGCGCAATTCATAAGGATGAAGCCTGTTTGTCAAAAGAACACTCTATCATGCTTTAAGCATTTCATAATTCCAAAGAGACCGGAAATTTCTAAAGAGCTATTTACAAGCATTGAAACAATTCCCAATTCATATTGATTAGGCCAATTCGTCAAAAGAACGCTATAGGACCTTTGAAACATTACAGAATTCCCAAGAAGCCTCAAACTTTAGAAGAGCAATTTTCCATTGAGGAAGCCATGCGCAATTCACGATAGCGGGGCCCCTTTGTCAAAAGAAGACATTGCGATGCTAAAAAATTATACAATTCCCAAGAAACAGCAAATTTCAAAATAGCTGTTTTGAAAGATTAAAACTGTCTCCAATTCTCTATAGAGAGGACAGTTTGTCGAAAGAGCTCTTTGCCACAATTAAAATAATCCTTAATTCCAAAGAAATAGCAAATTTTGGAAAAGCCATTTACAAGCATTCAAACAATGCGCTATTCGCTATATTGAGGCCTGCTTGTCGAAACAACACCTTGCAATTCTTAAACATTCCCTAATTCCAAAGAAACCGCAAATTACAGGCAAGAAATTTACAAGCTTTGCAACAATGCGCAATTCATCATGATGAGGCCTGTTTGTCCAAAGAACACTCTGTCATGCTTTATGCATTTCATAATTCCAAAGAGACCGGAAATTTCTAAAGAGCTATTTACAAACATTGAAACAATTCCCAATTCATATTGATTAGGCCAATTCGTCAAAAGAACACTCTAGGACGTTTGAAACATTACAGAATTCCAAAGAAGCCGCAAATTTTAGAAAAGCAATTTTCCATCTTGGAAGCAATGCGCAATTCACGATAGAGGGGCCCTATTGTCCTTAGAAAACAATTCGATGCTTAAAAACTATACAATTCCCAAGAAACTGCAAAATTCAAAATAGTTCTTCAGAAGGAATAAAACTGTGCCCAATTCTCTCCAGAGAGGTCAGTATGTCGAAAGAACTCTTTGCCATGCTTAAAATATTCCTCGATTCCAGAGAAATCGCAATTACAGAAAAGCCATTTACAAGCATTGAAACAATGCGCTATTCTCTATATTGAGGCCTGCTAGTCGAAACAACACTTTGCGATGCTTAAACATTCCCTAATCTCAGAGAAACCGCAAATTACAGAAAAGATAATTTACAAGCATTGAAATAATGCGCAATTCAAAATGATGAAGCCTGTTTGACCAAAGAACACTCAGTGATGCTTTACGCATTCCATATTTCCAAAGAGACCGGAATTTTCTAAAGAGTTATTTACAAGCATTGAAACAATTCCCAATTCATATTGATTAGGCCAATTTGTCAAAAGAAAACTCTAGGACCTTTGAAATATTACAGAATTCCCAAGAGGCCTAAAATTTTAGAAGAGTAATTTTCCATCTTGGAAACAATGCGCAATTCACGATAGAGGGGCCCCTTTGTCCATAGAAGACATTTCGATGCTAAAAAATTATAGAATTCCCAAGAAACAGCAAATTTTAAAATAGCTGTTTTGAAAGATTAAAACTGTGCTCAATTTTCTCTAGAGATCAGTTTGTTGAAAGAGCTCTTTGCCATGCTTAAAATATTCCTCAATTCCAAAGAAATCGCAAATTACAGAAAAGCCTTTTAAAAGCATTGAAACAATGCGCAATTCTCTATATTGAGGCCTGCTTGTCGAAACAACACTTTGCGATGCATAAAATTCCCTAATCCTAAAGAAACCGCAAATTACAGAGAAGAAATTTACAAGCATTGAAATAATGCGCAATTCATAAGGATGAAGCCTGTTTGTCAAAAGAACACTCTGTCATGCTTTATGCATTTCATAATTCCTAAGAGACCGGAAATTTCTAAAGAGCTATTTACAAACATTGAAACAATTCCCAATTAATATTGATTACGCCAATTTGTCAAAAGAACACTCTAGGACGTTTGAAACATTACAGAATTCCCAAGAAGCCGCAAACTTTAGAAAATCAAGTTTCCATCTTGGAAGCAATGCGCAATTCATGATAGAAGGGCCCCTTTGTCCATAGAAGACATTGAATAGCTTAAAAATTATACAATTCCCAAGAAACTGCAAAATTCAAAATAGTTCTTCAGAAGGATTAAAACTGTGCCCAATTCTCTCCAGAGAGGTCAGTATGTCGAAAGAACTCTTTGCCATGCTAAAATATTCCTCAATTCCAGAGAAATCGCAATTACAGAAAAGCCATTTACAAGCATTGAAACAATGCACTATTCTCTATATTGAGGCCTGCTAATCGAAACAACACTTTTCGATGCTTAAACATTCCCTAATCTGAGAGAAACCGCAAATTACAGAAAAGAAATTTACAAGCATTGAAATAATGCGCAATTCAAAAGGATGAAGCCTGTTTGTCCAAAGAACACTCAGTGATGCTGTACGCATTCCATATTTCCAAAGAGACTGGAAATTTCTAAATAGCTATTTACAAGCATTGAAACAATTCCCAATTCATATTGATTACGCCAGTTTTTCAAAAGAACACTCTAGGACCTTTGAAACATTACAGAATTCCCAAGAAGCCTCAAACTTTAGAAGAGCAATTTTCCATTGAGGAAGCAATGCGCAATTCACGATAGAGGGGCCCCTTTTTCCAAAGAGGAAATTGTGATGCTAAAAAGTTATAGAATTCCCAAGAAACAGCAAATTTCAAAATAGCTATTTTGAAGGATTAAAACTGTGTCCAATTATCTATAGAGTGGTCAGTTTGTTGAAAGAGCTCTTTGCCTTGCTTAAAATATTCCTCAATTCCAAAGAAATCGCAGATTACAGAAAAGCCATTTACAAGCATTGAAACAATGTGCAATTCTCTATATTGAGGCCTGCTTGTCGAAACAACACTTTGCGATGCATAAACATTCCCTAATCCTAAAGAAACCGTAAATTACAGAGAAGAAATTTACAAGCATTGAAATAATGCGCAATTCATAAGGATGAAGCCTGTTTGTCAAAAGAACACTCTGTCATGCTTTATGCATTTCATAATTCCAAAGAGACCGGAAATTTCTAAAGAGCTATTTACAAACATTGAAACAATTCCCAATTAATATTGATTACGCCAATTTGTCTAAAGAACACTCTAGGATGTGAGAAACATTACAGATTTCCCAAGAAGCCGCAAAATCTAGAAAAGCAATTTTCCATCGTGGAAGCAATGCGCAATTCACGATAGCGGGGCCCCTTTGTCAAAAGAAGACATTGCGATGCTAAAAAATTATACAATTCCCAAGAAACAGCAAATTTCAAAATAGCTGTTTTGAAAGATTAAAACTGTGTCCAATTCTCTATAGAGAGGACAGTTTGTCGAAAGAGCTCTTTGCCACAATTAAAATAATCCTTAATTCCCAAGAAATAGCAAATTTTAGAAAAGCCATTTACAAGCATTGAAACAATGCGCTATTCGCTATATTGAGGCCTGCTTGTCGAAACAACACTTTGCAATTCTTAAACATTCCCTAATTCCAAAGAAACCGCAAATTACAGGCAAGAAATTTACAAGCATTGCAACAATGCGCAATTCATCATGATGAGGCCTGTTTGTCTAAAGAACAGTCTGTGATGCTTTCTGCATTTCATATTTCCAAAGAGACCGGAAATTTCTAAAGAGCTATTTACAAGCATTGAAACAATTCCCAATTCATATTGATTAGGCCAATTCGTCAAAAGAACGCTATAGGACGTGAGAAACATTACAGATTTCCCAGGAAGCCGCAAAATTTAGAAGAGCAATTTTCCATCGTGGAAGCAATGCGCAATTCACGATAGAGGGGCCCCTTTGTCCAAAGAGGAAATTGTGATGCTTAAAAATTATAGAATACCCAAGAAACAGCAAATTTCAAAATAGCTGTTTTGAAGGATTAAAACGGTGCCCAATTATCTATAGAGAGGTCAGTTTGTTGAAAGAGCTCTTTGCCTTGCTTAAAATATTCCTCAATTCCAAAGAAGTCGCAAATTACAGAAAAGCCATTTACAAGCATTGAAACAATGTGCAATTCTCTATATTGAGGCCTGCTTGTCGAAACAACACTTTGCGATGCATAAACATTCCCTAATTTCAGAGAAACCGCAAATTACAGAAAAGAAATTTACAAGCATTGAAATAATGCGCAATTCAAAAGGATGAAGCCTGTTTGTCCAAAGAACACTCAGTGATGCTTTACGCATTCCATATTTCCAAAGAGACTGGAAATTTCTAATTAGCTATTTACAAGCATTGAAACAATTCCCAATTCATATTGTTCACGCCAGTTTTTCAAAAGAACACTCTAGGACCTTTGAAACATTACAGAATTCCCAAGAAGCCTCAAACTTTAGAAGAGCAATTTTCCATTGAAGAAGCAATGCGCAATTCACGATAGAGGGGCCCCTTTTTCCAAAGAGGAAATTGTGATGCTAAAAAGTTATAGAATTCCCAAGAAACAGCAAATTTCAAAATAGCTATTTTGAAGGATTAAAATTGTGCCCAATTATCTATAGAGTGGTCAGTTTGTTGAAAGAGCTCTTTGCCTTGCTTAAAATATTCCTCAATTCCAAAGAAATCGCAGATTACAGAAAAGCCATTTACAAGCATTGAAACAATGTGCAATTCTCTATATTGAGGCCTGCTTGTCGAAACAACACTTTGCGATGCATAAACATTCCCTAATCCTAAAGAAACCGTAAATTACAGAGAAGAAATTTACAAGCATTGAAATAATGCGCAATTCATAAGGATGAAGCCTGTTTGTCAAAAGAACACTCTGTCATGCTTTATGCATTTTATAATTCCAAAGAGACCGGAAATTTCTAAAGAGCTATTTACAAACATTGAAACAATTCCCAATTAATATTGATTACGCCAATTTGTCTAAAGAACACTCTAGGATGTGAGAAACATTACAGATTTCCCAAGAAGCCGCAAAATCTAGAAAAGCAATTTTCCATCGTGGAAGCAATGAGCAATTCACGATAGCGGGGCCCCTTTGTCAAAAGAAGACATTGCGATGCTAAAAAATTATACAATTCCCAAGAAACAGCAAATTTCAAAATAGCTGTTTTGAAAGATTAAAACTGTGTCCAATTCTCTATAGAGAGGACAGTTTGTCGAAAGAGCTCTTTGCCACAATTAAAATAATCCTTAATTCCAAAGAAATAGCAAATTTTAGAAAAGCCATTTACAAGCATTGAAACAATGCGCTATTCGCTATATTGAGGCCTGCTTGTCGAAACAACACTGTGCAATTCTTAAACATTCCCTAATTCCAAAGAAACCGCAAATCACAGGCAAGAAATTTACAAGCATTGCAACAATGCGCAATGCATCATGATGAGGCCTGTTTGTCCAAAGAACAGTCTGTGATGCTTTCTGCATTTCATATTTCCAAAGAGACCGGAAATTTCTAAAGAGCTATTTACAAGCATTGAAACAATTCCCAATTCATATTGATTAGGCCAATTCGTCAAAAGAACGCTATTGGACGTGAGAAACATTACAGATTTCCCAAGAAGTTGCAAAATTTAGAAGAGCAATTTTCCATCGTGGAAGCAATGCGCAATTCACGATAGAGGGGCCCTATTGTCCAAATAAGACATTGCGATGCTAAAAAATTATAGAATTCCCAAGAAAAACAGCAAATTTCAAAATAGCTGTTTTGAAGGATTAAAACTGTGTCCAATTCTCTATAGAGAGGACAGTTTGTCGAAAGAACTCTTTGCCACAATTAAAATAATTCTTAATTCCAAATAAATAGCAAATTTTAGAAAAGCCATTTACAAGCATTGAAACAAAGTGCAATTCTCTATATTGAGGCCTGCTTGTCGAAACAACACTTTGCGATGCATAAACATTCCCTAATCTCAGAGAAACCGCAAATTACAGAAAAGAAATTTACAAGCATTGAAATAATGCGCAATTCAAAAGGATGATGCCATTTTGTCCAAAGAACACTCAGTGATGCATTACGCATTCCATATTTCCAAAGAGACTGGAAATTTCTAAATAGCTATTTACAAGCATTGAAATAATTCCCAATTCATATTGATTACGCCAATTTTTCAAAAGAACACTCTAGGATCTTTGAAACATTACAGAATTCCCAAGAAGCCTCAAAAGAGCCTCAAGAAGAGCAATTTTCCATTGAGGAAGCAATGTGCAATTCACGATAGAGGGGCCCCTTTGTCCAAAGAGGAAATTGTGATGCTAAAAAGTTATAGAATTCCCAAGAAACAGCAAATTTCAAACGTAGCTGGTTAGAAGGAATAAAACCTTGCCCAATTCTCTATAGAGAGTTCAGTTTGTCGAAAGAGCTCTTTGCCATGCTTAAATTATTCCTTAATTCAAAATGCACCGCAATTTTCAGAAAAGCCATTTACAAGCATTGAAACAATGCACAATTCTCTATATTGAATCCTGCTTGTCGAAACAACAGTTTGCGAAGCTTAAACATTCCGTAATTCCAAAGAAACTGCAAATTACTGGAAAGCCATCTACAAGCATTGAAACAATGCACAATTCTCTAAATTGAGTCCTGCTTGTCGAAACAATACTTTGCCAAGATTAAACATTCATTACTTCTCAAAAAACTGCAAATTACAGAAAAGCCATTTACTAGCCTTGAAACAATGCGCAATTCATTATAATGAAGCATGTGTGTCCAAAGAACACTCTGTGATGCTTGATGCATTCCATAATTCCAAAGAGACCGGAAAATTCTAAAGAGCTATTTACAAGCATTGAAACAATTCCTAATTCATATTGATTAGGCCATTTTTGTCAAAAAAAATACTCTAGGATGTTTGGAACATTACAGAATTCCCAAGAAGCCGCAAATTTTAGATAAGCAATTTTCCATCTTGGAAGCAATGCGCAATTCACGATAAAGGGGCCCGTTTGTCCATAGAAGACATTGCAATTCTAAAAAATTATACAAATCCCAAGAAATCGCAAATTTCAAAATAGCTGGTTAGAAGGAAAAAAACTTTGCCCAATTCTCTATAGAGAGGTCAGTTTGTCGAAAGAGCTCTTTGCCATGCTTAAACTATTCCTTAATTCCAAATGCACCGCAAATTACAGGAAAGCCATCTACAAGCATTGAAACCATGCACAATTCTCTAAATTGAGTCCTCATTGTCGAAACAATACTTTGCGAAGCTTAAACATTCATTAATTCAAAAAAATCTGCAAATTACAGAAAAGGTATTTACAAGCATTGAACCAATGCGCAATTCATTATAATAAAGCCTGTGTGTCCAATAAACACTCTGTGATGCTTGATGCATTCCATAATTCCAAAGAGACCTGAAATTTCTAAAGAGCTATTTACAAGCATTGAAACAATTCCTAATTCATATTGATTATGCCATTTTTGTCAAAAAAATACTCTAGGATCTTTGGAACATTACAGAATTCCCAAGAAGCCGCAAATTTCAGATAACCAATTTTCCATCTTGGAAGCAATGCGCAATTCACGATAAAGGGGCCCGTTTGTCCATAGCAGACATTGCGATTCTAAAGAATTATACAAATCCCAAGAAATCGCAAATTTCAAAATAGCTGGTTAGAAGGAATAAAACCTTGCCCAATTCTCTATAGAGAGGTCAGTTTGTCGAAAGAGCTCTTTGCCATCCTTAAATTATTCCTTAATTCAAAATGCACCGCAAATTACAGAAAAGCCATTTACAAGGATTGAAACAATGCACAATTCTCTAAATTGAGTCCTGCTTGTCGAATCAATACTTTGCCAAGCTTAAACATTCATTACTTTCAAAAAAACTGCAAATTACAGAAAAGCCATTTACTAGCATTGAAACAATGCGCAATTCATTATAATGAAGCCTGTGTGTCAAAAGAACACTCGGTGATGCTTGATGCATTCCATAATTCCAAATCCCAAGAAATCGCAAATTTCAAAATAGCTGGTTAGAAGGAAAAAAACCTTGCCCAATTCTCTATAGAGAGGTCAGTTTGTCGAAAGAGCTCTTTGCCATGCTTAAACTATTCCTTAATTCCAAATGCACCACAAATTACAGGAAAGCCATCTACAAGCATTGAAACAAAGCACAATTCTCTAAATTGAGTCCTGCTTGTCGAAACAGTACTTTGCGAAGCTTAAACATTCCGTAATTCCAAAGAAACCGCAAATTACAGGAAAGCCATCTACAAGCATTGAAACAATGCACAATTCTCTATATTGAATCCTGCTTGTCGAAACAACACTTTGCGAAGCTTAAACATTCCGTAATTCGAAAGAAACTGCAAATTACAGAAAAGCCATTTACAAGCATTGAAACAAGCACAATTCTCTATATTGAATCCTGCTTGTCGAAACAACACTTTGCGAAGCTTAAACATTCCGTAATTCCAAAGAAACCGCAAATTACAGGAAAGCCATCTACAAGCATTGAAACAATGCAAAATTCTCTAAATTGAGTCCTGCTTGTCGAAACAAGACTTTGCCAAGCTTAAACATTCATTAATTCCAAAAAAAATGCAAATTACAGAAAAGCCATTTACAAGCATTGAAACCATGCGCAATTCATTATAATGAAGCCTGTGTGTCCAAAGAACACTCTGTGATGCTTGATGCATTCCATAATTCCAAAGAGACCGGAAATTTCTAAAGAGCTATTTACAAGCATTGAAACAATTCCTAATTCATATTGATTAGGCCATTTTTGTCAAAAAAATACTCTAGGATGTTTGAAACATTACAGAATTCCCAAGAAGCCGCAAATTTTAGATAAGCCATTTTCCATCTTGGAAGCAATGCGCAATTAACGATAAAGGGGCCCGTTTGTCCATAGAAGACATTGCGATTTGAAAAAATTACACAAATCCCAAGAAATCGCAAATTTCAAAGTAGCTGGTTAGAAGAATTAAAACCTTGCCCAATTCTCTATAGAGAGGTCGGTTTGTCGAAAGAGCTCTTTGCCATGCTTAAACTATTCCTTAATTCAAAATGCACCGCAAATTTCAGAAAAGCCATTTACAAGCATTGAAACAATGCACAATTCTCTTCATTGAATCCTGCTTGTCGAAACAACACTTTGCGAAGCTTAAACATTCCGTAATTCCAAAGAAACTGCAAATTACAGGAAAGCCATCTACAAGCATTGAAACAATGCACAATTCTCTATATTGAATCCTGCTTGTCGAAACAACACTTTGCGAAGCTTAAACATTCCGTAATTCGAAAGAAACCGCAAATTACAGAAAAGCCATCTACAAGCATTGAAACAATGCACAATTCTCTATATTGAATCCTGCTTGTCGAAACAACACTTTGCGAAGCTTAAACATTCCTTAATTCAAAATGCACCGCAAATTACAGAAAAGCCATTTACAAGCATTGAAACAATGCACAATTCTCTAAATTAAGTCCTGCTTGTCGAAACAATACTTTGCCAAGCTTAAACATTCATTACTTCCAAAAAAGCTGCAAATTTCAGAAAAGCCATTTACTAGCATTGAAACAATGCGCGATTCATTATAATGAAGCCTGTGTGTCCAAAGAACACTCTGTGATGCTTGATGCATTCCATAATTCCAAAGAGACCGGAAATTTCTAAAGAGCTATTTACAAGCATTGAAACAATTCCTAATTCATATTGATTAGGCCATTTTTGTCAAAAAAATACTCTAGGATGTTTGGAACATTACAGAATTCCCAAGAAGCCGAAAATTTTAGATAAGAAATTTTCCATCTTGGAAGCAATGCGCAATTCACGATAAAGGGGCCCATTTGTCCATAGAAGACATTGCGATTCTAAAAAAGTATACAAATCCCAAGAAATCACAAATTTCAAAATAGCTGGTTAGAAGGAAAAAACCTTGCCCAATTCTCTATAGAGAGGTCAGTTTGTCGAAAGAGCTCTTTGCCATCCTTAAACTATTCCTTAATTCAAAATGCACCGCAAATTTCAGAAAAGCCATTTACAAGCATTGAAACAATGCACAATTCTCTTCATTGAATCCTGCTTGTCGAAACAACACTTTGCGAAGCTTAAACATTCCGTAATTCCAAAGAAACTGCAAATTACAGGAAAGCCATCTACAAGCATTGAAACAATGCACAATTCTCTATATTGAATCCTGCTTGTCGAAACAACACTTTGCGAAGCTTAAACATTCCGTAATTCGAAAGAAACCGCAAATTACAGAAAAGCCATCTACAAGCATTGAAACAATGCACAATTCTCTATATTGAATCCTGCTTGTCGAAACAACACTTTGCGAAGCTTAAACATTCCTTAATTCAAAATGCACCGCAAATTACAGAAAAGCCATTTACAAGCATTGAAACAATGCACAATTCTCTAAATTAAGTCCTGCTTGTCGAAACAATACTTTGCCAAGCTTAAACATTCATTACTTCCAAAAAAGCTGCAAATTTCAGAAAAGCCATTTACTAGCATTGAAACAATGCGCGATTCATTATAATGAAGCCTGTGTGTCCAAAGAACACTCTGTGATGCTTGATGCATTCCATAATTCCAAAGAGACCGGAAATTTCTAAAGAGCTATTTACAAGCATTGAAACAATTCCTAATTCATATTGATTAGGCCATTTTTGTCAAAAAAATACTCTAGGATGTTTGGAACATTACAGAATTCCCAAGAAGCCGAAAATTTTAGATAAGAAATTTTCCATCTTGGAAGCAATGCGCAATTCACGATAAAGGGGCCCATTTGTCCATAGAAGACATTGCGATTCTAAAAAAGTATACAAATCCCAAGAAATCACAAATTTCAAAATAGCTGGTTAGAAGGAAAAAACCTTGCCCAATTCTCTATAGAGAGGTCAGTTTGTCGAAAGAGCTCTTTGCCATCCTTAAACTATTCCTTAATTCAAAATGCACCGCAAATTACAGAAAAGCCATTTACAAGCATTGAAACAATGCACAATTCTCTAAATTGATTCCTGCTTGTCGAAACAATACTTTGCCAAGCTTAAACATTCATTACTTCCAAAAAAACTGCAAATTTCGGAAAAGCCATTTACTAGCATTGAAACAATGAGCGATTCATTATAATGAAGCCTGTGTGTCCAAAGAACACTCTGTGATGCTTGATGCATTCCATAATTCCAAAGAGACCGGAAATTTCTAAAGAGCTATTTACAAGCATTGAAACAATTCCTAATTCATATTGATTAGGCCATTTTTGTCCAAAAATTACTCTAGGATGTTTGAAACATTACAGAATTCCCAAGAAGCCGCAAATTTTAGATAAGCAATTTTCCATCTTGGAAGCAATGCGCAATTCACGATAAAGGGACCCGTTTGTCCATAGAAGACATTGCGATTCTAAAAAAGTATACAAATCCCAAGAAATCGCAAATTTCAAAATAGCTGGTTAGAAGGAAAAAAACCTTGCCCAATTCTCTATAGAGAGGTCAGTTTGTCGAAAGAGCTCTTTGCCATGCTTAAACTATTCCTTAATTCCAAATGCACCGCAAATTACACAAAAGCCATTTAAAAGCATTGAAACAATGCACAATTCTTTATATTGAATCCTACTTGACGAAACAACACTTTGCGAAGCTTAAACATTCCGTAATTCCAAAGAAACCGCAACGTATAGGAAAGCCATCTACAAGCATCGAAACAATGCAAAATTCTCTAAATTGAGTCTTGCTTGTCGAAACAATACTTTGCCAAGCTTAAGCATTCCCTAATTCAAAAAAACTGCAAATTACAGAAAAGCAATCTACAAGCATTGAAACAATGCGCAATTCATTATAATGAAGCCTGTGTGTCCAAAGAACACTCTGTGATGCTTGATGCATTCCATAATTCCAAAGAGACTTGAAATTTCTAAGGAGCTATTTACAAGCATTGAAACAATTCCTAATTCATATTGATTAGGCCATTTGTCAAAAAAATACTCTAGGATGTTTGAAACATTACAGAATTCCCAAGAAGCCGCAAATTTTAGATAAGCCATTTTCCATATTGGAAGCAATGCGCAATTCACGATAAAGGGGCCCGTTTGTCAATAGAAGACATTGCGATTCTAAAAAATTATACAAATCCCAAGAAATCGGAAATTTCAAAATAGCTGGTTAGAAGGAATAAAACCTTGCCCAATTCTCTATAGAGAGGTCAGTTTGTCGAAAGAGCTCTTTGCCATCCTTAAACTATTCCTTAATTCAAAATGCACCGCAAATTACAGAAAAGCCATTTACAAGCATTGAAGCAATGCACAATTCTGTAAATTGAGTCCTGCTTGTCGAAACAACACTTTGCGAAGCTTAAACCTTCTGTAATTCCAAAGAAAACGCAAATTACAGGAAAGCCATCTACAAGCATTGAAACAATGCACAATTCTCTATATTGAATCCTGCTTGTCGAAACAACACTTTGCGAAGCTTAAACATTCCGTAATTCGAAAGAAACCGCAAATTACAGAAAAGCTATTTTCAAGCATTGAAACAATGCACAATTCTCTATATTGAATCCTGCTTGTCGAAACAACACTTTGCGAAGCTTAAACATTCCGTAATTCCAAAGAAACCGCAAGTTACAGGAAAGCCATCTACAAGCATTGAAATAATGCAAAATTCTCTAAATTGAGTCCTGCTTGTCGAAACAATACTTTGCCAAGCTTAACATTCCCTATTTCCAAAAAAACTACAAAGTACAGAAAAGCCATTTACAAGCTTTGAAGCAATGTGCAATTCATTATAATGAAGCCTGTGTGTCCAAAGAACACTCTGTGATGCTAGATGCATTCCATAATTCCAAAGAGACCGGAAATTTCTAAAGAGCTATTTACAAGCATTGAAACAATTCCTAATTCATATTGATTAGGCCATTTTTGTCAAAAAAATACTCTAGGATGTTTTAAACATTACAGAATTCCCAAGAAGCCGCAAGTTTTAGATAAGCAATTTTCCATCTTGGAAGCAATGCGCAATTCACGATAAACGGACCTGTTTGTCCATAGAAGACATTGCGATTCTAAAAAATTATACAAATCCCAAGAAATCGCAAATTTCAAAATAGCTGGTTAGAAGGAATAAAACCTTGCCCAATTGTTTATAGACAGGTCAGTTTGTCGAAAGAGCTCTTTGCCATGCTTAAACTATTCCTTAATTCCAATTGCACCGCAAATTACACAAAGGCCATTTACAAGCATTGAAACAATGCACAATTCTTTATAATGAATCCTACTTGTCGAAACAACACTTTGCGAAGCTTAAACATTCCGTAATTCCAAAGAAACCGCAACGTATAGGAAAGCCATCTACAAGCATTGAAGCAATGAAAAATTCTTTAGATTGAGTCTTGCTTGTCGAAACAATACTTTGTCAAGCTTAAGCATTCCCTAATTCCAAAAAAACTGCAAATTACAGAAAAGCCATTTACAAGCATTGAAACAATGCGCAATTCATTATAATGGAGCCTGTGTGTCCAAAGAACACTCTGTGATGCTTGATGCATTCCATAATTCCAAAGAGACCGGAAATTTCTAAAGAGCTATTTACAAGCATTGAAACAATTCCTAATTCATATTGATTAGGCCATTTGTCAAAAAAATACTCTAGGATGTTTGAAACATTTCAGAATTCCCAAGAAGCTGCAAATTTTAGATAAGCCATTTTCCATATTGGAAGCAATGCGCAATTCACGATAAAGGGGCCCGTTTGTCAATAGAAGACATTGCGATTCTAAAAAATTATACAAATCCAAAGAAATCGCAAATTTCAAAATAGCTGATTAGAAGGAATAAAACCTTGCCCAATTCTCTATAGAGAGGTCAGTTTGTCGAAAGAGCTCTTTGCCATCCTTAAACTATTCCTTAATTCAAAATGCACCGCAAATTACAGAAAAGCCATTTACAAGCATTGAAACAATGCACAATTCTCTAAATTGAGTCCTGCTTGTCGAAACAACACTTTGCGAAGCTAAAACCTTCCGTAATTCCAAAGAAAACGCTAATTACATGAAAGCCATCTACAAGCATTGAAACAATGCACAATTCTCTATATTGAATCCTGCTTGTCGAAACAAAACTTTGCGAAGCTTAAACATTCCGTAATTCCAAAGAAACCGCAAATTACAGGAAAGCCATTTACAAGCATTGAAACAATGCACAATTCTCTAAATTGAGTCCTGCTTGTCGAAACAATACTTTGCCAAGCTTAAACATTCATTACTTCCAAAAAAACTGCAAATTACAGAAAAGCCATTTACTAGCATTGAAACAATGCGCAATTCATTATAATGAATCCTGTGTGTCCAAAGAACACTCTGTGATGCTTGATGCATTCCATAATTCCAAAGAGACCGGAAAATTCTAAAGAGCTATTTACTAGCATTGAAACAATTCCTAATTCATATCGATCAGGCCATTTTTGGTCCAAAAAATACTCTAGGATGTTTGGAACATTACAGAATTTCCAAGAAGCCGCAAATTTTGGATAAGCAATTTTCCATCTTGGAAGCAATGCCCAAATCACGATAAAGGGGCCCGTTTGTCCATAGAAGACATTGCGATTCTAAAAAATTATACAAATCCCAAGAAATCGCAAATTTCAAAATAGCTGGTTAGAAGGAATAAAACCTTGCCCAATTCTCTATAGAGAGGTCAGTTTGTCGAAAGAGCTCTTTGCCATCCTTAAACTATTCCTTAATTCAAAATGCACCGCAAATTACAGAAAAGCCATTTACAAGCATTGAAACAATGCACAATTCTCTAAATTGAGTCCTGCTTGTCGAAACAACACTTTGCGAAGCTAAAACCTTCCGTAATTCCAAAGAAAACGCAAATTACAGGAAAGCCATCTACAAGCATTGAAACAATGCACAATTCTCTATATTGAATCCTGCTTGTCGAAACAAAACTTTGCGAAGCTTAAACATTCCGTAATTCCAAAGAAACCGCAAATTACAGGAAAGCCATTTACAAGCATTGAAACAATGCACAATTCTCTAAATTGAGTCCTGCTTGTCGAAACAATACTTTGCCAAGCTTAAACATTCATTACTTCCAAAAGAACTGCAAATTACAGAAAAGCCATTTACTAGCATTGAAACAATGCGCAATTTATTATAATGAAGCCTGTGTGTCCAAAGAACACTCTGTGATGCTTGATGCATTCCATAATTCCAAAGAGACCGGAAATTTCTAAAGAGCTATTTACAAGCATTGAAACAATTCCTAATTCATATTGATTAGGCCATTTGTCAAAAAAATACTCTAGGATGTTTGAAACATTTCAGAAATCCCAAGAAGCTGCAAATTTTAGATAAGCCATTTTCCATATTGGAAGCAATGCGCAATTCACGATAAAGGGGCCCGTTTGTCAATAGAAGACATTGCGATTCTAAAAAATTATACAAATCCAAAGAAATCGCAAATTTCAAAATAGCTGATTAGAAGGAATAAAACCTTGCCCAATTCTCTATAGAGAGGTCAGTTTGTCGAAAGAGCTCTTTGCCATCCTTAAACTATTCCTTAATTCAAAATGCACCGCAAATTACAGAAAAGCCATTTACAAGCATTGAAACAATGCACAATTCTCTAAATTGAGTCCTGCTTGTCGAAACAACACTTTGCGAAGCTAAAACCTTCCGTAATTCCAAAGAAAACGCAAATTACAGGAAAGCCATCTACAAGCATTGAAACAATGCACAATTCTCTATATTGAATCCTGCTTGTCGAAACAAAACTTTGCGAAGCTTAAACATTCCGTAATTCCAAAGAAACCGCAAATTACAGGAAAGCCATTTACAAGCATTGAAACAATGCACAATTCTCTAAATTGAGTCCTGCTTGTCGAAACAATACTTTGCCAAGCTTAAACATTCATTACTTCCAAAAAAACTGCAAATTACAGAAAAGCCATTTACTAGCATTGAAACAATGCGCAATTCATTATAATGAAGCCTGTGTGTCCAAAGAACACTCTGTGACGCTTGATGCATTCCATAATTCCAAAGAGACCGGAAAATTCTAAAGAGCTATTTACAAGCATTGAAACAATTCCTAATTCATATTGATTAGGCCATTTTTGGTCAAAAAAATACTCTAGGATGTTTGGAACATTACAGAATTCCCAAGAAGCCGCAAATTTTAGATAAGCAATTTTCCATCTTGGAAGCAATGCGCAATTCACGATAAAGGGGTCCGTTTGTCCATAGAAGACATTGCGATTCTAAAAAATTATACAAATCCCAAGAAATCGCAAATTTCAAAATAGCTGGTTAGAAGGAATAAAACCTTGCCCAATTCTCTATAGAGAGGTCAGTTTGTTAAAAGAGCTCTTTGCCATCCTTAAACTATTCCTTAATTCAAAATGCACCGCAAATTACAGAAAAGCCATTTACAAGCATTGAAACAATGCACAATTCTCTAAATTGAGTCCTGCTTGTCGAAACAATACTTTGCCAAGCTTAAACATTCATTACTTCCAAAAGAACTGCAAATTACAGAAAAGCCATTTACTAGCATTGAAACAATGCGCAATTTATTATAATGAAACCTGTGTGTCCAAAGAACACTCTGTGATGCTTGATGCATTCCATAATTCCAAAGAGACCGGAAAATTCTAAAGAGCTATTTACAAGCATTGAAACAATTCCTAATTTATATTGATTAGGCCATTTTTGTCAAAAAAATACTCTAGGATGTTTGGAACATTACAGAATACCCAAGAAGCCGCAAATTTTATATAAGCAATTTTCCATCTTGGAAGCAATGCGCAATTCACGATAAAGGGGCCCGTTTGTCCATAGAAGACATTGCGATTCCTAAAAATTATACAAATCCAAAGAAATTGCAAATTTCAAAATAGCTGGTTAGTAGGAAAAAAACCTTGCCCAATTCTCTATAGAGAGGTCAGTTTGTCGAAAGAGCTCTTTGCCATGCTTAAACTATTCCTTAATTCCAAATGCACAGCAAATTACAGGAAAGCCATCTACAAGCATTGAAACAATGCACAATTCTCTAAATTGAGTCCTGCTTGTCGAAACAATACTTTGCGAAGCTTAAACATTCATTACTTCCAAAAAAACTGCAAATTACAGAAAAGCCATTTACTAGCATTGAAACAATGCGCAATTCATTATAATGAAGCCTGTGTGTCCAAAGAACACTCTGTGACGCTTGATGCATTCCATAATTCCAAAGAGACCGGAAAATTCTAAAGAGCTATTTACAAGCATTGAAACAATTCCTAATTCATATTGATTAGGCCATTTTTGGTCCAAAAAATACTCTAGGATGTTTGGAACATTACAGAATTCCCAAGAAGCCGCAAATTTTAGATAAGCAATTTTCCATCTTGGAAGCAATGCGCAATTCACGATAAAGGGGTCCGTTTGTCCATAGAAGACATTGCGATTCTAAAAAATTATACAAATCCCAAGAAATCGCAAATTTCAAAATAGCTGGTTAGAAGGAATAAAACCTTGCCCAATTCTCTATAGAGAGGTCAGTTTGTTAAAAGAGCTCTTTGCCATCCTTAAACTATTCCTTAATTCAAAATGCACCGCAAATTACAGAAAAGCCATTTACAAGCATTGAAACAATGCACAATTCTCTAAATTGAGTCCTGCTTGTCGAAACAATACTTTGCCAAGCTTAAACATTCATTACTTCCAAAAGAACTGCAAATTACAGAAAAGCCATTTACTAGCATTGAAACAATGCGCAATTTATTATAATGAAGCCTGTGTGTCCAAAGAACACTCTGTGATGCTTGATGCATTCCATAATTCCAAAGAGACTGGAAAATTCTAAAGAGCTATTTACAAGCATTGAAACAATTCCTAATTTATATTGATTAGGCCATTTTTGTCAAAAAAATACTCTAGGATGTTTGGAACATTACAGAATACCCAAGAAGCCGCAAATTTTATATAAGCAATTTTCCATCTTGGAAGCAATGCGCAATTCACGATAAAGGGGCCCGTTTGTCCATAGAAGACATTGCGATTCCTAAAAATTATACAAATCCAAAGAAATTGCAAATTTCAAAATAGCTGGTTAGTAGGAAAAAAACCTTGCCCAATTCTCTATAGAGAGGTCAGTTTGTCGAAAGAGCTCTTTGCCATGCTTAAACTATTCCTTAATTCCAAATGCACAGCAAATTACAGGAAAGCCATCTACAAGCATTGAAACAATGCACAATTCTCTAAATTGAGTTCTGCTTGTCGAAACAATACTTTGCGAAGCTTAAACATTCATTAATTCAAAAAAAACTGCAAATTACAGAAAAGCCATTTACAAGCATTGAAACAATGCGCAATTCATTATAATGAAGCCTGTGTGTCCAAAGAACACTCTGTGATGCTTGATGCATTCCATAATTCCAAAGAGACCGGAACTTTCTAAAGAGCAATTTACAAGCATTGAAACAATTCCTAATTCATATTGATTAGGCCATTTTTGTCAAAAAAATACTCTAGGATGTTTAAACATTACAGAATTCCCAAGAAGCGGCAAATTTTAGATATGCCATTTTCCATCTTGGCAGCAATGCACAATTCACGATAAAGGGGCCCGTTTGTCCATATAAGACATTGCGATTCTAAAAAATTATACAAATCCCAAGAAATCGCAAATTTCAAAATAGCTGGTTAGAAGGAAAAAAACCTTGCCCAATTCCTTATAGAGAGGTCAGTTTGTCGAAAGAGCTCTTTGCCATCCTTAAACTATTCCTTAATTCAAAATGCACCGCAAATAAAGCCATTTAAAAGCATTGAAACAATGCACAATTCTCTAAATTGAGTCCTGCTTGTCGAAACAACACTTTGCAAAGCTTAAACATTCCGTAATTCGAAAGAAACCGCAAATTACAGAAAAGCCATTTACAAGCATTGAAACAATGCACAATTCTCTATATTGAATCCTGCTTGTCGAAACAACACTTTGCGAAGCTTAAACATTCCGTAATTCCAAAGAAACCGCAAATTACAGGAAAGCCATTTACAAGCATTGAAACAATGCACAATTCTCTAAATTGAGTCCTGCTTGTCGAAACAATACTTTGCCAAGCTTAAACATTCATTACTTCCAAAAAAACTGCAAATTACAGAAAAGCCATTTACTAGCATTGAAACAATGCGCAATTCATTATAATGAAGCCTGTGTGTCCAAAGAACACTCTGTGATGCTTGATGCATTCCATAATTCCAAAGAGACCGGAAATTTCTAAAGAGCTATTTACAAGCATTGAAACAATTCCTAATTCATATTGATCAGGCCATTTTTGGTCAAAAAAATACTCTAGGATGTTTGGAACATTACAGAATTCCCAAGAAGCCGCAAATTTTGGATAAGCAATTTTCCATCTTGGAAGCAATGCCCAATTCACGATAAAGGGGCCCGTTTGTCCATAGAAGACATTGCGATTCTAAAAAATTATACAAATCCCAAGAAATCGCAAATTTCAAAATAGCTGGTTAGAAGGAAAAAAACCTTGCCCAATTCCTTATAGAGAGGTCAGTTTGTCGAAAGAGCTCTTTGCCATCCTTAAACTATTCCTTAATTCAAAATGCACCGCAAATAAAGCCATTTAAAAGCATTGAAACAATGCACAATTCTCTAAATTGAGTCCTGCTTGTCGAAACAACACTTTGCAAAGCTTAAACATTCCGTAATTTGAAAGAAACCGCAAATTACAGAAAAGCCATTTACAAGCATTGAAACAATGCACAATTCTCTATATTGAATCCTGCTTGTCGAAACAACACTTTGCGAAGCTTAAACATTCCGTAATTCCAAAGAAACCGCAAATTACAGGAATGCCATTTACAAGCATTGAAACAATGCACAATTCTCTAAATTGAGTCCTGCTTGTCGAAACAATACTTTGCCAAGCTTAAACATTCATTACTTCCAAAAAAACTGCAAATTACAGAAAAGCCATTTACTAGCATTGAAACAATGCGCAATTCATTATAATGAAGCCTGTGTGTCCAAAGAACACTCTGTGACGCTTGATGCATTCCATAATTCCAAAGAGACCGGAAAATTCTAAAGAGCTATTTACAAGCATTGAAACAATTCCTAATTCATATTGATTAGGCCATTTTTGGTCAAAAAAATACTCTAGGATGTTTGGAACATTACAGAATTCCCAAGAAGCCGCAAATTTTAGATAAGCAATTTTCCATCTTGGAAGCAATGCGCAATTCACGATAAAGGGGTCCGTTTGTCCATAGAAGACATTGCGATTCTAAAAAATTATACAAATCCCAAGAAATCGCAAATTTCAAAATAGCTGGTTAGAAGGAATAAAACCTTGCCCAATTCTCTATAGAGAGGTCAGTTTGTTAAAAGAGCTCTTTGCCATCCTTAAACTATTCCTTAATTCAAAATGCACCGCAAATTACAGAAAAGCCATTTACAAGCATTGAAACAATGCACAATTCTCTAAATTGAGTCCTGCTTGTCGAAACAATACTTTGCCAAGCTTAAACATTCATTACTTCCAAAAGAACTGCAAATTACAGAAAAGCCATTTACTAGCATTGAAACAATGCGCAATTTATTATAATGAAGCCTGTGTGTCCAAAGAACACTCTGTGATGCTTGATGCATTCCATAATTCCAAAGAGACCGGAAAATTCTAAAGAGCTATTTACAAGCATTGAAACAATTCCTAATTTATATTGATTAGGCCATTTTTGTCAAAAAAATACTCTAGGATGTTTGGAACATTACAGAATACCCAAGAAGCCGCAAATTTTATATAAGCAATTTTCCATCTTGGAAGCAATGCGCAATTCACGATAAAGGGGCCCGTTTGTCCATAGAAGACATTGCGATTCCTAAAAATTATACAAATCCAAAGAAATTGCAAATTTCAAAATAGCTGGTTAGTAGGAAAAAAACCTTGCCCAATTCTCTATAGAGAGGTCAGTTTGTCGAAAGAGCTCTTTGCCATGCTTAAACTATTCCTTAATTCCAAATGCACAGCAAATTACAGGAAAGCCATCTACAAGCATTGAAACAATGCACAATTCTCTAAATTGAGTTCTGCTTGTCGAAACAATACTTTGCGAAGCTTAAACATTCATTAATTCAAAAAAAACTGCAAATTACAGAAAAGCCATTTACAAGCATTGAAACAATGCGCAATTCATTATAATGAAGCCTGTGTGTCCAAAGAACACTCTGTGATGCTTGATGCATTCCATAATTCCAAAGAGACCGGAACTTTCTAAAGAGCAATTTACAAGCATTGAAACAATTCCTAATTCATATTGATTAGGCCATTTTTGTCAAAAAAATACTCTAGGATGTTTAAACATTACAGAATTCCCAAGAAGCGGCAAATTTTAGATATGCCATTTTCCATCTTGGCAGCAATGCACAATTCACGATAAAGGGGCCCGTTTGTCCATATAAGACATTGCGATTCTAAAAAATTATACAAATCCCAAGAAATCGCAAATTTCAAAATAGCTGGTTAGAAGGAAAAAAACCTTGCCCAATTCCTTATAGAGAGGTCAGTTTGTCGAAAGAGCTCTTTGCCATCCTTAAACTATTCCTTAATTCAAAATGCACCGCAAATAAAGCCATTTAAAAGCATTGAAACAATGCACAATTCTCTAAATTGAGTCCTGCTTGTCGAAACAACACTTTGCAAAGCTTAAACATTCCGTAATTCGAAAGAAACTGCAAATTACAGAAAAGCCATTTACAAGCATTGAAACAATGCACAATTCTCTATATTGAATCCTGCTTGTCGAAACAACACTTTGCGAAGCTTAAACATTCCGTAATTCCAAAGAAACCGCAAATTACAGGAAAGCCATTTACAAGCATTGAAACAATGCACAATTCTCTAAATTGAGTCCTGCTTGTCGAAACAATACTTTGCCAAGCTTAAACATTCATTACTTCCAAAAAAACTGCAAATTACAGAAAAGCCATTTACTAGCATTGAAACAATGCGCAATTCATTATAATGAAGCCTGTGTGTCCAAAGAACACTCTGTGATGCTTGATGCATTCCATAATTCCAAAGAGACCGGAAATTTCTAAAGAGCTATTTACAAGCATTGAAACAATTCCTAATTCATATTGATCAGGCCATTTTTGGTCAAAAAAATACTCTAGGATGTTTGGAACATTACAGAATTCCCAAGAAGCCGCAAATTTTGGATAAGCAATTTTCCATCTTGGAAGCAATGCCCAATTCACGATAAAGGGGCCCGTTTGTCCATAGAAGACATTGCGATTCTAAAAAATTATACAAATCCCAAGAAATCGCAAATTTCAAAATAGCTGGTTAGAAGGAAAAAAACCTTGCCCAATTCCTTATAGAGAGGTCAGTTTGTCGAAAGAGCTCTTTGCCATCCTTAAACTATTCCTTAATTCAAAATGCACCGCAAATAAAGCCATTTAAAAGCATTGAAACAATGCACAATTCTCTAAATTGAGTCCTGCTTGTCGAAACAACACTTTGCAAAGCTTAAACATTCCGTAATTTGAAAGAAACCGCAATTTACAGAAAAGCCATTTACAAGCATTGAAACAATGCACAATTCTCTATATTGAATCCTGCTTGTCGAAACAACACTTTGCGAAGCTTAAACATTCCGTAATTCCAAAGAAACCGCAAATTACAGGAAAGCCATTTACAAGCATTGAAACAATGCACAATTCTCTAAATTGAGTCCTGCTTGTCGAAACAATACTTTGCCAAGCTTAAACATTCATTACTTCCAAAAAAACTGCAAATTACAGAAAAGCCATTTACTAGCATTGAAACAATGCGCAATTCATTATAATGAAGCCTGTGTGTCCAAAGAACACTCTGTGATGCTTGATGCATTCCATAATTCCAAAGAGACCGGATAATTCTAAAGAGCTATTTATAAGCATTGAAACAATTCCTAATTCATATTGATCAGGCCATTTTTGGTCAAAAAAATACTCTAGGATGTTTGGAACATTACAGAATTCCCAAGAAGCCGCAAATTTTGGATAAGCAATTTTCCATCTTGGAAGCAATGCCCAATTCACGATAAAGGGGCCCGTTTGTCCATAGAAGACATTGCGATTCTAAAAAATTATACAAATCCCAAGAAATCGCAAATTTCAAAATAGCTGGTTAGAAGGAATAAAACCTTGCCCAATTCTCTATAGAGAGGTCAGTTTGTCGAAAGAGCTCTTTGCCATGCTTAAACTATTCCTTAATTCCAAATGCACCGCAAATCACAGGAAAGCCATCTACAAGCATTGAAACAATGCACAATTCTCTAAATTGAGTCCTGCTTGTCGAAACAATACTTTGTGAAGCTTAAACATTCATTAATTCCAAAAAAACTGCAAATTACAGAAAAGCCATTTACAAGCATTGAAACAATGCACAATTCATTATAATGAAGCCTGTGTATCCAAAGAACACTCTGTGATGCTTGATGCATTCCATAATTCCAAAGAGACCTGAAATTTCTAAAGAGATATTTACAAGCATTGAAACAATTCCTAATTCATATTGATTAGGCCATTTGTCAAAAAAATACTCTAGGATGTTTGAAACATTACAGAATTCCAAAGAAGCCGCAAATTTTAGATAAGCCATTTTCCATATTGGAAGCAATGCGCAATTCACGATAAAGGGGCCCGTTTGTCCATAGAAGACATTGCGATTCTAAAAAATTATACAAATCCCAAGAAATCGCAAATTTCAAAATAGCTGGTTAGAAGGAATAAAACCTTGCCCAATTCTCTATAGAGAGGTCAGTTTGTTGAAAGAGCTCTTTGCCATCCTTAAACTATTCCTTAATTCAAAATGCACCGCAAATTACAGAAAAGCCATTTACAAGCATTGAAACAATGCACAATTCTCTAAATTGAGTCCTGCTTGTCGAAACAATACTTTGCCAAGCTTAAACATTCATTACTTCCAAAAAAACTGCAAATTACAGAAAAGCCATTTACTAGCATTGAAACAATGCGCAATTCATTATAATAAAGCCTGTGTGTCCAAAGAACACTCTGTGATGCTTGATGCATTCCATAATTCCAAAGAGACCGGAAAATTCTAAAGAGCTATTTACAAGCATTGAAACAATTCCTAATTCATATTGATTAGGCCATTTTTGGTCAAAAAAATACTCTAGGATGTTTGGAACATTACAGAATTCCCAAGAAGCCGCAAATTTTAGATAAGCAATTTTCCATCTTGGAAGCAATGCGCAATTCACGATAAAGGGGTCCGTTTGTCCATAGAAGACATTGCAATTCTAAAAAATTATACAAATCCCAAGAAATCGCAAATTTCAAAATAGCTGGTTAGAAGGAATAAAACCTTGCCCAATTCTCTATAGAGAGGTCAGTTTGTTAAAAGAGCTCTTTGCCATCCTTAAACTATTCCTTAATTCAAAATGCACCGCAAATTACAGAAAAGCCATTTACAAGCATTGAAACAATGCACAATTCTCTAAATTGAGTCCTGCTTGTCGAAACAATACTTTGCCAAGCTTAAACATTCATTACTTCCAAAAGAACTGCAAATTACAGAAAAGCCATTTACAAGCATTGAAGCAATGCGCAATTCATTATAATGAAGCCTGTGTGTCCAAAGAACACTCTGTGATGCTTGATGCATTCCATAATTCCAAAGAGACCGGGAATTTCTAAAGAGCTATTTACAAGCATTGAAACAATTCCTAATCCAAATTGATTAGGCCATTTTTATCAAAAAAATACTCTAGGATGTTTGGAACATTACAGAATTCCCAAGAAGCCGCAAATTTTAGATAAGCATTTTTCCATCTTGGAAGCAATGCGCAATTCACGATAAAGGGGCCCGTTTATCCATAGAAGACATTGCGATTCTAAAAAATTATACAAATCCCAAGAAATCGCAAATTTCAAAATAGCTGGTTAGAAGGAAAAAAACCTTGCCCAATTCTCTATAGAGAGGTCAGTTTGTCGAAATAGCTCTTTGCCATGCTTAAACTATTCCTTAATTCCAAATGCACCGCAAATTACAGGAAAGCCATCTACAAGAATTGAAACAATGCACAATTCTCTAAATTGAGTCCTGCTTGTCGAAACAATACTTTGCGAAGCTTAAACATTCATTAATTCAAAAAAAACTGCAAATTACAGAAAAGCCATTTACAAGCATTGAAACAATGCGCAATTCATTATAATGAAGCCTGTGTGTCCAAAGAACACTCTGTGATGCTTGATGCATTCCATAATTCCAAAGAGACCGGAAATTGCTAAAGAGCTATTTACAAGCATTGAAACAATTCCTAATTCATATTGATTAGGCCATTTTTGTCAAAAAATACTCTAGGATGTTTGAAACATTACAGAATTCCCAAGAAGCCGCAAATTTTAGATAAGCCATTTTCCATCTTGGAAGCAATGTACAATTCACGATAAAGGGGCCGGTTTGTCCATATAAGACATTGCGATTCTAAAAAATTATACAAATCCCAAGAAATCACAAATTTCAAAATAGCTGGTTAGAAGGAAGAAAACCTTGCCCAATTCTCTATAGAGAGGTCAGTTTGTCGAAAGAGCTCTTTGCCATCCTCAAACTATTCCTTAATTCAAAATGCACGGCAATTTACAGAAAAGCCATTTACAAGCATTGAAACAATGCACAATTCTCTAAATTGAGTCCTGCTTGTCGAAACAATACTTTGCCAAGCTTAAACATTCATTACTTCCAAAAAAACTGCAAATTACAGAAAAGCCATTTACTAGCATTGAAATAATGCTCAATAATTATAATGAAGCCTGTGTGTCCAAAGAACACTCTGTGATGCTTGATGCATTCCATAATTCCAAAGAGACCGGAAATTTCTAAAGAGCTATTTACAAGCATTGAAACAATTCCTAATTCATATTGATTAGGCCATTTTTGTCAAAAAAATACTCTAGGATGTTTGAAACATTACAGAATTCCCAAGAAGCCGCAAATTTTAGATAAGCCATTTTCCATCTTGGAAGCAATGTACAATTCACGATAAAGGGGCCTGTTTGTCCATATAAGACATTGCGATTCTAAAAAATTATACAAATCCCAAGAAATCGCAAATTTCAAAATAGCTGGTTAGAAAGAATAAAACCTTGCCCAATTCTATATAGAGAGGTCAGTTTGTCGAAAGAGCTCTTTGCCATCCTTAAACTATTCCTTAATTCAAAATGCACCGCAAATTACGGAAAAGCCATTTACAAGCATTGAAACAATGCACAATTCTCTAAATTGAGTCCTGCTTGTCAAAACAATACTTTGCCAAGCTTAAACATTCATTACTTCCAAAAAAACTGCAAATTACAGAAAAGCCATTTACTAGCATTGAAACAATGCTCAATCATTATAATGAAGCCTGTGTGTCCAAAGAACACTCTGTGATGCTTGATGCATTCCATAATTCCAAAGAGACCGGAAATTTCTAAAGAGCTATTTACAAGCAGTGAAACAATTCCTAATTCATATTGATTAGGCCATTTTTGTCAAAAAATACTCTAGGATGTTTGAAACATTACAGAATTCCCAAGAAGTCGCAAATTTTAGATAAGCCATTTTCCATCTTGGAAGCAATGTACAATTCACAATAAAGGGGCCCGTTTGTCCATATAAGACATTGAGATTCTAAAAAATTATACAAATCCAAAGAAATCGCAAATTTCAAAATAGCTGGTTAGAAAGAATAAAACCTTGCCCAATTCTCTATAGAGAGGTCAGTTTGTCGAAAGAGTTCTTTGCCATCCTTAAACTATTCCTTAATTCAAAATGCACCGCAAATTACAGAAAAGCCATTTACAAGCATTGAAACAATGCACAATTCTCTATATTGAATCCTGCTTGTCGAAACAACACTTTGCCACGAATAAACATTCCCTGATTCCAAAAAAACTACTAAGTACAGAAAAGCCATTTACAAGCATTGAAGCAATGCGCAATTCATTATAATGAAGCCTGTGTGTCCAAAGAACACTCTGTCATGCTTGATGCATTCCATAATTCCAAAGAGACCGGAAATTTCTAAAGAGCTATTTACAAGCATTGAAACAATTCCTAATTCATATTGATTAGGCCATTTTTGTCAAAAAAATACTCTAGGATGTTTGGAACATTACAGAATTCCCAAGAAGCCGCAAAATTTAGATAAGCAATTTTCCATCCTGGAAGCAATGCGCAATTCACGATAAAGGGGCCCGTTTGTCGATAGAAGACATTGCGATTCTAAAAAATTATACAAATCCCAAGAAATCGCAAATTTCAAAATAGCTGGTTAGAAGGAAAAAAACCTTGCCCAATTCTCTATAGAGAGGTCAGTTTGTCGAAATAGCTCTTTGCCATGCTTAAACTATTCCTTAATTCCAAATGCACCGCAAATTACAGGAAAGCCATCTACAAGCATTGAAACAATGCACAATTCTCTAAATTGAGTCCTGCTTGTCGAAACAATACTTTGCGAAGCTTAAACATTCATTAATTCCAAAAAAACTGCAAATTACAGAAAAGCCATTTACAAGCATTGAAACAATGCGCAATTCATTATAATGAAGCCTGTGTGTCCAAAGAACCCTGTGTGATGCTTGATGCATTCCATAATTCCAAAGAGACCTGAAATTTCTAAAGAGCTATTTACAAACATTGAAACAATTCCTAATTCATATTGATTAGGCCATTTGTCAAAAAAACACTCTAGGATGTTTGAAACATTACAGAATTCCCAAGAAGCCGCAAATTTTAGATAAGCCATTTTCCATGTTGGAAGCAATGCGCAATTCACGATAAAGGGGCCCGTTTGTCCATAGAAGACATTGCAATTCTAAAAAATAATACAAATCCCAAGAAATCGCAAATTTCAAAATAGCTGGTTAGAAGGAATAAAACCTTGCCCAATTCTCTATAGAGAGGTCAGTTTGTCGAAAGAGCTCTTTGCCATGCCTAAACTATTCCTTAATTCCAAATGCACCGCAAATTACAGAAAAGCTATTTACAAGCATTGAAACAATGCACAATTCTCTAAATTGGGTCCTGCTTGTCGAAACAATACTTTGCCAAGCTTAAACATTCATTACTTCCAAAAAAACTGCAAATTACAGAAAAGCCATTTACTAGCATTGAAACAATGCGCAATTCATTATAATGAAGCCTGTGTGTCCAAAGAACACTCTGTGATGCTTGATGCATTCCATAATTCCAAAGAGACCGGAAATTTCTAAAGAGCTATTTACCAGCATTGAAACAATTCCTAATTCATATTGATTAGGCCATTTTTGTCAAAAAAATACTCTAGGATGTTTGGAACATTACAGAATTCCCAAGAAGCAGCAAAATTCAGATAAGCAATTTTCCATCTTGGAAGCAATGCACAATTCACGATAAAGAGGCCCGTTTGTCCATAAAAGACATTGCGATTCTAAAAAATTATACAAATCCCAAGAAATCGCAAATTTCAAAATAGCTGGTTAGAAGGAATAAAACCTTGCCCAATTCTCTATAGAGAGGTCAGTTTGTCGAAAGAGCTCTTTGCCATGCTTAACTTATTCCTTAATTCAAAATGCACCGCAAATTTCAGAAAAGCCATTTACAAGAATTGAAACAATGCACAATTCTCTATATTGAATCCTGCTTGTCGAAACAACACTTTGCGAAGCTAAAACATTCCGTAATTCCAAAGAAACCGCAACGTACAGGAAAGCCATCTACAAGCATTGAAACAATGCACAATTCTCTAAATTGAGTTTTGCTTGTCGAAACAATACTTTGCCAAGCTTAAACATTCCCCAATTCCAAAAAAACTGCAAAATACAGAAAGCCCTTTACAAGCATTGAAACAATGCGCAATTCATTATAATGTAGCCTGTGTGTCCAAAGAACACTCTGTGATGCTTGATGCATTCCATAATTCCAAAGAGACCGGAAATTTCTAAAGAGCTATTTACAAGCATTGAAACAATTCCTAATTCATATTGATTAGGCCATTTTTGTCAAAAAAATACTGTAGGATGCTTTAAACATTACAGAATTCCCAAGAAGCCGCAAATTTTAGATAAGCCATTTTCCATCTTGGAAGCAATGCGGAATTCACGATAAAGGGGCCCGTTTGTCCATATAAGACATTGCGATTCTAAAAAATTATACAAATCCCAAGAAATCGCAAACTTCAAAATAGCTGGTTAGAAGGAATAAAACCTTGCCCAATTCTCTATAGAGAGGTCAGTTTGTCGAAAGAGCTCTTTGCCATGCTTAAACTATTCCTTAATTCCAAATGCACCGCAAATTACAGAAAAGCGATTTACAAGCATTGAAACAATGCACAATTCTCTAAATTGAGTCCTGCTTGTCGAAACAATACTTTGCCAAGCTTAAACATTCATTACTTCCAAAAAAACTGCAAATTACAGAAAAGCCATTTATTAGCATTGAAACAATGCGCAATTCATTATAATGAAGCCTGTGTGTCCAAAGAACACTCTGTGATGCTTGATGCATTCCATAATTCCAAAGAGACCGGAAATTTCTAAAGAGCTATTTACAAGCATTGAAACAATTCCTAATTCATATTGATTAGGCCATTTTTGTCAAAAAAATACTCTAGGATGTTTGGAACATTACAGAATTCCCAAGAAGCCGCAAATTTTAGATAAGCAATTTTCCACCTTGGAAGCAATGCGCAATTCACGATAAAGGGGCCCGCTTGTCTATAGAAGACATTGCAATTCTAAAAATTATGCAAATCCCAAGAAATCGCAAATTTCAAAATAGCTGGTTAGAAGGAAAAAAACCTTGCCCCATTCTCTATAGAGAGGTCAGTTTGTCGAAAGAGCTCTTTGCCATGCTTAAACTATTCCTTAATTCCAAATGCACTGCAAATTACAGGAAAGCCATCTACAAGCATTGAAACAATGCACAATTCTCTAAATTGAGTCCTGCTTGTCGAAACAATACTTTGCGAAGCTTAAACATTCATTAATTCCAAAAAAACTGCAAATTACAGAAAAGCCATTTACAAGCATTGAAACAATGCGCAATTCATTATAATGAAGCATGCGTGTCCAAAGAACCCTCTGTGATGCTTGATGCATTCCATAATTCCAAAGAGACCTGAAATTTCTAAAGAGCTATTTACAAGCATTGCAACAATTCCTAATTCATATTGATTAGGCCATTTGTAAAAAAATACTCTAGGATGTTTGAAACATTACAGAATTCCCAAGAAGCCGCAAACTTTAGATAAGCCATTTTCCATGTTGGAAGCAATGCGCAATTCACGATAAAGGGGCCCGTTTGTCCATAGAAGACATTGCGATTCTAAAAAATTATACAAATCCCAAGAAATCGCAAATTTCAAAATAGCTGGTTAGAAGGAATAAAACCTTGCCCAATTCTCTATAGAGAGGTCAGTTTGTCGAAAGAGCTCTTTGCCATGCCTAAACTATTCCTTAATTCCAAATGCACCGCAAATTACAGAAAAGCTATTTACAAGCATTGAAACAATGCACAATTCTCTAAATTGGGTCCTGCTTGTCGAAACAATACTTTGCCAAGCTTAAACATTCATTACTTCCAAAAAAACTGCAAATTACAGAAAAGCCATTTACTAGCATTGAAACAATGCGCAATTCATTATAATGAAGCCTGTGTGTCCAAAGAACACTCTGTGATGCTTGATGCATTCCATAATTCCAAAGAGACCGGAAATTTCTAAAGAGCTATTTACCAGCATTGAAACAATTCCTAATTCATATTGATTAGGCCATTTTTGTCAAAAAAATACTCTAGGATGTTTGGAACATTACAGAATTCCCAAGAAGCAGCAAAATTCAGATAAGCAATTTTCCATCTTGGAAGCAATGCACGATTCACGATAAAGGGGCCCGTTTGTCCATAAAAGACATTGCGATTCTAAAAAATTATACAAATCCCAAGAAATCGCAAATTTCAAAATAGCTGGTTAGAAGGAATAAAACCTTGCCCAATTCTCTATAGAGAGGTCAGTTTGTCGAAAGAGCTCTTTGCCATGCTTAAACTATTCCTTAATTCAAAATGCACTGCAAATTTCAGAAAAGCCATTTACAAGAAATGAAACAATGCACAATTCTCTATATTGAATCCTGCTTGTCGAAACAACACTTTGCGAAGCTTAAACATTCCGTAATTCCAAAGAAACCGCAACGTACAGGAAAGCCATCTACAAGCATTGAAACAATGCACAATTCTCTAAATTGAGTTTTGCTTGTCGAAACAATACTTTGCCAAGCTTAAACATTCATTACTTCCAAAAAAACTGCAAATTACAGAAAAGCCATTTACTAGCATTGAAACAATGCGCAATTCATTATAATGAAGCCTGTGTGTCCAAAGAACACTCTGTGATGCTTGATGCATTCCATAATTCCAAAGAGACCGGAAATTTCTAAAGAGCTATTTACCAGCATTGAAACAATTCCTAATTCATATTGATTAGGCCATTTTTGTCAAAAAAATACTCTAGGATGTTTGGAACATTACAGAATTCCCAAGATGCAGCAAAATTCAGATAAGCAATTTTCCATCTTATTCCAAAAAAACTGCAAAATACAGAAAGCCCTTTACAAGCATTGAAACAATGCGCAATTCATTATAATGTAGCCTGTGTGTCCAAAGAACACTCTGTGATGCTTGATGCATTCCATAATTCCAAAGAGACCGGAAATTTCTAAAGAGCTACTTACAAGCATTGAAACAATTCCTAATTCATATTGATTAGGCCATTTTTGTCAAAAAAATACTGTAGGATGTTTTAAACATTACAGAATTCCCAAGAAGCCGCAAATTTTAGATAAGCCATTTACCATCTTGGAAGCAATGCGGAATTCACGATAAAGGGGCCGGTTTGTCCATATAAGACATTGCGATTCTAAAAAATTATACAAATCCAAAGAAATCGCAAACTTCAAAATAGCTGGTTAGAAGGAATAAAACCTTGCCCAATTCTCTATAGAGAGGTCAGTTTGTCGAAAGAGCTCTTTGCCATGCTTAAACTATTCCTTAATTCCAAATGCACCGCAAATTACAGAAAAGCGATTTACAAGCATTGAAACAATGCACAATTCTCTAAATTGAGTCCTGCTTGTCGAAACAATACTTTGCCAAGCTTAAACATTCATTACTTCCAAAAAAACTGCAAATTACAGAAAAGCCATTTATTAGCATTGAAACAATGCGCAATTCATTATAATGAAGCCTGTGTGTCCAAAGAACACTCTGTGATGCTTGATGCATTCCATAATTCCAAAGAGACCGGAAATTTCTAAAGAGCTATTTACAAGCATTGAAACAATTCCTAATTCATATTGATTAGGCCATTTTTGTCAAAAAAATACTCTAGGATGTTTGGAACATTACAGAATTCCCAAGAAGCCGCAAATTTTAGATAAGTAATTTTCCACCTTGGAAGCAATGCGCAATTCACGATAAAGGGGCCCGTTTGTCTATAGAAGACATTGCGATTCTAAAAATTATGCAAATCCCAAGAAATCGCAAATTTCAAAATAGCTGGTTAGAAGGAAAAAAACCTTGCCCCATTCTCTATAGAGAGGTCAGTTTGTCGAAAGAGCTCTTTGCCATGCTTAAACTATTCCTTAATTCCAAATGCACTGCAAATTACAGGAAAGCCATCTACAAGCATTGAAACAATGCACAATTCTCTAAATTGAGTCCTGCTTGTCGAAACAATACTTTGCGAAGCTTAAACATTCATTAATTCCAAAAAAACTGCAAATTACAGAAAAGCCATTTACAAGCATTGAAACAATGCGCAATTCATTATAATGAAGCCTGTGTGTCCAAAGAACACTCTGTGATGCTTGATGCATTCCATAATTCCAAAGAGACCGGAAATTTCTAAAGAGCTATTTACAAGCATTGAAACAATTCCTAATTCATATTGATTAGGCCATTTTTGTCAAAAAATACTCTAGGATGTTTGGAACATTACAGAATTCCCAAGAAGCCGCAAATTTTAGATAAGCCATGTTCCATATTTGGAGCAATGCGCAATTCACGATAAAGGGGCCCGTTTGTCCATAGAAGACATTGCCATTCTAAAAAATTATACTAATCCAAAGAAATCGCAAATTTCAAAATAGCTGGTTAGAAGGAATAAAATCTTGCCCAATTCTCTATAGAGAGGTCAGTTTGTCGAAAGAGCTCTTTGCCATGCTTAAACTATTCCTTAATTCAAAATGCACCGCAAATTTCAGAAAAGCCATTTACAAGAATTGAAACAATGCACAATTCTCTATATTGAATCCTGCTTGTCGAAACAACACTTTGCGAAGCTTAAACATTCCGTAATTCCAAAGAAACAGCAACGTACAGGAAAGCCATCTACAAGCATTGAAACAATGCACAATTCTCTAAATTGAGTTTTGCTTGTCGAAACAATACTTTGCCAAGCTTAAACATTCCCCAATTCCAAAAAAACTGCAAAATACAGAAAGCCCTTTCCAAGCATTGAAACAATGCGCAATTCATTATAATGTAGCCTGTGTGTCCAAAGAACACTCTGTGATGCTTGATGCATTCCATAATTCCAAAGAGACCAGAAATTTCTAAAGAGCTATTTACAAGCATTGAAACAATTCCTAATTCATATTGATTAGGCCATTTTTGTCAAAAAAATACTGTAGGATGTTTTAAACATTACAGAATTCCCAAGAAGCCGCAAATTTTAGATAAGCCATTTTCCATCTTGGAAGCAATGCGGAATTCACGATAAAGGGGCCCGTTTGTCCATATAAGACATTGCGATTCTAAAAAATTATACAAATCCCAAGAAATCGCAAACTTCAAAATAGCTGGTTAGAAGGAATAAAACCTTGCCCAATTCTCTATAGAGAGGTCAGTTTGTCGAAAGAGCTCTTTGCCATGCTTAAACTATTCCTTAATTCCAAATTCACCGCAAATTACAGAAAAGCGATTTACAAGCATTGAAACAATGCACAATTCTCTAAATTGAGTCCTGCTTGTCGAAACAATACTTTGCCAAGCTTAAACATTCATTACTTCCAAAAAAACTGCAAAGTACAGAAAAGCCATTTATTAGCATTGAAACAATGCGCAATTCATTATAATGAAGCCTGTGTTTTCAAAGAACACTCTGTGATGCTTGATGCATTCCATAATTCCAAAGAGACCGGAAATTTCTAAAGAGCTATTTACAAGCATTGAAACAATTCCTAATTCATATTGATTAGGCCATTTGTCAAAAAAATACTCTAGGATGTTTGAAACATTACAGAATTCCCAAGAAGCCGCAGATTTTAGATAAGCCATTTTCCATATTGGAAGCATTGCGCAATTCACGATAAAGGGGCCCGTTTGTCCATAGAATACATTGCGATTCTAAAAAGTTATACAAATCCCAAGAAATCGCAAATTTCAAAATAGCTGGTTAGAAGGAATAAAACCTTGCCCAATTCTCTATAGAGAGGTCAGTTTGTCGAAAGAGCTCTTTGCCATGCTTAAACTATTCCTTAATTCAAAATGCACCGCAAATTTCAGAAAAGCCATTTACAAGAATTGAAACAATGCACAATTCTCTATATTGAATCCTGCTTGTCGAAACAACACTTTGCGAAGCTTAAACATTCCGTAATTCCAAAGAAACCGCAACGTACAGGAAAGCCATCTACAAGCATTGAAACAATGCACAATTCTCTAAATTGAGTTTTGCTTGTCGAAACAATACTTTGCCAAGCTTAAACATTCCCCAATTCCAAAAAAGCTGCAAAATACAGAAAGCCCTTTCCAAGCATTGAAACAATGCGCAATTCATTATAATGTAGCCTGTGTGTCCAAAGAACACTCTGTGATGCTTGATGCATTCCATAATTCCAAAGAGACCGGAAATTTCTAAAGAGCTATTTACAAGCATTGAAACAATTCCTAATTCATATTGATTAGGCCATTTTTGTCAAAAAAATACTGTAGGATGTTTTAAATTTTACAGAATTCCCAAGAAGCCGCAAATTTTAGATAAGCCATTTTCCATCTTGGAAGCAATGCGGAATTCACGATAAAGGGGCCCGTTTGTCTATATAAGACATTGCGATTCTAAAAAATTATACAAATCCCAAGAAATCGCAAACTTCAAAATAGCTGGTTAGAAGGAATAAAACCTTGCCCAATTCTCTATAGAGAGGTCAGTTTGTCGAAAGAGCTCTTTGCCATGCTTAAACTATTCCTTAATTCAAAATGCACCGCAAATTTCAGAAAAGCCATTTACAAGAATTGAAACAATGCACAATTCTCTATATTGAATCCTGCTTGTCGAAACAACACTTTGCGAAGCTTAAACATTCCGTAATTCCAAAGAAACCGCAACGTACAGGAAAGCCATCTACAAGCATTGAAACAATGCACAATTCTCTAAATTGAGTCCTGCTTGTCGAAACAATACTTTGCCAAGCTTAAACATTCATTACTTCCAAAAAAACTGCAAATTACAGAAAAGCCATTTATTAGCATTGAAACAATGCGCAATTCATTATAATGAAGCCTGTGTGTCCAAAGAACACTCTGTGATGCTTGATGCATTCCATAATTCCAAAGAGACCGGAAATTTCTAAAGAGCTATTTACAAGCATTGAAACAATTCCTAATTCATATTGATTAGGCCATTTTTGTCAAAAAAATACTCTAGGATGTTTGGAACATTACAGAATTCCCAAGAAGCCGCAAATTTTAGATAAGCAATTTTCCATCTTGGAAGCAATGCGCAATTCACGATAAAGGGGCCCGTTTGTCTATAGAAGACATTGCGATTCTAAAAAATTATGCAAATCCCAAGAAATCGCAAATTTCAAAATAGCTGGTTAGAAGGAAAAAAACCTTGCCCCATTCTCTATAGAGAGGTCAGTTTGTCGAAAGAGCTCTTTGCCATGCTTAAACTATTCCTTAATTCCAAATGCACCGCAAATTACAGGAAAGCCATCTACAAGCATTGAAACAATGCACAATTCTCTAAATTGAGTCCTGCTTGTCGAAACAATACTTTGCGAAACTTAAACATTCATTAATTCCAAAAAAACTGCAAATTACAGAAAAGCCATTTACAAGCATTGAAACAATGCGCAATTCATTATAATGAAGCCTGTGTGTCCAAAGACCACTCTGTGATGCTTGATGCATTCCATAATTCCAAAGAGACCGGAAATTTCTAAAGAGCTATTTACAAGCATTGAAACAATTCCTAATTCATATTGATTAGGCCATTTTTGTCAAAAAATACTCTAGGATGTTTGGAACATTACAGAATTCCCAAGAAGCCGCAAATTTTAGATAAGCCATTTTCCATCTTTGGAGCAATGCGCAATTCACGATAAAGGGGCCCGTTTGTCCATAGAAGACATTGCCATTCTAAAAAATTATACTAATCCCAAGAAATCGCAAATTTCAAAATAGCTGGTTAGAAGGAATAAAATCTTGCCCAATTCTCTATAGAGAGGTCAGTTTGTCGAAAGAGCTCTTTGCCATGCTTAAACTATTCCTTAATTCAAAATGCACCGCAAATTTCAGAAAAGCCATTTACAAGAATTGAAACAATGCACAATTCTCTATATTAAATCCTGCTTGTCGAAACAACACTTTACGAAGCTTAAACTATTCCTTAATTCCAAATGCACCGCAAATTACACAAAAGCCATTTACAAGCATTGAAACAATGCACAATTCTCTATATTGAATCCTGCTTGTCGAAACAACACTTTGCCAAGAATAAACATTCATTAGTTCCAAAAAAACTGCAAATTACAGAAAAGCCATTTACAAGCATTGAAACAATGCGCAATTCATTATAATGAAGCCTGTGTGTCCAAAGAACACTCTGTGATGCTTGATGCATTCCATAATTCCAAAGAGACCGGAAATTTCTAAAGAGCTATTTACAAGAATTGAAACAATGCACAATTCTCTATATAGAATCCTGCTTGTCGAAACAACACTTTGCGAAGCTTAAACATTCCGTAATTCCAAAGAAGCCGCAACGTACAGGAAAGCCATTTACAAGCATTGAAACAATGCACAATTCTCTAAATTGAGTTTTGCTTGTCGAAACAATAGTTTGCCAAGCTTAAACATTCCCCAATTCCAAAATAACTGCAAAATACAGAAAGCCCTTTACAAGCATTAAAACAATGCGCAATTCATTATAATGTAGCCTGTGTGTCCAAAGAACACTCTGTGATGCTTGATGCATTCCATAATTCCAAAGAGACCGGAAATTTCTAAAGAGCTATTTACAAGCATTGAAACAATTCCTAATTCATATTGATTAGGCCATTTTTGTCAAAAAAATACTGTAGGATGTTTTAAACATTACAAAATTCCCAAGAAGCCGCAAATTTTAGATAAGCCATTTTCCATCTTGGAAGCAATGCGCAATTCACGATAAAGGGGCCCGTTTGTCTATAGAAGACATTGCGATTCTAAAAAATTATGCAAATCCCAAGAAATCGCAAATTTAAAAATAGCTGGTTAGAAGGAAAAAAACCTTGCCCCATTCTCTATAGAGAGGTCAGTTTGTCGAAAGAGCTCTTTGCCATGCTTAAACTATTCCTTAATTCCAAATGCACCGCAAATTACAGGAAAGCCATCTACAAGCATTGAAACAATGCACAATTCTCTAAATTGAGTCCTGCTTGTCGAAACAATACTTTGCGAAACTTAAACATTCATTAATTCCAAAAAAACTGCAAATTACAGAAAAGCCATTTACAAGCATTGAAACAATGCGCAATTCATTATAATGAAGCCTGTGTGTCCAAAGAACACTCTGTGATGCTTGATGCATTCCATAATTCCAAAGAGACCGGAAATTTCTAAAGAGCTATTTACAAGCATTGAAACAATTCCTAATTCATATTGATTAGGCCATTTTTGTCAAAAAATACTCTAGGATGTTTGGAACATTACAGAATTCCCAAGAAGCCGCAAATTTTAGATAAGCCATTTTCCATCTTTGGAGCAATGCGCAATTCACGATAAAGGGGCCCGTTTGTCCATAGAAGACATTGCCATTCTAAAAAATTATACTAATCCCAAGAAATCGCAAATTTCAAAATAGCTGGTTAGAAGGAATAAAATCTTGCCCAATTCTCTATAGAGAGGTCAGTTTGTCGAAAGAGCTCTTTGCCATGCTTAAACTATTCCTTAATTCAAAATGCACCGCAAATTTCAGAAAAGCCATTTACAAGAATTGAAACAATGCACAATTCTCTATATTGAATCCTGCTTGTCGAAACAACACTTTACGAAGCTTAAACTATTCCTTAATTCCAAATGCACCGCAAATTACACAAAAGCCATTTACAAGCATTGAAACAATGCACAATTCTCTATATTGAATCCTGCTTGTCGAAATAACACTTTGCCAAGAATAAACATTCATTAGTTCCAAAAAAACTGCAAATTACAGAAAAGCCATTTACAAGCATTGAAACAATGCGCAATTCATTATAATGAAGCCTGTGTGTCCAAAGAACACTCTGTGATGCTTGATGCATTCCATAATTCCAAAGAGACCGGAAATTTCTAAAGAGCTATTTACAAGAATTGAAACAATGCACAATTCTCTATATTGAATCCTGCTTGTCGAAACAACACTTTGCGAAGCTTAAACATTCCGTAATTCCAAAGAAGCCGCAACGTACAGGAAAGCCATTTACAAGCATTGAAACAATGCACAATTCTCTAAATTGAGTTTTGCTTGTCGAAACAATACTTTGCCAAGCTTAAACATTCCCCAATTCCAAAAAAACTGCAAAATACAGAAAGCCCTTTACAAGCATTAAAACAATGCGCAATTCATTATAATGTAGCCTGTGTGTCCAAAGAACACTCTGTGATGCTTGATGCATTCCATAATTCCAAAGAGACCGGAAATTTCTAAAGAGCTATTTACAAGCATTGAAACAATTCCTAATTCATATTGATTAGGCCATTTTTGTCAAAAAAATACTGTAGGATGTTTTAAACATTACAAAATTCCCAAGAAGCCGCAAATTTTAGATAAGCCATTTTCCATCTTGGAAGCAATGCGCAATTCACGATAAAGGGGCCCGTTTGTCTATAGAAGACATTGCGATTCTAAAAAATTATGCAAATCCCAAGAAATCGCAAATTTAAAAATAGCTGGTTAGAAGGAAAAAAACCTTGCCCCATTCTCTATAGAGAGGTCAGTTTGTCGAAAGAGCTCTTTGCCATGCTTAAACTATTCCTTAATTCCAAATGCACCGCAAATTACAGGAAAGCCATCTACAAGCATTGAAACAATGCACAATTCTCTAAATTGAGTCCTGCTTGTCGAAACAATACTTTGCGAAACTTAAACATTCATTAATTCCAAAAAAACTGCAAATTACAGAAAAGCCATTTACAAGCATTGAAACAATGCGCAATTCATTATAATGAAGCCTGTGTGTCCAAAGAACACTCTGTGATGCTTGATGCATTCCATAATTCCAAAGAGACCGGAAATTTCTAAAGAGCTATTTACAAGCATTGAAACAATTCCTAATTCATATTGATTAGGCCATTTTTGTCAAAAAATACTCTAGGATGTTTGGAACATTACAGAATTCCCAAGAAGCCGCAAATTTTAGATAAGCCATTTTCCATCTTTGGAGCAATGCGCAATTCACGATAAAGGGGCCCGTTTGTCCATAGAAGACATTGCCATTCTAAAAAATTATACTAATCCCAAGAAATCGCAAATTTCAAAATAGCTGGTTAGAAGGAATAAAATCTTGCCCAATTCTCTATAGAGAGGTCAGTTTGTCGAAAGAGCTCTTTGCCATGCTTAAACTATTCCTTAATTCAAAATGCACCGCAAATTTCAGAAAAGCCATTTACAAGAATTAAAACAATGCGCAATTCTCTATATTGAATCCTGCTTGTCGAAACAACACTTTACGAAGCTTAAACTATTCCTTAATTCCAAATGCACCGCAAATTACACAAAAGCCATTTACAAGCATTGAAACAATGCACAATTCTCTATATTGAATCCTGCTTGTCGAAACAACACTTTGCCAAGAATAAACATTCATTAGTTCCAAAAAAACTGCAAATTACAGAAAAGCCATTTACAAGCATTGAAACAATGCGCAATTCATTATAATGAAGCCTGTGTGTCCAAAGAACACTCTGTGATGCTTGATGCATTCCATAATTCCAAAGAGACCGGAAATTTCTAAAGAGCTATTTACAAGAATTGAAACAATGCACAATTCTCTATATTGAATCCTGCTTGTCGAAACAACACTTTGCGAAGCTTAAACATTCCGTAATTCCAAAGAAGCCGCAACGTACAGGAAAGCCATTTACAAGCATTGAAACAATGCACAATTCTCTAAATTGAGTTTTGCTTGTCGAAACAATACTTTGCCAAGCTTAAACATTCCCCAATTCCAAAAAAACTGCAAAATACAGAAAGCCCTTTACAAGCATTAAAACAATGCGCAATTCATTATAATGAAGCCTGTGTGTCCAAAGAACACTCTGTGATGCTTGATGCATTCCATAATTCCAAAGAGACCGGAAATTTCTAAAGAGCTATTTACAAGCATTGAAACAATTCCTAATTCATATTGATTAGGCCATTTTTGTCAAAAAATACTCTAGGATGTTTGGAACATTACAGAATTCCCAAGAAGCCGCAAATTTTAGATAAGCCATTTTCCATCTTTGGAGCAATGCGCAATTCACGATAAAGGGGCCCGTTTGTCCATAGAAGACATTGCCATTCTAAAAAATTATACTAATCCCAAGAAATCGCAAATTTCAAAATAGCTGGTTAGAAGGAATAAAATCTTGCCCAATTCTCTATAGAGAGGTCAGTTTGTCGAAAGAGCTCTTTGCCATGCTTAAACTATTCCTTAATTCAAAATGCACCGCAAATTTCAGAAAAGCCATTTACAAGAATTAAAACAATGCGCAATTCTCTATATTGAATCCTGCTTGTCGAAACAACACTTTACGAAGCTTAAACTATTCCTTAATTCCAAATGCACCGCAAATTACACAAAAGCCATTTACAAGCATTGAAACAATGCACAATTCTCTATATTGAATCCTGCTTGTCGAAACAACACTTTGCCAAGAATAAACATTCATTAGTTCCAAAAAAACTGCAAATTACAGAAAAGCCATTTACAAGCATTGAAACAATGCGCAATTCATTATAATGAAGCCTGTGTGTCCAAAGAACACTCTGTGATGCTTGATGCATTCCATAATTCCAAAGAGACCGGAAATTTCTAAAGAGCTATTTACAAGAATTGAAACAATGCACAATTCTCTATATTGAATCCTGCTTGTCGAAACAACACTTTGCGAAGCTTAAACATTCCGTAATTCCAAAGAAGCCGCAACGTACAGGAAAGCCATTTACAAGCATTGAAACAATGCACAATTCTCTAAATTGAGTTTTGCTTGTCGAAACAATACTTTGCCAAGCTTAAACATTCCCCAATTCCAAAAAAACTGCAAAATACAGAAAGCCCTTTACAAGCATTAAAACAATGCGCAATTCATTATAATGTAGCCTGTGTGTCCAAAGAACACTCTGTGATGCTTGATGCATTCCATAATTCCAAAGAGACCGGAAATTTCTAAAGAGCTATTTACAAGCATTGAAACAATTCCTAATTCATATTGATTAGGCCATTTTTGTCAAAAAAATACTCTAGGATGTCTTAAACATTACAGAATTCCCAAGAAGCCGCAAATTTTAGATAAGCCATTTTCCATCTTGGAAGCAATGCGCAATTCACGATAAAGGGGCCCGTTTGTCTATAGAAGACATTGCGATTCTAAAAAATTATGCAAATCCCAAGAAATCGCAAATTTCAAAATAGCTGGTTAGAAGGAAAAAAACCTTGCCCCATTCTCTATAGAGAGGTCAGTTTGTCGAAAGAGCTCTTTGCCATGCTTAAACTATTCCTTAATTCCAAATGCACTGCAAATTACAGGAAAGCCATCTACAAGCATTGAAACAATGCACAATTCTCTAAATTGAGTCCTGCTTGTCGAAACAATACTTTGCGAAACTTAAACATTCATTAATTCCAAAAAAACTGCAAATTACAGAAAAGCCATTTACAAGCATTGAAACAATGCGCAATTCATTATAATGAAGCCTGTGTGTCCAAAGAACACTCTGTGATGCTTGATGCATTCCATAATTCCAAAGAGACCGGAAATTTCTAAAGAGCTATTTACAAGCATTGAAACAATTCCTAATTCATATTGATTAGGCCATTTTTGTCAAAAAATACTCTAGGATGTTTGGAACATTACAGAATTCCCAAGAAGCCGCAAATTTTAGATAAGCCATTTTCCATCTTTGGAGCAATGCGCAATTCACGATAAAGGGGCCCGTTTGTCCATAGAAGACATTGCCATTCTAAAAAATTATACTAATCCCAAGAAATCGCAAATTTCAAAATAGCTGGTTAGAAGGAATAAAATCTTGCCCAATTCTCTATAGAGAGGTCAGTTTGTCGAAAGAGCTCTTTGCCATGCTTAAACTATTCCTTAATTCAAAATGCACCGCAAATTTCAGAAAAGCCATTTACAAGAATTGAAACAATGCACAATTCTCTATATTGAATCCTGCTTGTCGAAACAACACTTTACGAAGCTTAAACTATTCCTTAATTCCAAATGCACCGCAAATTACACAAAAGCCATTTACAAGCATTGAAACAATGCACAATTCTCTATATTGAATCCTGCTTGTCGAAACAACACTTTGCCAAGAATAAACATTCATTAGTTCCAAAAAAACTGCAAATTACAGAAAAGCCATTTACAAGCATTGAAACAATGCGCAATTCATTATAATGAAGCCTGTGTGTCCAAAGAACACTCTGTGATGCTTGATGCATTCCATAATTCCAAAGAGACCGGAAATTTCTAAAGAGCTATTTACAAGAATTGAAACAATGCACAATTCTCTATATTGAATCCTGCTTGTCGAAACAACACTTTGCGAAGCTTAAACATTCCGTAATTCCAAAGAAGCCGCAACGTACAGGAAAGCCATTTACAAGCATTGAAACAATGCACAATTCTCTAAATTGAGTTTTGCTTGTCGAAACAATACTTTGCCAAGCTTAAACATTCCCCAATTCCAAAAAAACTGCAAAATACAGAAAGCCCTTTACAAGCATTAAAACAATGCGCAATTCATTATAATGTAGCCTGTGTGTCCAAAGAACACTCTGTGATGCTTGATGCATTCCATAATTCCAAAGAGACCGGAAATTTCTAAAGAGCTATTTACAAGCATTGAAACAATTCCTAATTCATATTGATTAGGCCATTTTTGTCAAAAAAATACTGTAGGATGTTTTAAACATTACAAAATTCCCAAGAAGCCGCAAATTTTAGATAAGCCATTTTCCATCTTGGAAGCAATGCGCAATTCACGATAAAGGGGCCCGTTTGTCTATAGAAGACATTGCGATTCTAAAAAATTATGCAAATCCCAAGAAATCGCAAATTTAAAAATAGCTGGTTAGAAGGAAAAAAACCTTGCCCCATTCTCTATAGAGAGGTCAGTTTGTCGAAAGAGCTCTTTGCCATGCTTAAACTATTCCTTAATTCCAAATGCACCGCAAATTACAGGAAAGCCATCTACAAGCATTGAAACAATGCACAATTCTCTAAATTGAGTCCTGCTTGTCGAAACAATACTTTGCGAAACTTAAACATTCATTAATTCCAAAAAAACTGCAAATTACAGAAAAGCCATTTACAAGCATTGAAACAATGCGCAATTCATTATAATGAAGCCTGTGTGTCCAAAGAACACTCTGTGATGCTTGATGCATTCCATAATTCCAAAGAGACCGGAAATTTCTAAAGAGCTATTTACAAGCATTGAAACAATTCCTAATTCATATTGATTAGGCCATTTTTGTCAAAAAATACTCTAGGATGTTTGGAACATTACAGAATTCCCAAGAAGCCGCAAATTTTAGATAAGCCATTTTCCATCTTTGGAGCAATGCGCAATTCACGATAAAGGGGCCCGTTTGTCCATAGAAGACATTGCCATTCTAAAAAATTATACTAATCCCAAGAAATCGCAAATTTCAAAATAGCTGGTTAGAAGGAATAAAATCTTGCCCAATTCTCTATAGAGAGGTCAGTTTGTCGAAAGAGCTCTTTGCCATGCTTAAACTATTCCTTAATTCAAAATGCACCGCAAATTTCAGAAAAGCCATTTACAAGAATTAAAACAATGCACAATTCTCTATATTGAATCCTGCTTGTCGAAACAACACTTTACGAAGCTTAAACTATTCCTTAATTCCAAATGCACCGCAAATTACACAAAAGCCATTTACAAGCATTGAAACAATGCACAATTCTCTATATTGAATCCTGCTTGTCGAAACAACACTTTGCCAAGAATAAACATTCATTAGTTCCAAAAAAACTGCAAATTACAGAAAAGCCATTTACAAGCATTGAAACAATGCGCAATTCATTATAATGAAGCCTGTGTGTCCAAAGAACACTCTGTGATGCTTGATGCATTCCATAATTCCAAAGAGACCGGAAATTTCTAAAGAGCTATTTACAAGAATTGAAACAATGCACAATTCTCTATATTGAATCCTGCTTGTCGAAACAACACTTTGCGAAGCTTAAACATTCCGTAATTCCAAAGAAGCCGCAACGTACAGGAAAGCCATTTACAAGCATTGAAACAATGCACAATTCTCTAAATTGAGTTTTGCTTGTCGAAACAATACTTTGCCAAGCTTAAACATTCCCCAATTCCAAAAAAACTGCAAAATACAGAAAGCCCTTTACAAGCATTAAAACAATGCGCAATTCATTATAATGTAGCCTGTGTGTCCAAAGAACACTCTGTGATGCTTGATGCATTCCATAATTCCAAAGAGACCGGAAATTTCTAAAGAGCTATTTACAAGCATTGAAACAATTCCTAATTCATATTGATTAGGCCATTTTTGTCAAAAAAATACTCTAGGATGTCTTAAACATTACAGAATTCCCAAGAAGCCGCAAATTTTAGATAAGCCATTTTCCATCTTGGAAGCAATGCGCAATTCACGATAAAGGGGCCCGTTTGTCTATAGAAGACATTGCGATTCTAAAAAATTATGCAAATCCCAAGAAATCGCAAATTTCAAAATAGCTGGTTAGAAGGAAAAAAACCTTGCCCCATTCTCTATAGAGAGGTCAGTTTGTCGAAAGAGCTCTTTGCCATGCTTAAACTATTCCTTAATTCCAAATGCACCGCAAATTACAGGAAAGCCATCTACAAGCATTGAAACAATGCACAATTCTCTAAATTGAGTCCTGCTTGTCGAAACAATACTTTGCGAAACTTAAACATTCATTAATTCCAAAAAAACTGCAAATTACAGAAAAGCCATTTACAAGCATTGAAACAATGCGCAATTCATTATAATGAAGCCTGTGTGTCCAAAGAACACTCTGTGATGCTTGATGCATTCCATAATTCCAAAGAGACCGGAAATTTCTAAAGAGCTATTTACAAGCATTGAAACAATTCCTAATTCATATTGATTAGGCCATTTTTGTCAAAAAATACTCTAGGATGTTTGGAACATTACAGAATTCCCAAGAAGCCGCAAATTTTAGATAAGCCATTTTCCATCTTTGGAGCAATGCGCAATTCACGATAAAGGGGCCCGTTTGTCCATAGAAGACATTGCCATTCTAAAAAATTATACTAATCCCAAGAAATCGCAAATTTCAAAATAGCTGGTTAGAAGGAATAAAATCTTGCCCAATTCTCTATAGAGAGGTCAGTTTGTCGAAAGAGCTCTTTGCCATGCTTAAACTATTCCTTAATTCAAAATGCACCGCAAATTTCAGAAAAGCCATTTACAAGAATTAAAACAATGCACAATTCTCTATATTGAATCCTGCTTGTCGAAACAACACTTTACGAAGCTTAAACTATTCCTTAATTCCAAATGCACCGCAAATTACACAAAAGCCATTTACAAGCATTGAAACAATGCACAATTCTCTATATTGAATCCTGCTTGTCGAAACAACACTTTGCCAAGAATAAACATTCATTAATTCCAAAAAAACTGCAAATTACAGAAAAGCCATTTACAAGCATTGAAACAATGCGCAATTCATTATAATGAAGCCTGTGTGTCCAAAGAACACTCTGTGATGCTTGATGCATTCCATAATTCCAAAGAGACCGGAAATTTCTAAAGAGCTATTTACAAGAATTGAAACAATGCACAATTCTCTATATTGAATCCTGCTTGTCGAAACAACACTTTGCGAAGCTTAAACATTCCGTAATTCCAAAGAAGCCGCAACGTACAGGAAAGCCATTTACAAGCATTGAAACAATGCACAATTCTCTAAATTGAGTTTTGCTTGTCGAAACAATACTTTGCCAAGCTTAAACATTCCCCAATTCCAAAAAAACTGCAAAATACAGAAAGCCCTTTACAAGCATTAAAACAATGCGCAATTCATTATAATGTAGCCTGTGTGTCCAAAGAACACTCTGTGATGCTTGATGCATTCCATAATTCCAAAGAGACCGGAAATTTCTAAAGAGCTATTTACAAGCATTGAAACAATTCCTAATTCATATTGATTAGGCCATTTTTGTCAAAAAAATACTCTAGGATGTCTTAAACATTACAGAATTCCCAAGAAGCCGCAAATTTTAGATAAGCCATTTTCCATCTTGGAAGCAATGCGCAATTCACGATAAAGGGGCCCGTTTGTCTATAGAAGACATTGCGATTCTAAAAAATTATGCAAATCCCAAGAAATCGCAAATTTCAAAATAGCTGGTTAGAAGGAAAAAAACCTTGCCCCATTCTCTATAGAGAGGTCAGTTTGTCGAAAGAGCTCTTTGCCATGCTTAAACTATTCCTTAATTCCAAATGCACCGCAAATTACAGGAAAGCCATCTACAAGCATTGAAACAATGCACAATTCTCTAAATTGAGTCCTGCTTGTCGAAACAATACTTTGCGAAACTTAAACATTCATTAATTCCAAAAAAACTGCAAATTACAGAAAAGCCATTTACAAGCATTGAAACAATGCGCAATTCATTATAATGAAGCATGTGTGTCCAAAGAACACTCTGTGATGCTTGATGCATTCCATAATTCCAAAGAGACCGGAAATTTCTAAAGAGCTATTTACAAACATTGAAACAATTCCTAATTCATATTGATTAGGCCATTTTTGTCAAAAAATACTCTAGGATGTTTGGAACATTACAGAATTCCCAAGGAGCCGCAAATTTTAGATAAGCCATTTTCCATCTTTGGAGCAATGCGCAATTCACGATAAAGGGGCCCGTTTGTCCATAGAAGACATTGCCATTCTAAAAAATTATACTAATCCCAAGAAGTCGCAAATTTCAAAATAGCTGGTTAGAAGGAATAAAATCTTGCCCAATTCTCTATAGAGAGGTCAGTTTGTCGAAAGAGCTCTTTGCCATGCTTAAACTATTCCTTAATTCAAAATGCACCGCAAATTTCAGAAAAGCCATTTACAAGAATTGAAACAATGCACAATTCTCTATATTGAATCCTGCTTGTCGAAACAACACTTTACGAAGCTTAAACTATTCCTTAATTCCAAATGCACCGCAAATTACACAAAAGCCATTTTCAAGCATTGAAACAATGCACAATTCTCTATATTGAATCATGCTTGTCGAAACAACACTTTGCCAAGAATAAACATTCATTAGTTCCAAAAAAACTGCAAATTACAGAAAAGCCATTTACAAGCATTGAAACAATGCGCAATTCATTATAATGAAGCCTGTGTGTCCAAAGAACACTCTGTGATGCTTGATGCATTCCATAATTCCAAAGAGACCGGAAACTTCTAAAGAGCTATTTACAAGAATTGAAACAATGCACAATTCTCTATATTGAATCCTGCTTGTCGAAACAACACTTTGCGAAGCTTAAACATTCCGTAATTCCAAAGAAGCCGCAACGTACAGGAAAGCCATTTACAAGCATTGAAACAATGCACAATTCTCTAAATTGAGTTTTGCTTGTCGAAACAATACTTTGCCAAGCTTAAACATTCCCCAATTCCAAAAAAACTGCAAAATACAGAAAGCCCTTTACAAGCATTAAAACAATGCGCAATTCATTATAATGTAGCCTGTGTGTCCAAAGAACACTCTGTGATGCTTGATGCATTCCATAATTCCAAAGAGACCGGAAATTTCTAAAGAGCTATTTACAAGCATTGAAACAATTCCTAATTCATATTGATTAGGCCATTTTTGTCAAAAAAATACTGTAGGATGTTTTAAACATTACAGAATTCCCAAGAAGCCGCAAATTTTAGATAAGCCATTTTCCATCTTGGAAGCAATGCGGAATTCACGATAAAGGGGCCCGTTTGTCCATATAAGACATTGCGATTCTAAAAAATTATACAAATCCCAAGAAATCGCAAATTTCAAAATAGCTGGTTAGAAGGAATAAAACCTTGCCCAATTCTCTATAGAGAGGTCAGTTTGTCGAAAGAGCTCTTTGCCATGCTTAAACTATTCCTTAATTCCAAATGCACCGCAAATTACAGGAAAGCCATCTACAAGCATTGAAACAATGCACAATTCTCTAAATTGAGTCCTGCTTGTCGAAACAATACTTTGCCAAGCTTAAACATTCATTAATTAAAAAAACTGCAAATTACAGAAAAGCCATTTACAAGCATTGAAACAATGCGCAATTCATTATAATGAAGCCTGTGTGTCCAAAGAACACTCTGTGATGCTTGATGCATTCCATAATTCCAAATAGATTGGAAATTTCTAAAGAGCTATTTACAAGCATTGATACAATTCCTAATTCATATTGATTAGGCCATTTTTGTCAAAAAAATACTCTAGGATGTTTGAAACATTACAGAATTCCCAAGAAGCCGCAAATTTTAGATAAGCCATTTTCCATCTTGGAAGCAATGCACAATTCACGATAAAGGGGCCCGTTTGTCCATAAAAGGCATTGCGATTCTAAAAAATTATACAATTCCCAAGAAATCGCAAATTTCAAAATTGCTGGTTAGAATGAATAAAACCTTGCCCAATTCTCTATAGAGAGGTCAGTTTGTCGAAAGAGCTCTTTGCCATGCTTAAACTATTCCTTAATTCAAAATGCACCGCAAATTTCAGAAAAGCCATTTATAAGAATTGAAACAATGCACAATTCTCTATATTGAATCCTGCTTGTCGAAACAACACTTTGCGAAGCTTGAACATTCCGTAATTCCAAAGAAACTGCAACGTACAGGAAAGCCATCTACAAGCATTGAAACAATGCACAATTATCTAAATTGAGTTTTGCTTGTCGAAACAATACTTTGCCAAGCTTAAACATTCCCCAATTCCAAAAAAACTGCAAATTACAGAAAGCCATTTACAAGCATTGAAACAATGCGCAATTCATTATAATGTAGCCTGTGTGTCCAAAGAACACTCTGTGATGCTTGATGCATTCCATAATTCCAAAGAGACCGGAAATTTCTAAAGAGCTATTTACAAGCATTGAAACAATTCCTAATTCATATTGATTAGGCCATTTTTGTCAAAAAAATACTGTAGGATGTTTTAAACATTACAGAATTCCCAAGAAGCCGCAAATTTTAGATAAGCCATTTTCCATCTTGGAAGCAATGCGCAATTCACGATAAAGGGGCCGGTTTGTCCATATAAGACATTGCGATTCTAAAAAATTATACAAATCCCAAGAAATCGCAAATTTCAAAATAGCTGGTTAGAAGGAATAAAACCTTGCCCAATTCTCTTTAGAGAGGTCAGTTTGTCGAAAGAGCTCTTTGCCATCCTTAAACTATTCCTTAAATCAAAATGCACCGCAAATTACAGAAAAGCGATTTACAAGCATTGAAACAATGCACAATTCTCTAAATTGAGTCCTGCTTGTCGAAACAATACTTTGCCAAGCTTAAACATTCATTACTTCCAAAAAAACTGCAAATTACAGAAAAGCCATTTATTAGCATTGAAACAATGCGCAATTCATTATAATGAAGCCTGTGTGTCCAAAGAACACTTTGTGATGCTTGATGCATTCCATAATTCCAAAGAGACCGGAAATTTCTAAAGAGCTATTTACAAGCATTGAAACAATTCCTAATTCATATTGATTAGGCCATTTTTGTCAAAAAAATACTCTAGGATGTTTGGAACATTACAGAATTCCCAAGAAGCCGCAAATTTTAGATAAGCAATTTTCCATCTTGGAAGCAATGCACAATTCATGATAAAGGGGCCCACTTGTCCATATAAGACATTGCGATTCTAAAAAATTATACAAATCCCAAGAAATCGCAAACTTCAAAATAGCTGGTTAGAAGGAATAAAACCTTGCCCAATTCTCTATAGAGAGGTCAGTTTGTCGAAAAAGCTCTTTGCCATCCTTAAACTATTCCTTAATTCAAAATGCACTGCAAATTACAGAAAAGCCATTTAAAAGCATTGAAACAATGCACAATTCTCTAAATTGAGTCCTGCTTGTCGAAACAATACTTTGCCAAGCTTAAACATTCATTACTTCCAAAAAAACTGCAAATTACAGAAAAGCCATTTACTAGCATTGAAACAATGCTCAATAATTATAATGAAGCCTGTGTGTCCAAAGAACACTCTGTGATGCTTGATGCATTCCATAATTCCAAAGAGACCTGAAATTTCTAAAGAGCTATTTACAAGCATTGAAACAATTCCTAATTCATATTGATTAGGCCATTTGTCGAAAAGATACTCTAGGATGTTTGAAACATTACAGAATTCCCAAGAAGCCGCAAATTTTAGATAAGCCATTTTCCATCTTGGAAGCAATGCGCAATTCACGATAAAGGGGCCCGTTTGTCCATACAAGATATTGCGATTCTAAAAAATTATACACATCCCAAGAAATCGCAAATTTCAAAATAGCTGGTTAGAAGGAATAAAACCTTGCCCAATTCTCTATAGAGAGGTCAGTTTGTCGAAAGAGCTCTTTGCCATGCTTAAACTATTCCTTAATTCAAAATGCAGCGCAAATTTCAGAAAAGCCATTTACAAGAATTGAAACAATGCACAATTGTCTATATTGAATCCTGCTTGTCGAAACAACACTTTGCGAAGCTTAAACATTCCGTAATTCCAAAGAAACCGCAACGTACAGGAAAGCCATCTACAAGCATTGAAACAATGTACAATTCTCTAAATTGAGTTTTGCTTGTCGAAACAATACTTTGCCAAGCTTAAACATTCCCCAATTCCAAAAAAACTGCAAATTACAGAAAAGCCATTTACAAGCATTGAAACAATGCGCAATTCATTATAATGAAGCCTGTGTGTCCAAAGAACACTCTGTGATGCTTGATGCATTCCATAATTCCAAAGAGACCGGAAATTTCTAAAGAGCTATTTACAAGCATTGAAACAATTCCTAATTCATATTGATTAGGCCATTTTTGTCAAAAAAATACTCTAGGATGTTTTAAACATTACAGAATTCCCAAGAAGCCGCAAATTTTAGATAAGCCATTTTCCATCTTGGAAGCAATGCACAATTCACGATAAAGGGGCCCGCTTGTCCATATAAGACATTGCGATTCTAAAAAATTATACAAATCCCAAGAAATAGCAAACTTCAAAATAGCTGGTTAGAAGGAATAAAACCTTGCCCAATTCTCTATAGAGGGGTCAGTTTGTCGAATGAGCTCTTTGCCATCCTTAAACTATTCCTTAATTCAAAATGCACTGCAAATTACAGAAAAGCCATTTAAAAGCATTGAAACAATGCACAATTCTCTAAATTGAGTCCTGCTTGTCGAAACAATACTTTGCCAAGCTTAAACATTCATTACTTCCAAAAAAACTGCAAATTACAGAAAAGCCAATTACTAGCATTGAAACAATGCTCAATAATTATAATGAAGCCTGTGGGTCCAAAGAACACTCTGTGATGCTTGATGCATTCCATAATTCCAAAGAGACCGGAAATTTCTAAAGAGCTATTTACAAGCATTGAAACAATTCCTAATTCATAATGATTAGGCCATTTTTGTCAAAAAAATACTCTAGGATGTTTTAAACATTACAGAATTCCCAAGAAGCCGCAAATTTTAGATAAGCCATTTTCCATCTTGGAAGCAATGCACAATTCACGATAAAGGGGCCCGCTTGTCCATATAAGACATTGCGATTCTAAAGAATTATACAAATCCCAAGAAATCGCAAACTTCAAAATAGCTGGTTAAAAGGAATAAAACCTTGCCCAATTCTCTATAGAGAGGTCAGTTTGTCGAAAGAGCTCTTTGCCATCCTTAAACTATTCCTTAATTCAAAATGCACTGCAAATTACAGAAAAGCCATTTAAAAGCATTGAAACAATGCACAATTCTCTAAATTGAGTCCTGCTTGTCGAAACAATACTTTGAAAAAGCTTAAACATTCATTACTTCCAAAAAAACTGCAAATTACAGAAAAGCCATTTACTAGCATTGAAACAATACTCAATAATTATAATGAAGCCTGTGTGTCTAAAGAACACTCTGTGATGCTTGATGCATTCCATAATTCCAAAGAGACCGGAAATTTCTAAAGAGCTATTTACAAGCATTGAAACAATTCCTAATTCATATTGATTAGGCCATTTGTCGAAAAGATACTCTAGGATGTTTGAAACATTACAGAATTCCCAAGAAGCTGCAAATTTTAGATAAGCCATTTTCCATCTTGGAAGAAATGCGCAATTCACGATAAAGGGGCCCGTTTGTCCATATAAGACATTGCGATTCTAAAAAATTATACAAATCCCAAGAAATCGCAAATTTCAAAATAGCTGGTTAGAAGGAATAAAACCTTGCCCAATTCTCTATAGAGAGGTCAGTTTGTCGAAAGAGCTCTTTGCCATGCTTAAACTATTCCTTAATTCAAAATGCACCGCAAATTTCAGAAAAGCCATTTACAAGAATTGAAACAATGCACAATTCTCTATATTGAATCCTGCTTGTCGAAACAACACTTTGCGAAGCTTAAACATTCCGTAATTCCAAAGAAACCGCAACGTACAGGAAAGCCATCTACAAGCATTGAAACAATGCACAATTCTCTAAATTGAGTTTTGCTTGTCGAAACAATACTTTGCCAAGCTTAAACATTCCCCAATTCCAAAAAAACTGCAAATTACAGAAAAGCCATTTACAGGCATTGAAACAATGCGCAATTCATTATAATGAAGCCTGTGTGTCTAAAGAACACTCTGTGATGCTTGATGCATTCCATAATTCCAAAGAGACCGGAAATTTCTAAAGAGCTATTTACAAGCATTGAAACAATTCCTAATTCATATTGATTAGGCCATTTTTGTCAAAAAAATACTCTAGGATGTTTTAAACATTACAGAATTCCCAAGAAGCCGCAAATTTTAGATAAGCCATTTTCCATCTTGGAAGCAATGCACAATTCACGATAAAGGGGCCAGCTTGTCCATATAAGACATTGCGATTCTAAAAAATTATACAAATCCCAAGAAATCGCAAACTTCAAAATAGCTGGTTAGAAGGAATAAAACTTTACCCAATTCTCTATAGAGAGGTCAGTTTGTCGAAAGAGCTCTTTGCCATCCTTAAACTATTCCTTAATTCAAAATGCACTGCAAATTACAGAAAAGCCATTTAAAAGCATTGAAACAATGCACAATTCTCTAAATTGAGTCCTGCTTGTCGAAACAATACTTTGCCAAGCTTAAACATTCATTACTTCCAAAAAAACTGCAAATTACAGAAAAGCCATTTACTAGCATTGAAACAATGCTCAATAATTATAATGAAGCCTGTGTGTCCAAAGAACACTCTGTGATGCTTGATGCATTCCATAATTCCAAAGAGACCGGAAATTTCTAAAGAGCTATTTACAAGCATTGAAACAATTCCTAATTCATATTGATTAGGCCATTTGTCGAAAAGATACTCTAGGATGTTTGAAACATTACAGAATTCCCAAGAAGCCGCAAATTTTAGATTAGCCATTTTCCATCTTGGAAGCAATGCGCAATTCACGATAAAGGAGCCCGTTTGTCCATATAAGACATTGCGATTCTGAAAAATTATACACATCCCAAGAAATCGCAAATTTCAAAATAGCTGGTTAGAAGGAATAAAACCTTGCCCAATTCTCTATAGAGAGGTCAGTTTGTCGAAAGAGCTCTTTGCCATGCTTAAACTATTCCTTAATTCAAAATGCACCGCAAATTTCAGAAAAGCCATTTACAAGAATTGAAACAATGCACAATTCTCTATATTGAATCCTGCTTGTCGAAACAACACTTTGCGAAGCTTAAACATTCTGTAATTCCAAAGAAACCGCAACGTACAGGAAAGCCATCTACAAGCATTGAAACAATGCACAATTCTCTAAATTGAGTATTGCTTGTCGAAACAATACTTTGCCAAGCTTAAACATTCCCCAATTCCAAAAAAACTGCAAATTACAGAAAAGCCATTTACAAGCATTGAAACAATGCACAATTCATTATAATGAAGCCTGTGTGTCCAAAGAACACTCTGTGATGCTTGATGCATCCCATAATTGCAAAGAGACCGGAAATTTCTAAAGAGCTATTTACAAGCATTGAAACAATTCCTAATTCATATTGATTTGGCCATTTTTGTCAAAAAAATACTCTAGGATGTTTTAAACATTACAGAATTCCCAAGAAGCCGCAAATTTTAGATAAGCCATTTTCCATCTTGGAAGCAATGCACAATTCACGATAAAGGGGCCCGCTTGTCCATATAAGACATTGCGATTCTAAAAAATTATACAAATCCCAAGAAATCGCAAATTACAGAAAAGCCATTTAAAAGCATTGAAACAATGCACAATTCTCTAAATTGAGTCCTGCTTGTCGAAACAATACTTTGCCAAGCTTAAACATTCATTACTTCCAAAAAAACTGCAAATTACAGAAAAGCCATTTACTAGCATTGAAACAATGCGCAATTCATTATAATGAAGCCTGTGTGTCCAAAGAACACTCTGTGATGCTTGATGCATTCCATAATTCCAAAGAGACCGGAAATTTCTAAAGAGCTATTTACAAGCATTGAAACAATTCCTAATTCATATTGATTAGGCCATTTGTCGAAAAGATACTCTAGGATGTTTGAAACATTACAGAATTCCCAAGAAGCCGCAAATTTTAGATAAGCCATTTTCCATCTTGGAAGCAATGCGCAATTCACGATAAAGGGGCCCGTTTGTCCATATAAGACATTGCGATTCTAAAAAATTATACAAATCCTAAGAAATCGCAAATTTCAAAATAGCTGGTTAGAAGGAATAAAACCTTGCCCAATTTTCTATAGAGAGGTCAGTTTGTCGAAAGAGCTCTTTGCCATGCTTAAACTATTCCTTAATTCAAAATGCACCGCAAATTTCAGAAAAGCCATTTACAAGAATTGAAACAATGCACAATTCTCTATATTGAATCCTGCTTGTCGAAACAACACTTTGCGAAGCTTAAACATTCCGTAATTCCAAAGAAACCGCAACGTACAGGAAAGCCATCTACAAGCATTGAAACAATGCACAATTCTCTAAATTGAGTTTTGCTTGTCGAAACAATACTTTGCCAAGCTTAAACATTCATTACTTCTAAAAAAACTGCAAATTACAGAAAAGCCATTTACTAGCATTGAAACAATGCTCAATAATTATAATAAAGCCTGTGTGTCCAAAGAACACTCTGTGATGCTTGTTGCATTCAATAATTCCGAAGATACCGGAAATTTCTAAAGAGCTATTTACAAGCATTGAAACAATTCCTAATTCAGATTGATTATGCCATTTGTCGAAAAGATACTCTAGGATGTTTGAAACATTACAGAATTCCCAAGAAGCCGCAAATTTTAGATAAGCCATTTTCCATCTTGGAAGCAATGCGCAATTCACGATAAAGGAGCCCGTTTGTCCATATAAGACATTGCGATTCTAAAAAATTATACAAATCCCAAGAAATCGCAAATTTCAAAGTAGCTGGTTAGAAGGAATAAAACCTTGCCCAATTCTCTATAGAGAGGTCTGTTTGTCGAAAGAGCTCTTTGCCATGCTTAAACTATTCCTTAATTCAAAATGCACCGCAAATTTCAGAAAAGTCATTTACAAGAATTGAAACAATGCACAATTCTCTATATTGAATCCTGCTTGTCGAAACAACACTTTGCGAAGCTTAAACATTCCGTAATTCCAAAGAAACTGCAACGTACAGGAAAGCCATCTACAAGCATTGAAACAATGCACAATTCTCTAAATTGAGTTTTGCTTGTCGAAACAATACTTTGCCAAGCTTAAACATTCCCCAATTCCAAAAAAACTGCAAATTACAGAAAAGCCATTTACAAGCATTGAAACAATGCGCAATTCATTATAATGAAGCCTGTGTGTCCAAAGAACACTCTGTGATGCTTGATGCATTCCATAATTCCAAAGAGACCGGAAAATTCTAAAGAGCTATTTACAAGCATTGAAACAATTCCTAATTCATATTGATTAGGCCATTTTTGTCAAAAAAAATACTCTAGGATGTTTTAAACATTACAGAATTCCCAAGAAGCCGCAAATTTTAGATAAGCCATTTTCCATCTTGGAAGCAATGCACAATTCACGATAAAGGGGCCCGCTTGTCCATATAAGACATTGCGATTCTAAAAAATTATACAAATCCCAAGAAATCGCAAATTTCAAAATAGCTGGTTAGAAGGAATAAAACCTTGCCCAATTCTCTATAGAGAGGTCAGTTTGTCGAAAGAGCTCTTTGCCATCCTTAAACTATTCCTTAATTCAAAATGCACCGCAAATTACAGAAAAGCCATTTAAAAGCATTGAAACAATGCACAATTCTCTAAATTGAGTCCTGCTTGTCGAAACAATACTTTGCCAAGCTTAAACATTCAGTACTTCCAAAAAAACTGCAAATTACAGAAAAGCCATTTACTAGCATTGAAACAATGCGCAATTCATTATAATGAAGCCTGTGTGTCAAAAGAACACTCTGTGATGCTTGATGCATTCCATAATTCCAAAGAGACCGGAAATTTCGAAAGAGCTATTTACATGCATTGAAGCAATTCCTAATTCATATTGATTAGGCCATTTGTCGAAAAGATTCTCTAGGATGTTTGAAACATTACAGAATTCCCAAGAAGCCGCAAGTTTTAGATAAGCCATTTTCCATCTTGGAAGCAATGCGCAATTCACGATAAAGGGGCCCGTTTGTCCATATAAGACATTGCGATTCTAAAAAATTATACAAATCCCAAGAAATTGCAAACTTCAAAATAGCTGGTTAGAAGGAATAAAACCTTACCCAATTCTCTATAGAGAGGTCAGTTTGTCGAAAGAGCTCTTTGCCATCCTTAAACTATTCCTTAATTCAAAATGCACTGCAAATTACAGAAAAGCCATTTAAAAGCATTGAAACAATGCACAATTCTCTAAATTGAGTCCTGCTTGTCGAAACAATACTTTGAAAAAGCTTAAACATTCATTACTTCCAAAAAAACTGCAAATTACAGAAAAGCCATTTACTAGCATTGAAACAATGCTCAATAATTATAATGAAGCCTGTGTGTCCAAAGAACACTCTGTGATGCTTGATGCATTCCATAATTCCAAAGAGATCGGAAATTTCTAAAGAGCTATTTACAAGCATTGAAACAATTCCTAATTCATATTGATTAGGCCATTTGTCGAAAAGATACTCTAGGATGTTTGAAACATTACAGAATTCCCAAGAAGCCTTAAAATTTAGATAAGCAATTATCCATCTTGGAAGCAATGCGCAATTCACGATAAAGGGGCCCGTTTGTCCATAGAAGACATTGTGATTCTAAAAAATTATACAATTCCCAAGAAATCGTAAATTTCAAAATAGCTGGTTAGAAGGAATAAAAGCCCGCCCAATTCTCTATAGCGAGGTCAGGTTGTCGAAAGAGCTCTTTGCCATGCTTAAAATATTCCTTAATTCCAATGAAATTGCAAATTACAGAAACGCCATTTACAAGAATTGAAACAATGCACAATTCTCTATATTGAATCCTGCTTGTCGAAACAACACTTTACGAAGCTTAAACTTTTCCTTAATTCCAAATGCACCGCAAATTACACAAAAGCCATTTACAAGCATTGAAACAATGCACAATTCTCTATATTGTATCCTGCTGGTCGAAACAACACTTTGCCAAGAATAAACATTCCCTAATTCCTAAAAGACTGCAAATTACAGAAAAGCCATTTACAAGCATTGAAACAATGCGCAATTCATTATAACGAAGCCTGTGTGGCTAAAGAACACTCTGTGATGCTTGATGCATTCAATAATTCCAAAGAGACAGGAAATTTCTATAGAGCTATTTACAAGCATTGAAACAATTACCAATTCATATTGATTAGGCCAATTTGTCAAAAGAACAGTCTAGGATGTTCGAAACATTACAGAATTCCAAAGAAGCCGCAAACTTTAGATAAGCAATTTTCTATCTTGGAAGCAATGCGCAATTCACCATAGAGGGGCGCATATCTCCATAGAAGACATTGCGATGCTAAAAAATTATACAATTTCCAAGAAAAAAACAAATTTCGAAATAGCTGTTTAGAAGGATTAAAACTGTGCCCAATTCTCTATAGCGAGGTCAGGTTGTCGAAAGAGCTCTTTGCCAGGCTTAAAATATTCCTTAATTCCTTTTTTTTTGCAAATTACAGAAAAACCATTTACAAGAATTGAAACAATGCACAATTCTCTATATTGAATCCTGCTTGTCGAAACAACACTTTACGAAGCTTAAACTATTCCTTAATTCCAAATGCACTGCAAATTACACAAAAGCCATTTACAAGCATTGAAACAATGCACAATTCTCTATATTGAATCCTGCTTGTCGAAACAACACTTTGCCAAGAATAAACATTCATTTTTCCAAAAAAACTGCAAATTACAGAAAAGCCATTTACTGGCATTGAAACAATGCGCAATTCATTATAATGAAGCCTGTGTGTCCAAATAACACTCTGTGATGCTTTGATGCATTCCATAATTCCAAAGAGACCTAAAATTTCTAAAGAGCTATTTACAAGCATTGAAACAATTCCTAATTCATATTGATTAGGCCATTTGTCGAAAAAATACTCTACGATGTTTGAAACATTTCAGAATTCCCAAGAAGCCGCAAATTTTAGATAAGCCATTTTCCATCTTGGAAGAAATGCGCAATTCACGATAAAGGGGCCCGTTTGTCCATAGAAGACATTGCGATTCTAAAAAATTATACAAAACCCAAGAAATCGCAAATTTCAAAGTAGTTGGTTAGAAGGAATAAAACCTTGCCCAATTCTCTATAGAGAGGTCAGTTTGTCGAAAGAGCTCTTTGCCATGCTTAAACTATTCCTTAATTCCAAATGCACCGCGAATTACTGGAAAGCCATCTACAAGCATTGAAACAATGCACAATTCTCTAAATTGAGTCCTGCTTGTTGAAACAATACTTTGCCAAGCTTAAATATTCATTACTTCCAAAAAAACTGCAAATTACAGAAAAGCCATTTACTAGCATTGAAACAATGCGCAATTCATTATAATGAAGCCTGTGTGTCAAAAGAACACTCTGTGATGCTTGATGCATTCCATAATTCCAAAGAGACCGGAAATTTCGAAAGAGCTATTTACATGCATTGAAACAATTCCTAATTCATATTGATTAGGCCATTTGTCGAAAAGATTCTCTAGGATGTTTGAAACATTACAGAATTCCCAAGAAGCCGCAAGTTTTAGATAAGCCATTTTCCATCTTGGAAGCAATGCGCAATTCACGATAAAGGGGCCCGTTTGTCCATATAAGACATTGCGATTCTAAAAAATTATACAAATCCCAAGAAATTGCAAACTTCAAAATAGCTGGTTAGAAGGAATAAAACCTTACCCAATTCTCTATAGAGAAGTCAGTTTGTCGAAAGAGCTCTTTGCCATCCTTAAACTATTCCTTGATTCAAAATGCACTGCAAATTACAGAAAAGCCATTTAAAAGCATTGAAACAATGCACAATTCTCTAAATTGAGTCCTGCTTGTCGAAACAATACTTTGAAAAAGCTTAAACATTCATTACTTCCAAAAAAACTGCAAATTACAGAAAAGCCATTTACTAGCATTGAAACAATGCTCAATAATTATAATGAAGCCTGTGTGTCCAAAGAACACTCTGTGATGCTTGATGCATTCCATAATTCCAAAGAGACCGGAAATTTCTAAAGAGCTATTTACAAGCATTGAAACAATTCCTAATTCATATTGATTAGGCCATTTGTCGAAAAGATACTCTAGGATGTTTGAAACATTACAGAATTCCCAAGAAGCCGCAAGTTTTAGATAAGCAATTATCCATCTTGGAAGCAATGCGCAATTCACGATAAAGGGGCCCGTTTGTCCATAGAAGACATTGTGATTCTAAAAAATTATACAATTCCCAAGAAATCGCAAATTTCAAAGTAGTTGGTTAGAAGGAATAAAACCTTGCCCAATTCTCTATAGAGAGGTCAGTTTGTCGAAAGAGCTCTTTGCCATGCTTAAACTAATCCTTAATTCCAAATGCACCGCGAATTACTGGAAAGCCATCTACAAGCATTGAAACAATGCACAATTCTCTAAATTGAGTCCTGCTTGTCGAAACAACACTTTGCCAAGAATAAACATTCATTTTTCCAAAAAAACTGCAAATTACAGAAAAGCCATTTACCGGCATTGAAACAATGCGCAATTCATTATAATGAAGCCTGTGTGTCCAAAGAACACTCTGTGATGCTTTGATGCATTCCATAATTCCAAAGAGACCTAAAATTTCTAAAGAGCTATTTACAAGCATTGAAACAATTCCTAATTCATATTGATTAGGCCATTTGTCGAAAAAATACTCTACGATGTTTGAAACATTTCAGAATTCCCAAGAAGCCGCAAATTTTAGATAAGCCATTTTCCATCTTGGAAGAAATGCGCAATTCACGATAAAGGGGCCCGTTTGTCCATAGAAGACATTGCGATTCTAAAAAATTATACAAATCCCAAGAAATCGCAAATTTCAAAGTAGTTGGTTAGAAGGAATAAAACCTTGCCCAATTCTCTATAGAGAGGTCAGTTTGTCGAAAGAGCTCTTTGCCATGCTTAAACTATTCCTTAATTCCAAATGCACCGCGAATTACTGGAAAGCCATCTACAAGCATTGAAACAATGCACAATTCTCTAAATTGAGTCCTGCTTGTCGAAACAACACTTTGCCAAGCTTAAACATTAATTAATTCCAAAAAAAATGCAAATTACAGAAAAGCCATTTACAAGCATTGAAACAATGCGCAATTCATTATAATGAAGCCTGTGTGTCCAAAGAACACTCTGTGATGCTTGATGCATTCCAAAATTCCAAAGAGACCGGAAATTTCTAAAGAGCTATTTACAAGCATTGAAACAATTCCTAATTCATATTGATCAAGCCATTTTTGTCAAAAAAATACTCTAGGATGTTTTAAACATTACAGAATTCCCAAGAAGCCGCAAGTTTTAGATAAGCAATTATCCATCCTGGAAGCAATGCGCAATTCACGATAAAGGGGCCCGTTTGTCCATAGAAGACATTGCGATTCTAAAAAATTATACAATTCCCAAGAAATCGTAAATTTCAAAATAGCTGGTTAGAAGGAATAAAAGCCCGCCCAATTCTCTATAGCGAGGTCAGGTTGTCGAAAGAGCTCTTTGCCATGCTTAAATTATTCCTTAATTCCAATGAAATTGCAAATTACAGAAAAATCATTTACAATAATTGAAACAATGCACAATTCTCTATATTGAATCCTGCTTGTCGAAACAACACTTTACGAAGCTTAAACTATTCCTTAATTCCAAATGCACCGCAAATTACACAAAAGCCATTTACAAGCATTGAAACAATGCACAATTCTCTAAATTGAGTCCTGCTTGTCGAAACAACACTTTGCTAAGCTTAAACATTAATTAATTCCAAAAAAAATGCAAATTACAGAAAAGCCATTTACAAGCATTGAAACAATGCGCAATTCATTATAATGAAGCCTGTGTGTCCAAAGAACACTCTGTGATGCTTGATGCATTCCAAAATTCCAAAGAGACCGGAAACTTCTAAAGAGCTATTTACAAGCATTGAAACAATTCCTAATTCATATTGATTAAGCCATTTTTGTCAAAAAAATACTCTAGGATGTTTTAAACATTACAGAATTCCCAAGAAGCCGCAAGTTTTAGATAAGCAATTATCCATCCTGGAAGCAATGCGCAATTCACGATAAAGGGGCCCGTTTGTCCATAGAAGACATTGCGATTCTAAAAAATTATACAATTCCCAAGAAATCGTAAATTTCAAAATAGCTGGTTAGAAGGAATAAAAGCCCGCCCAATTCTCTATAGCGAGGTCAGGTTGTCGAAAGAGCTCTTTGCCATGCTTAAACTATTCCTTAATTCCAAATGCACCACGACCGGAAATTTCTAAAGAGCTATTTACAAGCATTGAAACAATTCCTAATTCATATTGATTAGGCCATTTTTAACAAAAAAATACTCTAGGATGTTTGAAACATTACAGAATTCCCAAGAAGAAGCAAATTTTAGATAAGACATTTTCCATCTTGGAAGCAATGCCCAATTCACGATAAAGGGGAACGTTTGTCAATATAAGACATTGCGAATCTAAAAAATTATACAAATCCTAAGAAGTCGCAAATTTCAAAATAGCTGGTTAGAAGGAATAAAACCTTGCCCAATTCTCTATAGAGAGGTCAGTTTGTCGAAAGAGCTCTTTGCCATGCTTAAACTGTTCCTTAATTCCAAATGCACCGCAAATTACACAAAAGCCATTTACAACAATTGAAACAATGCACAATTCTCTAAATTGAGTCCTGCTTGTCGAAACAACACTTTGCGAAGCTTAAACCTTCCGTAATTCCAAAGAAACCGCAAATTACAGGAAAGTCATCTACAAGCATTGAAACAATGCACAATTCTCTATATTGAATCCTGCTTGTCGAAACAACACTTTGCCAAGCTTAAACATTCCCTAATTCCAAAAAAACTGCAAATTACAGAAAAGCCATTTACAAGCATTGAAACAATGCGCAATTCATTATAATGAAGCCTGTGTGTCCAAAGAACACTCTGTGATGCTTGATGCATTCCATAATTCCAAAGAGACCGGAAATTTCTAAAGAGCTATTTACAAGCATTGAAACAATTCCTAATTCATATTGATTAGGCCATTTTTGTCAAAAAAATACTCTAGGATGTTTTAAACATTACAGATTTCCCAAGAAGCCGCAAGTTTTAGAAAAGCAATTTTACATCTTGGAAGCAATGCACAATTCACGATAAACGGGCCCGTTTGTCCATAGAAGACATTGCGATTCTAAAAAATTATACAAATCCCAAGAAATCGCAAATTTCAAATTAGCTGGTTAGAAGGAATAAAACCTTGCCCAATTCTCTATAGAGAGGTCAGTTTGTTGAAAGAGCTCTTTTCCATCCTTAAACTATTCCTTAATTCAAAATGCACCGCCAATTACAGAAAAGCCATTTACAAGCATTGAAACAATGCAAAATTCTCTAAATTGAGTCCTGCTTGTCGAAACAACACTTTGCGAAGCTTAAACCTTCCGTAATTCCAAAGAAACCGCAAATTACAGGAAAGCCATCTACAAGCATTGAAACAATGCACAATTCTCTATATTGAATCCTGCTTGTCGAAACTACACTTTGCGAAGCATAAACATTCCGTAATTCGAAAGAAACCGCAAATTACAGAAAAGCCATTTACAAGCATTGAAACAATGCACAATTCTCTATTTTGAATCCTGCTTGTCGAAACAACACTTTGCGAAGCTTAAACATTCCGTAATTCCAAAGAAACTGCAACGTACAGGAAAGTCATCTACAAGCATTGAAACAATGCACAATTCTCTAAATTGAGTCCTGCTTGTCGAAACAATACTTTGCCAAGCTTAAACATTCCCTAATTCCAAAAAAACTGCAAATTACAGACAATCCATTTACAAGCATTGGAACAATGCGCAATTCATCATAATGAAGACTGTGTGTCCAAAGAACACTCTGTGATGCTTGATGCATTCCATAATTCCAAAGCGACCGGAAATTTCTAAAGAGCTATTTACAAGCATTGAAACCATTCCTAATTCATATTGATTAGGCCATTTTTGTCAAAAAAATTCTCTAGGATGTTTTAAACATTACAGAATTCCCAAGAAGCTGCAAGTTTTAGATAAGCAATTTTCCATCTTTGAAGCAATGCGCAATTCACGATAAACGGGCCCGTTTGTCCATAGAAGACATTGCGATTCTAAAAAATTATACAAATCCCAAGAAATCGCACATTTCAAAATAGCTGGTTAGGAGGAATAAAACCTTGCCCAATTCTCTATAAAGAAGTCAGTTTGTCGAAAGAGCTCTTTGCCATGCTTAAACTATTCCTTAATTCCAAATGCACTGCGAATTACTGGAAAGCCATCTACAAGCATTGAAACAATGCACAATTCTCTAAATTGAGTCCTGCTTGTCGAAACAACACTTTTCCAAGCTTAAACATTCATTAATTCCAAAAAAAATGCAAATTACAGAAAAGCCATTTACAAGCATTGAAACAATGCGCAATTCATTATAATGAAGCCTGTGTGTCCAAAGAACACTCTGTGATGCTTGATGCATTCCATAATTCCAAAGAGACCGGAAATTTCTAAAGAGCTATTTACAAGCATTGAAACAATTCCTAATTCATATTGATTAGGCCATTTGTCGAAAAGATACTCTAGGATGTTTGAAACATTACAGAATTCCCAAGAAGCCGCAAGTTTTAGATAAGCAATTATCCATCTTGGAAGCAATGCGCAATTCACGATAAAGGGGCCCGTTTGTCCATAGAAGACATTGTGATTCTAAAAAATTATACAATTCCCAAGAAATCGCAAATTTCAAAGTAGTTGGTTAGAAGGAATAAAACCTTGCCCAATTCTCTATAGAGAGGTCAGTTTGTCGAAAGAGCTCTTTGCCATGCTTAAACTATTCCTTAATTCCAAATGCACCGCGAATTACTGCAAAGCCATCTACAAGCATTGAAACAATGCACAATTCTCTAAATTGAGTCCTGCTTGTCGAAACAACACTTTGCCAAGAATAAACATTCATTTTTCCAAAAAAACTGCAAATTACAGAAAAGCCATTTACCGGCATTGAAACAATGCGCAATTCATTATAATGAAGCCTGTGTGTCCAAAGAACACTCTGTGATGCTTTGATGCATTCCATAATTCCAAAGAGACCTAAAATTTCTAAAGAGCTATTTACAAGCATTGAAACAATTCCTAATTCATATTGATTAGGCCATTTGTCGAAAAAATACTCTACGATGTTTGAAACATTTCAGAATTCCCAAGAAGCCGCAAATTTTAGATGAGCCATTTTCCATCTTGGAAGAAATGCGCAATTCACGATAAAGGGGCCCGTTTGTCCATAGAAGACATTGCGATTCTAAAAAATTATACAAATCCCAAGAAATCGCAAATTTCAAAGTAGTTGGTTAGAAGGAATAAAACCTTGCCCAATTCTCTATAGAGAGGTCAGTTTGTCGAAAGAGCTCTTTGCCATGCTTAAACTATTCCTTAATTCCAAATGCACCGCGAATTACTGGAAAGCCATCTACAAGCATTGAAACAATGCACAATTCTCTAAATTGAGTCCTGCTTGTCGAAACAACACTTTGCGAAGCTTAAACCTTCCGTAATTCCAAAGAAACCGCAAATTACAGGAAAGTCATCTACAAGCATTGAAACAATGCACAATTCTCTATATTGAATCTTGCTTGTCGAAACAACACTTTTCCAAGCTTAAACATTCCCTAATTCCAAAAAAACTGCAAATTACAGAAAAGCCATTTACAAGCATTGAAACAATGCGCAATTCATTATAATGAAGCCTGTGTGTCCAAAGAACACTCTGTGATGCTTGATGCATTCCATAATTCCAAAGAGACCGGAAATTTCTAAAGAGCTATTTACAAGCATTGAAACAATTCCTAATTCATATTGATTAGGCCATTTTTGTCAAAAAAATACTCTAGGATGTTTTAAACATTACAGATTTCCAAAGAAGCCGCAAGTTTTAGAAAAGCAATTTTACATCTTGGAAGCAATGCACAATTCACGATAAACGGGCCCGTTTGTCCATAGAAGACATTGCGATTCTAAAAAATTATACAAATCCCAAGAAATCGCAAATTTCAAATTAGCTGGTTAGAAGGAATAAAACCTTGCCCAATTCTCTATAGAGAGGTCAGTTTGTTGAAAGAGCTCTTTTCCATCCTTAAACTATTCCTTAATTCAAAATGCACCGCCAATTACAGAAAAGCCATTTACAAGCATTGAAACAATGCACAATTCTCTAAATTGAGTCCTGCTTGTCGAAACAACACTTTGCGAAGCTTAAACCTTCCGTAATTCCAAAGAAACCGCAAATTACAGGAAAGCCATCTACAAGCATTGAAACAATGCACAATTCTCTATATTGAATCCTGCTTGTCGAAACAACACTTTGCGAAGCATAAACATTCCGTAATTCGAAAGAAACCGCAAATTACAGAAAAGCCATTTACAAGCATTGAAACAATGCACAATTCTCTATTTTGAATCCTGCTTGTCGAAACAACACTTTGCGAAGCTTAAACATTCCGTAATTCCAAAGAAACTGCAACGTACAGGAAAGCCATCTACAAGCATTGAAACAATGCACAATTCTCTAAATTGAGTCCTGCTTGTCGAAACAATACTTTGCCAAGCTTAAACATTCCCTAATTCCAAAAAAACTGCAAATTACAGACAATCCATTTACAAGCATTGGAACAATGCGCAATTCATTATAATGAAGACTGTGTGTCCAAAGAACACTCTGTGATGCTTGATGCATTCCATAATTCCAAAGCGACCGGAAATTTCTAAAGAGCTATTTACAAGCATTGAAACCATTCCTAATTCATATTGATTAGGCCATTTTTGTCAAAAAAATTCTCTAGGATGTTTTAAACATTACAGAATTCCCAAGAAGCCGCAAGTTTTAGATAAGCAATTTTCCATCTTTGAAGCAATGCGCAATTCACGATAAACGGGCCCGTTTGTCCATAGAAGACATTGCGATTCTAAAAAATTATACAAATCCCAAGAAATCGCACATTTCAAAATAGCTGGTTAGGAGGAATAAAACCTTGCCCAATTCTCTATAGAGAAGTCAGTTTGTCGAAAGAGCTCTTTGCCATGCTTAAACTATTCCTTAATTCCAAATGCACTGCGAATTACTGGAAAGCCATCTACAAGCATTGAAACAATGTACAATTCTCTAAATTGAGTCCTGCTTGTCGAAACAACACTTTTCCAAGCTTAAACATTCATTAATTCCAAAAAAAATGCAAATAACAGAAAAGCCATTTACAAGCATTGAAACAATGCGCAATTCATTATAATGAAGCCTGTGTGTCCAAAGAACACTCTGTGATGCTTTGATGCATTCCATAATTCCAAAGAGACCTAAAATTTCTAAAGAGCTATTTACAAGCATTGAAACAATTCCTAATTCATATTGATTAGGCCATTTGTCGAAAAAATACTCTACGATGTTTGAAACATTTCAGAATTCCCAAGAAGCCGCAAATTTTAGATGAGCCATTTTCCATCTTGGAAGAAATGCGCAATTCACGATAAAGGGGCCCGTTTGTCCATAGAAGACATTGCGATTCTAAAATATTATACAAATCCCAAGAAATCGCAAATTTCAAAGTAGTTGGTTAGAAGGAATAAAACCTTGCCCAATTCTCTATAGAGAGGTCAGTTTGTCGAAAGAGCTCTTTGCCATGCTTAAACTATTCCTTAATTCCAAATGCACCGCGAATTACTGGAAAGCCATCTACAAGCATTGAAACAATGCACAATTCTCTAAATTGAGTCCTGCTTGTCGAAACAACACTTTGCGAAGCTTAAACCTTCCGTAATTCCAAAGAAACCGCAAATTACAGGAAAGTCATCTACAAGCATTGAAACAATGCACAATTCTCTATATTGAATCTTGCTTGTCGAAACAACACTTTTCCAAGCTTAAACATTCCCTAATTCCAAAAAAACTGCAAATTACAGAAAAGCCATTTACAAGCATTGAAACAATGCGCAATTCATTATAATGAAGCCTGTGTGTCCAAAGAACACTCTGTGATGCTTGATGCATTCCATAATTCCAAAGAGACCGGAAATTTCTAAAGAGCTATTTACAAGCATTGAAACAATTCCTAATTCATATTGATTAGGCCATTTTTGTCAAAAAAATACTCTAGGATGTTTTAAACATTACAGATTTCCAAAGAAGCCGCAAGTTTTAGAAAAGCAATTTTACATCTTGGAAGCAATGCACAATTCACGATAAACGGGCCCGTTTGTCCATAGAAGACATTGCGATTCTAAAAAATTATACAAATCCCAAGATATCGCAAATTTCAAATTAGCTGGTTAGAAGGAATAAAACCTTGCCCAATTCTCTATAGAGAGGTCAGTTTGTTGAAAGAGCTCTTTTCCATCCTTAAACTATTCCTTAATTGAAAATGCACCGCCAATTACAGAAAAGCCATTTACAAGCATTGAAACAATGCACAATTCTCTAAATTGAGTCCTGCTTGTCGAAACAACACTTTGCGAAGCTTAAACCTTCCGTAATTCCAAAGAAACCGCAAATTACAGGAAAGCCATCTACAAGCATTGAAACAATGCACAATTCTCTATATTGAATCCTGCTTGTCGAAACAACACTTTGCGAAGCATAAACATTCCGTAATTCGAAAGAAACCGCAAATTACAGAAAAGCCATTTACAAGCATTGAAACAATGCACAATTCTCTATTTTGAATCCTGCTTGTCGAAACAACACTTTGCGAAGCTTAAACATTCCGTAATTCCAAAGAAACTGCAACGTACAGGAAAGCCATCTACAAGCATTGAAACAATGCACAATTCTCTAAATTGAGTCCTGCTTGTCGAAACAATACTTTGCCAAGCTTAAACATTCCCTAATTCCAAAAAAACTGCAAATTACAGACAATCCATTTACAAGCATTGGAACAATGCGCAATTCATTATAATGAAGACTGTGTGTCCAAAGAACACTCTGTGATGCTTGATGCATTCCATAATTCCAAAGCGACCGGAAATTTCTAAAGAGCTATTTACAAGCATTGAAACCATTCCTAATTCATATTGATTAGGCCATTTTTGTCAAAAAAATTCTCTAGGATGTTTTAAACATTACAGAATTCCCAAGAAGCCGCAAGTTTTAGATAAGCAATTTTCCATCTTTGAAGCAATGCGCAATTCACGATAAACGGGCCCGTTTGTCCATAGAAGACATTGCGATTCTAAAAAATTATACAAATCCCAAGAAATCGCACATTTCAAAATAGCTGGTTAGGAGGAATAAAACCTTGCCCAATTCTCTATAGAGAAGTCAGTTTGTCGAAAGAGCTCTTTGCCATGCTTAAACTATTCCTTAATTCCAAATGCACTGCGAATTACTGGAAAGCCATCTACAAGCATTGAAACAATGTACAATTCTCTAAATTGAGTCCTGCTTGTCGAAACAACACTTTTCCAAGCTTAAACATTCATTAATTCCAAAAAAAATGCAAATAACAGAAAAGCCATTTACAAGCATTGAAACAATGAGCAATTCATTATAATGAAGCCTGTGTGTCCAAAGAACACTCTGTGATGCTTGATGCATTCCATAATTCCAAAGAGACCGGAAATTTCTAAAGAGCTATTTACAAGCATTGAAACAATTCCTAATTCATATTGATTAGGCCATTTTTGTCAAAAAAATACTCTAGGATGTTTTAAACATTACAGATTTCCCAAGAAGCCGCAAGTTTTAGAAAAGCAATTTTACATCTTGGAAGCAATGCACAATTCACGATAAACGGGCCCGTTTGTCCATAGAAGACATTGCGATTCTAAAAAATTATACAAATCCCAAGATATCGCAAATTTCAAATTAGCTGGTTAGAAGGAATAAAACCTTGCCCAATTCTCTATAGAGAGGTCAGTTTGTCGAAAGAGCTCTTTGCCATCCTTAAACTATTCCTTAATTCAAAATGCACCGCCAATTACAGAAAAGCCATTTACAAGCATTGAAACAATACACAATTCTCTAAATTGAGTCCTGCTTGTCGAAACAACACTTTGCGAAGCTTAAACCTTCCGTAATTCCAAAGAAACCGCAAATTACAGGAAAGCCATCTACAAGCATTGAAACAATGCACAATTCTCTATATTGAATCCTGCTTGTCGAAACAACACTTTGCGAAGCGTAAACACTCCGTAATTCGAAAGAAACCGCAAATTACAGAAAAGCCATTTACAAGCATTGAAACAATGCACAATTCTCTATATTGAATCCTGCTTGTCGAAACAACACTTTGCGAAGCTTAAACATTCCGTAATTCCAAAGAAACCGCAACGTACAGGAAAGCCATCTACAAGCATTGAAACAATGCACAATTCTCTAAATTGAGTCCTGCTTGTCGAAACAATACTTTGCCAAGCTTAAACATTCCCTAATTCCAAAAAAACTGCAAATTACAGACAATCCATTTACAAGCATTGGAACAATGCGCAATTCATTATAATGAAGCCTGTGTGTCCAAAGAACACTCTGTGATGCTTGATGCATTCCATAATTCCAAAGCGACCGGAAATTTCTAAAGAGCTATTTACAAGCATTGAAACCATTCCTAATTCATATTGATTAGGCCATTTTTGTCAAAAAAATACTCTAGGATGTTTTAAACATTACAGAATTCCCAAGAAGCCGCAAGTTTTAGATAAGCAATTTTCCATCTTGGAAGCAATGCGCAATTCACGATAAACGGGCCTGTTTGTCCATAGAAGACATTGCGATTTTAAAAAATTATACAAATCCCAAGAAATCGCACATTTCAAAATAGCTGGTTAGAAGGAATAAAACCTTGCCCAATTCTCTATAGAGAAGTCAGTTTGTCGAAAGAGCTCTTTGCCATGCTTAAACTATTCCTTAATTCCAAATGCACCGCGAATTACTGGAAAGCCATCTACAAGCATTGAAACAATGCACAATTCTCTAAATTGAGTCCTGCTTGTCGAAACAATACTTTGAAAAAGCTTAAACATTCATTACTTCCAAAAAAACTGCAAATTACAGAAAAGCCATTTACTAGCATTGAAACAATGCTCAATAATTATAATGAAGCCTGTGTGTCCAAAGAACACTCTGTGATGCTTGATGCATTCCATAATTCCAAAGAGACCGGAAATTTCTAAAGAGCTATTTACAAGCATTGAAACAATTCCTAATTCATATTGATTAGGCCATTTGTCGAAAAGATACTCTAGGATGTTTGAAACATTACAGAATTCCCAAGAAGCCGCAAGTTTTAGATAAGCAATTATCCATCTTGGAAGCAATGCGCAATTCACGATAAAGGGGCCCGTTTGTCCATAGAAGACATTGTGATTCTAAAAAATTATACAATTCCCAAGAAATCGCAAATTTCAAAGTAGTTGGTTAGAAGGAATAAAACCTTGCCCAATTCTTTATAGAGAGGTCAGTTTGTCGAAAGAGCTCTTTGCCATGCTTAAACTATTCCTTAATTCCAAATGCACCGCGAATTACTGCAAAGCCATCTACAAGCATTGAAACAATGCACAATTCTCTAAATTGAGTCCTGCTTGTCGAAACAACACTTTGCCAAGAATAAACATTCATTTTTCCAAAAAAACTGCAAATTACAGAAAAGCCATTTACCGGCATTGAAACAATGCGCAATTCATAATAATGAAGCCTGTGTGTCCAAAGAACACTCTGTGATGCTTTGATGCATTCCATAATTCCAAAGAGACCTAAAATTTCTAAAGAGCTATTTACAAGCATTGAAACAATTCCTAATTCATATTGATTAGGCCATTTGTCGAAAAAATACTCTACGATGTTTGAAACATTTCAGAATTCCCAAGAAGCCGCAAATTTTAGATAAGCCATTTTCCATCTTGGAAGAAATGCGCAATTCACGATAAAGGGGCCCGTTTGTCCATAGAAGACATTGCGATTCTAAAAAATTATACAAATCCCAAGAAATCGCAAATTTCAAAGTAGTTGGTTAGAAGGAATAAAACCTTGCCCAATTCTCTATAGAGAGGTCAGTTTGTCGAAAGAGCTCTTTGTCATGCTTAAACTATTCCTTAATTCCAAATGCACCGCGAATTACTGGAAAGCCATCTACAAGCATTGAAACAATGCACAATTCTCTAAATTGAGTCCTGCTTGTCGAAACAACACTTTGCCAAGCTTAAACATTAATTAATTCCAAAAAAAATGCAAATTACAGAAAAGCCATTTACAAGCATTGAAACAATGCGCAATTCATTATAATGAAGCCTGTGTGTCCAAAGAACACTCTGTGATGCTTGATGCATTCCAAAATTCCAAAGAGACCGGAAATTTCTAAAGAGCTATTTACAAGCATTGAAACAATTCCTAATTCATATTGATTAAGCCATTTTTGTCAAAAAAATACTCTAGGATGTTTTAAACATTACAGATTTCCCAAGAAGCCGCAAGTTTTAGAAAAGCAATTTTACATCTTGGAAGCAATGCACAATTCACGATAAACGGGCCCGTTTGTCCATAGAAGACATTGCGATTCTAAAAAATTATACAAATCCCAAGAAATCGCAAATTTCAAATTAGCTGGTTAGAAGGAATAAAACCTTGCCCAATTCTCTATAGAGAGGTCAGTTTGTCGAAAGAGCTCTTTTCCATCCTTAAACTATTCCTTAATTCAAAATGCACCGCCAATTACAGAAAAGCCATTTACAAGCATTGAAACAATGCACAATTCTCTAAATTGAGTCCTGCTTGTCGAAACAACACTTTGCGAAGCTTAAACCTTCCGTAATTCCAAAGAAACTGCAAATTACAGGAAAGCCATCTACAAGCATTGAAACAATGCACAATTCTCTATATTGAATCCTGCTTGTCGAAACAACACTTTGCGAATCATAAACATTCCGTAATTCGAAAGAAACCGCAAATTACAGAAAAGCCATTTACAATAATTGAAACAATGCACAATTCTCTATATTGAATCCTGCTTGTCGAAACAACACTTTACGAAGCTTAAACTATTCCTTAATTCCAAATGCACCGCAAATTACACAAAAGCCATTTACAAGCATTGAAACAATGCACAATTCTCTATATTGAATCCTGCTTGTCGAAACAACACTTTGCCAAGAATAAACATTCATTAGTTCCAAAAAAACTGCAAATTACAGAAAAGCCATTTACTAGCATTGAAACAATGCGCAATTCATTATAATGAAGCCTGTGTGTCCAAAGAACACTCTGTGATGCTTTGATGCATTCCATAATTCCAAAGAGACCTGAAATTTCTAAAGAGCTATTTACAAGCATTGAAACAATTCCTAATTAATATTGATTAGGCCATTTGTCGAAAAAATACTCTACGATGTTTGAAACATTTCAGAATTCCCAAGAAGCCGCAAATTTTAGACAAGCCATTTTCCATCTTGGAAGAAATGCGCAATTCACGATAAAGGGGCCCGTTTGTCCATAGAAGACATTGCGATTCTAAAAAATTATACAAATCCCAAGAAATCGCAAATTTCAAAATAGCTGGTTAGAAGGAATAAAACCTTGCCCAATTCTCTATAGAGAGGTCAGTTTGTCGAAAGAGCTCTTTGCCATGCTTAAACTATTCCTTAATTCCAAATGCACCGCGAATTACTGGAAAGCCATCTACAAGCATTGAAACAATGCACAATTCTCTAAATTGAGTCCTGCTTGTCGAAACAACACTTTGCCAAGCTTAAACATTCATTAATTCAAAAAAAAATGCAAATTACAGAAAAGCCATTTACAAGCATTGAAACAATGCGCAATTCATTATAATGAAGCCTGTGTGTCCAAAGAACACTCTGTGATGCTTGATGCATTCCAAAATTCCAAAGAGACCGGAAATTTCTAAAGAGCTATTTACAAGCATTGAAACAATTCCTAATTCATATTGATTAGGCCATTTTTAACAAAAAAATACTCTAGGATGTTTGAAACATTACAGAATTCCCAAGAAGAAGCAAATATTAGATAAGACATTTTCCATCTTGGAAGCAATGCGCAATTCACGATAAAGGGGAACGTTTGTCAATATAAGACATTGCGAATCTAAAAAATTATACAAATCCTAAGAAGTCGCAAATTTCAAAATAGCTGGTTAGAAGGAATAAAACCTTGCCCAATTCTCTATAGAGAGGTCAGTTTGTCGAAAGAGCTCTTTGCCATGCTTAAACTGTTCCTTAATTCCAAATGCACCGCAAATTACACAAAAGCCATTTACAACAATTGAAACAATGCATAATTCTCTAAATTAAGTCCTGCTTGTCGAAACAACACTTTGCGAAGCTTAAACCTTCCGTAATTCCAAAGAAACCGCAAATTACAGGAAAGTCATCTACAAGCATTGAAACAATGCACAATTCTCTATATTGAATCCTGCTTGTCGAAACAACACTTTGCCAAGCTTAAACATTCCCTAATTCCAAAAAAACTGCAAATTACAGAAAAGCCATTTACAAGCATTGAAACAATGCGCAATTCATTATAATGAAGCCTGTGTGTCCAAAGATCACTCTGTGATGCTTGATGCATTCCATAATTCCAAAGAGACCGGAAATTTCTAAAGAGCTATTTACAAGCATTGAAACAATTCCTAATTCATATTGATTAGGCCATTTTTGTCAAAAAAATTCTCTAGGATGTTTTAAACATTACAGAATTCCCAAGAAGCCGCAAGTTTTAGATAAGCAATTTTCCATCTTTGAAGCAATGCGCAATTCACGATAAACGGGCCCGTTTGTCCATAGAAGACATTGCGATTCTAAAAAATTATACAAATCCCAAGAAGTCGCACATTTCAAAATAGCTGGTTAGAAGGAATAAAACCTTGCCCAATTCTCTATAGAGAAGTCAGTTTGTCGAAAGAGCTCTTTGCCATGCTTAAACTATTCCTTAATTCCAAATGCACTGAGAATTACTGGAAAGCCATTTACAAGCATTGAAACAATGCACAATTCTCTAAATTGAGTCCTGCTTGTCGAAACAACACTTTTCCAAGCTTAAACATTCATTAATTCCAAAAAAAATGCAAATTACAGAAAAGCCATTTACAAGCATTGAAACAATGCGCAATTCATTATAATGAAGCCTGTGTGTCCAAAGAACACTCTGTGATGCTTGATGCATTCCATAACTCCAAAGAGACCGGAAATTTCTAAAGAGCTATTTACAAGCATTGAAACAATTCCTAATTCATATTGATTAGGCCATTTTTGTCAAAAAAATTCTCTAGGATGTTTTAAACATTACAGATTTCCCAAGAAGCCGCAAGTTTTAGAAAAGCAATTTTACATCTTGGAAGCAATGCACAATTCACGATAAACGGGCCCGTTTGTCCATAGAAGACATTGCGATTCTAAAAAATTATACAAATCCCAAGATATCGCAAATTTCAAATTAGCTGGTTAGAAGGAATAAAACCTTGCCCAATTCTCTATAGAGAGGTCAGTTTGTCGAAAGAGCTCTTTGCCATCCTTAAACTATTCCTTAATTCAAAATGCACCGCCAATTACAGAAAAGCCATTTACAAGCATTGAAACAATACACAATTCTCTAAATTGAGTCCTGCTTGTCGAAACAACACTTTGCGAAGCTTAAACCTTCCGTAATTCCAAAGAAACCGCAAATTACAGGAAAGCCATCTACAAGCATTGAAACAATGCACAATTCTCTATATTGAATCCTGCTTGTCGAAACAACACTTTGCGAAGCATAAACATTCCGTAATTCGAAAGAAACCGCAAATTACAGAAAAGCCATTTACAAGCATTGAAACAATGCACAATTCTCTATATTGAATCCTGCTTGTCGAAACAACACTTTGCGAAGCTTAAACATTCCGTAATTCCAAAGAAACTGCAACGTACAGGAAAGCCATCTACAAGCATTGAAACAATGCACAATTCTCTAAATTGAGTCCTGCTTGTCGAAACAATACTTTGCCAAGCTTAAACATTCCCTAATTCCAAAAAAACTGCAAATTACAGACAATCCATTTACAAGCATTGGAACAATGCGCAATTCATTATAATGAAGCCTGTGTGTCCAAAGAACACTCTGTGATGCTTGATGCATTCCATAATTCCAAAGCGACCGGAAATTTCTAAAGAGCTATTTACAAGCATTGAAACCATTCCTAATTCATATTGATTAGGCCATTTTTGTCAAAAAAATACTCTAGGATGTTTTAAACATTACAGAATTCCCAAGAAGCCGCAAGTTTTAGATAAGCAATTTTCCATCTTGGAAGCAATGCGCAATTCACGATAAACGGGCCTGTTTGTCCATAGAAGACATTGCGATTTTAAAAAATTATACAAATCCCAAGAAATCGCACATTTCAAAATAGCTGGTTAGAAGGAATAAAACCTTGCCCAATTCTCTATAGAGAAGTCAGTTTGTCGAAAGAGCTCTTTGCCATGCTTAAACTATTCCTTAATTCCAAATGCACCGCGAATTACTGGAAAGCCATCTACAAGCATTGAAACAATGCACAATTCTCTAAATTGAGTCCTGCTTGTCGAAACAATACTTTGAAAAAGCTTAAACATTCATTACTTCCAAAAAAACTGCAAATTACAGAAAAGCCATTTACTAGCATTGAAACAATGCTCAATAATTATAATGAAGCCTGTGTGTCCAAAGAACACTCTGTGATGCTTGATGCATTCCATAATTCCAAAGAGACCGGAAATTTCTAAAGAGCTATTTACAAGCATTGAAACAATTCCTAATTCATATTGATTAGGCCATTTGTCGAAAAGATACTCTAGGATGTTTGAAACATTACAGAATTCCCAAGAAGCCGCAAGTTTTAGATAAGCAATTATCCATCTTGGAAGCAATGCGCAATTCACGATAAAGGGGCCCGTTTGTCCATAGAAGACATTGTGATTCTAAAAAATTATACAATTCCCAAGAAATCGCAAATTTCAAAGTAGTTGGTTAGAAGGAATAAAACCTTGCCCAATTCTCTATAGAGAGGTCAGTTTGTCGAAAGAGCTCTTTGCCATGCTTAAACTATTCCTTAATTCCAAATGCACCGCGAATTACTGCAAAGCCATCTACAAGCATTGAAACAATGCACAATTCTCTAAATTGAGTCCTGCTTGTCGAAACAACACTTTGCCAAGAATAAACATTCATTTTTCCAAAAAAACTGCAAATTACAGAAAAGCCATTTACCGGCATTGAAACAATGCGCAATTCATTATAATGAAGCCTGTGTGTCCAAAGAACACTCTGTGATGCTTTGATGCATTCCATAATTCCAAAGAGACCTAAAATTTCTAAAGAGCTATTTACAAGCATTGAAACAATTCCTAATTCATATTGATTAGGCCATTTGTCGAAAAAATACTCTACGATGTTTGAAACATTACAGAATTCCCAAGAAGCCGCAAATTTCAGATAAGCCGTTTTCCATCTTGGAAGAAATGCGCAATTCACGATAAAGGGGCCCGTTTGTCCATAGAAGACATTGCGATTCTAAAAAATTATACAAATCCCAAGAAATCGCAAATTTCAAAGTAGTTGGTTAGAAGGAATAAAACCTTGCCCAATTCTCTATAGAGAGGTCAGTTTGTCGAAAGAGCTCTTTGTCATGCTTAAACTATTCCTTAATTCCAAATGCACCGCGAATTACTGGAAAGCCATCTACAAGCATTGAAACAATGCACAATTCTCTAAATTGAGTCCTGCTTGTCGAAACAACACTTTGCCAAGCTTAAACATTAATTAATTCCAAAAAAAATGCAAATTACAGAAAAGCCATTTACAAGCATTGAAACAATGCGCAATTCATTATAATGAAGCCTGTGTGTCCAAAGAACACTCTGTGATGCTTGATGCATTCCAAAATTCCAAAGAGACCGGAAATTTCTAAAGAGCTATTTACAAGCATTGAAACAATTCCTAATTCATATTGATTAAGCCATTTTTGTCAAAAAAATACTCTAGGATGTTTTAAACATTACAGATTTCCCAAGAAGCCGCAAGTTTTAGAAAAGCAATTTTACATCTTGGAAGCAATGCACAATTCACGATAAACGGGCCCGTTTGTCCATAGAAGACATTGCGATTCTAAAAAATTATACAAATCCCAAGAAATCGCAAATTTCAAATTAGCTGGTTAGAAGGAATAAAACCTTGCCCAATTCTCTATAGAGAGGTCAGTTTGTCGAAAGAGCTCTTTTCCATCCTTAAACTATTCCTTAATTCAAAATGCACCGCCAATTACAGAAAAGCCATTTACAAGCATTGAAACAATGCACAATTCTCTAAATTGAGTCCTGCTTGTCGAAACAACACTTTGCGAAGCTTAAACCTTCCGTAATTCCAAAGAAACTGCAAATTACAGGAAAGCCATCTACAAGCATTGAAACAATGCACAATTCTCTATATTGAATCCTGCTTGTCGAAACAACACTTTGCGAATCATAAACATTCCGTAATTCGAAAGAAACCGCAAATTACAGAAAAGCCATTTACAATAATTGAAACAATGCACAATTCTCTATATTGAATCCTGCTTGTCGAAACAACACTTTACGAAGCTTAAACTATTCCTTAATTCCAAATGCACCGCAAATTACACAAAAGCCATTTACAAGCATTGAAACAATGCACAATTCTCTATATTGAATCCTGCTTGTCGAAACAACACTTTGCCAAGAATAAACATTCATTAGTTCCAAAAAAACTGCAAATTACAGAAAAGCCATTTACTAGCATTGAAACAATGCGCAATTCATTATAATGAAGCCTGTGTGTCCAAAGAACACTCTGTGATGCTTTGATGCATTCCATAATTCCAAAGAGACCTGAAATTTCTAAAGAGCTATTTACAAGCATTGAAACAATTCCTAATTAATATTGATTAGGCCATTTGTCGAAAAAATACTCTACGATGTTTGAAACATTTCAGAATTCCCAAGAAGCCGCAAATTTTAGACAAGCCATTTTCCATCTTGGAAGAAATGCGCAATTCACGATAAAGGGGCCCGTTTGTCCATAGAAGACATTGCGATTCTAAAAAATTATACAAATCCCAAGAAATCGCAAATTTCAAAATAGCTGGTTAGAAGGAATAAAACCTTGCCCAATTCTCTATAGAGAGGTCAGTTTGTCGGAAGAGCTCTTTGCCATGCTTAAACTATTCCTTAATTCCAAATGCACCGCGAATTACTGGAAAGCCATCTACAAGCATTGAAACAATGCACAATTCTCTAAATTGAGTCCTGCTTGTCGAAACAACACTTTGCCAAGCTTAAACATTCATTAATTCAAAAAAAAATGCAAATTACAGAAAAGCCATTTACAAGCATTGAAACAATGCGCAATTCATTATAATGAAGCCTGTGTGTCCAAAGAACACTCTGTGATGCTTGATGCATTCCAAAATTCCAAAGAGACCGGAAATTTCTAAAGAGCTATTTACAAGCATTGAAACAATTCCTAATTCATATTGATTAGGCCATTTTTAACAAAAAAATACTCTAGGATGTTTGAAACATTACAGAATTCCCAAGAAGAAGCAAATATTAGATAAGACATTTTCCATCTTGGAAGCAATGCGCAATTCACGATAAAGGGGAACGTTTGTCAATATAAGACATTGCGAATCTAAAAAATTATACAAATCCTAAGAAGTCGCAAATTTCAAAATAGCTGGTTAGAAGGAATAAAACCTTGCCCAATTCTCTATAGAGAGGTCAGTTTGTCGAAAGAGCTCTTTGCCATGCTTAAACTGTTCCTTAATTCCAAATGCACCGCAAATTACACAAAAGCCATTTACAACAATTGAAACAATGCATAATTCTCTAAATTAAGTCCTGCTTGTCGAAACAACACTTTGCGAAGCTTAAACCTTCCGTAATTCCAAAGAAACCGCAAATTACAGGAAAGTCATCTACAAGCATTGAAACAATGCACAATTCTCTATATTGAATCCTGCTTGTCGAAACAACACTTTGCCAAGCTTAAACATTCCCTAATTCCAAAAAAAATGCAAATTACAGAAAAGCCATTTACAAGCATTGAAACAATGCGCAATTCATTATAATGAAGCCTGTGTGTCCAAAGAACACTCTGTGATGCTTGATGCATTCCATAATTCCAAAGAGACCGGAAATTTCTAAAGAGCTATTTACAAGCATTGAAACAATTCCTAATTCATATTGATTAGGCCATTTTTGTCAAAAAAATTCTCTAGGATGTTTTAAACATTACAGAATTCCCAAGAAGCCGCAAGTTTTAGATAAGCAATTTTCCATCTTTGAAGCAATGCGCAATTCACGATAAACGGGCCCGTTTGTCCATAGAAGACATTGCGATTCTAAAAAATTATACAAATCCCAAGAAGTCGCACATTTCAAAATAGCTGGTTAGAAGGAATAAAACCTTGCCCAATTCTCTATAGAGAAGTCAGTTTGTCGAAAGAGCTCTTTGCCATGCTTAAACTATTCCTTAATTCCAAATGCACTGAGAATTACTGGAAAGCCATTTACAAGCATTGAAACAATGCACAATTCTCTAAATTGAGTCCTGCTTGTCGAAACAACACTTTTCCAAGCTTAAACATTCATTAATTCCAAAAAAAATGCAAATTACAGAAAAGCCATTTACAAGCATTGAAACAATGCGCAATTCATTATAATGAAGCCTGTGTGTCCAAAGAACACTCTGTGATGCTTGATGCATTCCATAACTCCAAAGAGACCGGAAATTTCTAAAGAGCTATTTACAAGCATTGAAACAATTCCTAATTCATATTGATTAGGCCATTTTTGTCAAAAAAATTCTCTAGGATGTTTTAAACATTACAGATTTCCCAAGAAGCCGCAAGTTTTAGAAAGCAATTTTACATCTTGGAAGCAATGCACAATTCACGATAAACGGGCCCGTTTGTCCATAGAAGACATTGCGATTCTAAAAAATTATACAAATCCCAAGAAATCGCAAATTTCAAATTAGCTGGTTAGAAGGAATAAAACCTTGCCCAATTCTCTATAGAGAGGTCAGTTTGTCGAAAGAGCTCTTTGCCATCCTTAAACTATTCCTTAATTCAAAATGCACCGCCAATTTCAGAAAAGCCATTTACAAGCATTGAAACAATGCACAATTCTCTAAATTGAGTCCTGCTTGTCGAAACAACACTTTGCGAAGCTTAAACCTTCCGTAATTCCAAAGAAACCGCAAATTACAGGAAAGCCATCTACAAGCATTGAAACAATGCACAATTCTCTATATTGAATCCTGCTTGTCGAAACAACACTTTGCGAAGCATAAACATTCCGTAATTCGAAAGAATCCGCAAATTACAGAAAAGCCATTTACAAGCATTGAAACAATGCACAATTCTCTATATTGAATCCTGCTTGTCGAAACAACACTTTGCGAAGCTTAAACATTCCGTAATTCCAAAGAAACTGCAACGTACAGGAAAGCCATCTACAAGCATTGAAACAATGCACAATTCTCTAAATTGAGTCCTGCTTGTCGAAACAATACTTTGCCAAGCTTAAACATTCCCTAATTCCAAAAAAACTGCAAATTACAGACAATCCATTTACAAGCATTGGAACAATGCGCAATTCATTATAATGAAGCCTGTGTGTCCAAAGAACACTCTGTGATGCTTGATGCATTCCATAATTCCAAAGCGACAGGAAATTTCTAAAGAGCTATTTACAAGCATTGAAACCATTCCTAATTCATATTGATTAGGCCATTTTTGTCAAAAAAATACTCTAGGATGTTTTAAACATTACAGAATTCCCAAGAAGCCGCAAGTTTTAGATAAGCAATTTTCCATCTTGGAAGCAATGCGCAATTCACGATAAACGGGCCCGTTTGTCCATAGAAGACATTGCGATTTTAAAAAATTATACAAATCCCAAGAAATCGCACATTTCAAAATAGCTGGTTAGAAGGAATAAAACCTTGCCCAATTCTCTATAGAGAAGTCAGTTTGTCGAAAGAGCTCTTTGCCATGCTTAAACTATTCCTTAATTCCAAATGCACGCGAATTACTGGAAAGCCATCTACAAGCATTGAAACAGTGCACAATTCTCTAAATTGAGTCCTGCTTGTCGAAACAACACTTTTCCAAGCTTAAACATTCATTAATTCCAAAAAAAATGCAAATTACAGAAAAGCCATTTACAAGCATTGAAACAATGCGCAATTCATTATAATGAAGCCTGTGTGTCCAAAGAACACTCTGTGATGCTTGATGCATTCCAAAATTCCAAAGAGACCGGAAATTTCTAAAGAGCTATTTACAAGCATTGAAACAATTCCTAATTCATATTGATTAGGCCATTTTTATCAAAAAAATACTCTAGGATGTTTGAAACATTACAGAATTCCCAAGAAGAAGCAAATTTTAGATAAGACATTTTCCATCTTGGAAGCAATGCGCAATTCACGATAAAGGGGAACGTTTGTCCATATAAGACATTGCGAATCTAAAAAATTATACAAATCCTAAGAAGTCGCAAATTTCAAAATAGCTGGTTAGAAGGAATAAAACCTTGCCCAATTCTCTATAGAGAGGTCAGTTTGTCGAAAGAGCTCTTTGCCATGCTTAAACTGTTCCTTAATTCCAAATGCACCGCAAATTACACAAAAGCCATTTACAACAATTGAAACAATGCACAATTCTCTAAATTAAGTCCTGCTTGTCGAAACAACACTTTGCGAAGCTTAAACCTTCCGTAATTCCAAAGAAACCGCAAATTACAGGAAAGTCATCTACAAGCATTGAAACAATGCACAATTCTCTATATTGAATCCTGCTTGTCGAAACAACACTTTGCCAAGCTTAAACATTCCCTAATTCCAAAAAAACTGCAAATTACAGAATAGCCATTTACAAGCATTGAAACAATGCGCAATTCATTATAATGAAGCCTGTGTGTCCAAAGAACACTCTGTGATGCTTGATGCATTCCATAATTCCAAAGAGACCGGAAATTTCTAAAGAGCTATTTACAAGCATTGAAACAATTCCTAATTCATATTGATTAGGCCATTTTTGTCAAAAAAATACTCTAGGATGTTTTAAACATTACAGATTTCCCAAGAAGCCGCAAGTTTTAGAAAAGCAATTTTACATCTTGGAAGCAATGCACAATTCACGATAAACGGGCCCGTTTGTCCATAGAAGACATTGCGATTCTAAAAATTTATACAAATCCCAAGAAATCGCAAAGTTCAAATTAGCTGGTTAGAAGGAATAAAACCTTGCCCAATTCTCTATAGAGAGGTCAGTTTGTCGAAAGAGCTCTTTTCCATCCTTAAACTATTCCTTAATTCAAAATGCACCGCCAATTACAGAAAAGCCATTTACAAGCATTGAAACAATGCACAATTCTCTAAATTGAGTCCTGCTTGTCGAAACAACACTGTGCGAAGCTTAAACCTTCCGTAATTCCAAAGAAACCGCAAATTACAGGAAAGCCATCTACAAGCATTGAAACAATGCACAATTCTCTATATTGAATCCTGCTTGTCGAAACAACACTTTGCGAAGCATAAACATTCCGTAATTCGAAAGAAACCGCAAATTACAGAAAAGCCATTTACAAGCATTGAAACAATGCACAATTCTCTATTTTGAATCCTGCTTGTCGAAACAACACTTTGCGAAGCTTAGACATTCCGTAATTCCAAAGAAACTGCAACGTACAGGAAAGCCATCTACAAGCATTGAAACAATGCACAATTCTCTAAATTGAGTCCTGCTTGTCGAAACAATACTTTGCCAAGCTTAAACATTCCCTAATTCCAAAAAAACTGCAAATTACAGACAATCCATTTACAAGCATTGGAACAATGCGCAATTCATTATAATGAAGCCTGTGTGTCCAAAGAACACTCTGTGATGCTTGATGCATTCCATAATTCCAAAGCGACCGGAAATTTCTAAAGAGCTATTTACAAGCATTGAAACCATTCCTAATTCATATTGATTAGGCCATTTTTGTCAAAAAAATTCTCTAGGATGTTTTAAACATTACAGAATTCCCAAGAAGCCGCAAGTTTTAGATAAGCAATTTTCCATCTTCGAAGCAATGCGCAATTCACGATAAACGGGCCCGTTTGTCCATAGAAGACATTGCGATTCTAAAAAATTATACAAATCCCAAGAAATCGCACATTTCAAAATAGCTGGTTAGAAGGAATAAAACCTTGCCCAATTCTCTATAGAGAAGTCAGTTTGTCGAAAGAGCTCTTTGCCATGCTTAAACTATTCATTAATTCCATATGCACTGCGAATTACTGGAAAGCCATCTACAAGCATTGAAACAATGCACAATTCTCTAAATTGAGTCCTGCTTGTCGAAACAACACTTTTCCAAGCTTAAACATTCATTAATTCCAAAAAAAATGCAAATTACAGAAAAGCCATTTACAAGCATTGAAACAATGCGCAATTCATTATAATGAAGCCTGTGTGTCCAAAGAACACTCTGTGATGCTTGATGCATTCCATAATTCCAAAGAGACCGGAAATTTCTAAAGAGCTATTTACAAGCATTGAAACAATTCCTAATTCATATTGATTAGGCCATTTTTGTCAAAAAAATACTCTAGGATGTTTTAAACATTACAGATTTCCCAAGAAGCCGCAAGTTTTAGAAAGCAATTTTACATCTTGGAAGCAATGCACAATTCACGATAAACGGGCCCGTTTGTCCATAGAAGACATTGCGATTCTAAAAAATTATACAAATCCCAAGAAATCGCAAATTTCAAATTAGCTGGTTAGAAGGAATAAAACCTTGCCCAATTCTCTATAGAGAGGTCAGTTTGTCGAAAGAGCTCTTTGCCATCCTTAAACTATTCCTTAATTCAAAATGCACCGCCAATTTCAGAAAAGCCATTTACAAGCATTGAAACAATGCACAATTCTCTAAATTGAGTCCTGCTTGTCGAAACAACACTTTGCGAAGCTTAAACCTTCCGTAATTCCAAAGAAACCGCAAATTACAGGAAAGCCATCTACAAGCATTGAAACAATGCACAATTCTCTATATTGAATCCTGCTTGTCGAAACAACACTTTGCGAAGCATAAACATTCCGTAATTCGAAAGAAACCACAAATTACAGAAAAGCCATTTACAAGCATTGAAACAATGCACAATTCTCTATATTGAATCCTGCTTGTCGAAACAACACTTTGCGAAGCTTAAACATTCCGTAATTCCAAAGAAACTGCAACGTACAGGAAAGCCATCTACAAGCATTGAAACAATGCACAATTCTCTAAATTGAGTCCTGCTTGTCGAAACAATACTTTGCCAAGCTTAAACATTCCCTAATTCCAAAAAAACTGCAAATTACAGACAATCCATTTACAAGCATTGGAACAATGCGCAATTCATTATAATGAAGCCTGTGTGTCCAAAGAACACTCTGTGATGCTTGATGCATTCCATAATTCCAAAGCGACCGGAAATTTCTAAAGAGCTATTTACAAGCATTGAAACCATTCCTAATTCATATTGATTAGGCCATTTTTGTCAAAAAAATACTCTAGGATGTTTTAAACATTACAGAATTCCCAAGAAGCCGCAAGTTTTAGATAAGCAATTTTCCATCTTGGAAGCAATGCGCAATTCACGATAAACGGGCCCGTTTGTCCATAGAAGACATTGCGATTTTAAAAAATTATACAAATCCCAAGAAATCGCACATTTCAAAATAGCTGGTTAGAAGGAATAAAACCTTGCCCAATTCTCTATAGAGAAGTCAGTTTGTCGAAAGAGCTCTTTGCCATGCTTAAACTATTCCTTAATTCCAAATGCACCGCGAATTACTGGAAAGCCATCTACAAGCATTGAAACAATGCACAATTCTCTAAATTGAGTCCTGCTTGTCGAAACAACACTTTTCCAAGCTTAAACATTCATTAATTCCAAAAAAAATGCAAATTACAGAAAAGCCATTTACAAGCATTGAAACAATGCGCAATTCATTATAATGAAGCCTGTGTGTCCAAAGAACACTCTGTGATGCTTGATGCATTCCAAAATTCCAAAGAGACCGGAAATTTCTAAAGAGCTATTTACAAGCATTGAAACAATTCCTAATTCATATTGATTAGGCCATTTTTATCAAAAAAATACTCTAGGATGTTTGAAACATTACAGAATTCCCAAGAAGAAGCAAATTTTAGATAAGACATTTTCCATCTTGGAAGCAATGCGCAATTCACGATAAAGGGGAACGTTTGTCCATATAAGACATTGCGATTCTAAAAAATTATACAAATCCCAAGAAGTCGCAAATTTCAAAATAGCTGGTTAGAAGGAATAAAACATTGCCCAATTCTCTATAGAGAGGTCAGTTTGTCGAAAGAGCTCTTTGCCATGCTTAAACTATTCCTTAATTCCAAATGCACCGTAAATTACACAAAAGCCATTTACAACCATTGAAACAATGCACAATTCTCTAGATTGAGTCCTGCTTGTCGAAACAACACTTTGCGAAGCTTAAACCTTCCGTAATTCCAAAGAAACCGCAAATTACAGGAAAGTCATCTACAAGCATTGAAACAATGCACAATTCTCTATATTGAATCCTGCTTATCGAAACAACACTTTGCGAAGCTCAAACATTCCCTAATTCCAAAAAAACTGCAAATTACAGAAAAGCCATTTAAAAGCATTGAAACAATGCGCAATTCATTATAATGAAGCCTGTGTGTCCAAAGAACACTCTTTGATGCTTGATGCATTCCATAATTCCAAAGAGACCGGAAATTTCTAAAGAGCTATTTACAAGCATTGAAACAATTCCTAATTCATATTGATTAGGCCATTTTTGTCAAAAAAATACTCTAGGATGTTTTAAACATTACAGATTTCCCAAGAAGCCGCAAGTTTTAGAAAAGCAATTTTCCATCTTGGAAGCAATGCACAATTCACGATAAACGGGCCCGTTTGTCCATAGAAGACATTGCGATTCTAAAAAATTATACAAATCCCAAGAAATCGCAAATTTCAAATTAGCTGGTTAGAAGGAATAAAACCTTGCCCAATTCTCTATAGAGAGGTCAGTTTGTCGAAAGAGCTCTTTGCCATCCTTAAACTATACCTTAATTCAAAATGCACCGCCAATTACAGAAAAGCCATTTACAAGCATTGAAACAATGCACAATTCTCTAAATTGAGTCCTGCTTGTCGAAACAACACTTTGCGAAGCTTAAACCTTCCGTAATTCCAAAGAAACCGCAAATTACAGGAAAGCCATCTACAAGCATTGAAACAATGCACAATTCTCTATATTGAATCCTGCTTGTCGAAACAACACTTTGCGAAGCATAAACATTCCGTAATTCGAAAGAAACCGCAAATTACAGAAAAGCCATTTACAAGCATTGAAACAATGCACAATTCTCTATATTGAATCCTGCTTGTCGAAACAACACTTTGCGAAGCTTAAACATTCCGTAATTCCAAAGAAACTGCAACGTACAGGAAAGCCATCTACAAGCATTGAAACAATGCACAATTCTCTATATTGAATCCTGCTTGTCGAAACAACACTTTGCGAAGCATAAACATTCCGTAATTCGAAAGAAACCGCAAATTACAGAAAAGCCATTTACAAGCATTGAAACCTTGCCCAATTCTCTATAGAGAAGTCAGTTTGTCGAAAGAGCTCTTTGCCATGCTTAAACTATTCCTTAATTCCAAATGCACCGCGAATTACTGGAAAGCCATCTACAAGCATTGAAACAATGCACAATTCTCTAAATTGAGTCCTGCTTGTCGAAACAACACTTTTCCAAGCTTAAACATTCATTAATTCCAAAAAAAATGCAAATTACAGAAAAGCCATTTACAAGCATTGAAACAATGCGCAATTCATTATAATGAAGCCTGTGTGTCCAAAGAACACTCTGTGATGCTTGATGCATTCCAAAATTCCAAAGAGACCGGAAATTTCTAAAGAGCTATTTACAAGCATTGAAACAATTCCTAATTCATATTGATTAGGCCATTTTTATCAAAAAAATACTCTAGGATGTTTGAAACAATACAGAATTCCCAAGAAGAAGCAAATTTTAGATAAGACATTTTCCATCTTGGAAGCAATGCGCAATTCACGATAAAGGGGAACGTTTGTCCATATAAGACATTGCGATTCTAAAAAATTATACAAATCCCAAGAAGTCGCAAATTTCAAAATAGCTGGTTAGAAGGAATAAAACATTGCCCAATTCTCTATAGAGAGGTCAGTTTGTCGAAAGAGCTCTTTGCCATGCTTAAACTATTCCTTAATTCCAAATGCACCGCAAATTACACAAAAGCCATTTACAACCATTGAAACAATGCACAATTCTCTAGATTGAGTCCTGCTTGTCGAAACAACACTTTGCGAAGCTTAAACCTTCCGTAATTCCAAAGAAACCGCAAATTACAGGAAAGTCATCTACAAGCATTGAAACAATGCACAATTCTCTATATTGAATCCTGCTTATCGAAACAACACTTTGCGAAGCTTAAACATTCCCTAATTCCAAAAAAACTGCAAATTACAGAAAAGCCATTTAAAAGCATTGAAACAATGCGCAATTCATTATAATGAAGCCTGTGTGTCCAAAGAACACTCTTTGATGCTTGATGCATTCCATAATTCCAAAGAGACCGGAAATTTCTAAAGAGCTATTTACAAGCATTGAAACAATTCCTAATTCATATTGATTAGGCCATTTTTGTCAAAAAAATACTCTAGGATGTTTTAAACATTACAGATTTCCCAAGAAGCCGCAAGTTTTAGAAAAGCAATTTTCCATCTTGGAAGCAATGCACAATTCACGATAAACGGGCCCGTTTGTCCATAGAAGACATTGCGATTCTAAAAAATTATACAAATCCCAAGAAATCGCAAATTTCAAATTAGCTGGTTAGAAGGAATTAAACCTTGCCCAATTCTCTATAGAGAGGTCAGTTTGTCGAAAGAGCTCTTTGCCATCCTTAAACTATACCTTAATTCAAAATGCACCGCCAATTACAGAAAAGCCATTTACAAGCATTGAAACAATGCACAATTCTCTAAATTGAGTCCTGCTTGTCGAAACAACACTTTGCGAAGCTTAAACCTTCCGTAATTCCAAAGAAACAGCAAATTACAGGAAAGCCATCTACAAGCATTGAAACAATGCACAATTCTCTATATTGAATCCTGCTTGTCGAAACAACACTTTGCGAAGCATAAACATTCCGTAATTCGAAAGAAACCGCAAATTACAGAAAAGCCATTTACAAGCATTGAAACAATGCACAATTCTCTATATTGAATCCTGCTTGTCGAAACAACACTTTGCGAAGCTTAAACATTCCGTAATTCCAAAGAAACTGCAACGTACAGGAAAGCCATCTACAAGCATTGAAACAATGCACAATTCTCTAAATTGAGTCCTGCTTGTCGAAACAATACTTTGCCAAGCTTAAACATTCCCTAATTCCAAAAAAACTGCAAATTACAGAAAATCCATTTACAAGCATTGGAGCAATGCGCAATTCATTATAATGAAGCCTGTGTGTCCAAAGAACACTCTGTGATGCTTGATGCATTCCATAATTCCAAAGCGACCGGAAATTTCTAAAGGGCTATTTACAAGCATTGAAACAATTCCTAATTCATATTGATTAGGCCATTTTTGTCAAAAAAATACTCTAGGATGTTTTAAACATTACAGAATTCCCAAGAAGCCGCAAGTTTTAGATAAGCAATTTTCCATCTTGGAAGCAATGCGCAATTCACGATAAACGGGCCCGTTTGTCCATAGAAGACATTGCGATTCTAAAAAATTATACAAATCCCAAGAAATCGCAAATTTCAAAATAGCTGGTTAGAAGGAATAAAACCTTGCCCAATTCTCTATAGAGAAGTCAGTTTGTCGAAAGAGCTCTTTTCCATCCTTAAACTATTCCTTAATTCAAAATGCACCGCCAATTACAGAAAAGCCATTTACAAGCATTGAAACAATGCACAATTCTCTAAATTGAGTCCTGCTTGTCGAAACAACACTTTGCGAAGCTTAAACCTTCCGTAATTCCAAAGAAACCGCAAATTACAGGAAAGCCATCTACAAGCATTGAAACAATGCACAATTCTCTATATTGAATCCTGCTTGTCGAAACAACACTTTGCGAAGCATAAACATTCCGTAATTCGAAAGAAACCGCAAATTACAGAAAAGCCATTTACAAGCATTGAAACAATGCACAATTCTCTATTTTGAATCCTGCTTGTCGAAACAACACTTTGCGAAGCTTAAACATTCCGTAATTCCAAAGAAACTGCAACGTACAGGAAAGCCATCTACAAGCATTGAAACAATGCACAATTCTCTAAATTGAGTCCTGCTTGTCGAAACAATACTTTGCCAAGCTTAAACATTCCCTAATTCCAAAAAAACTGCAAATTACAGACAATCCATTTACAAGCATTGGAACAATGCGCAATTCATTATAATGAAGACTGTGTGTCCAAAGAACACTCTGTGATGCTTGATGCATTCCATAATTCCAAAGCGACCGGAAATTTCTAAAGAGCTATTTACAAGCATTGAAACCATTCCTAATTCATATTGATTAGGCCATTTTTGTCAAAAAAATTCTCTAGGATGTTTTAAACATTACAGAATTCCCAAGAAGCCGCAAGTTTTAGATAAGCAATTTTCCATCTTTGAAGCAATGCGCAATTCACGATAAACGGGCCCGTTTGTCCATAGAAGACATTGCGATTCTAAAAAATTATACAAATCCCAAGAAATCGCACATTTCAAAATAGCTGGTTAGGAGGAATAAAACCTTGCCCAATTCTCTATAGAGAAGTCAGTTTGTCGAAAGAGCTCTTTGCCATGCTTAAACTATTCCTTAATTCCAAATGCACTGCGAATTACTGGAAAGCCATCTACAAGCATTGAAACAATGTACAATTCTCTAAATTGAGTCCTGCTTGTCGAAACAACACTTTTCCAAGCTTAAACATTCATTAATTCCAAAAAAAATGCAAATAACAGAAAAGCCATTTACAAGCATTGAAACAATGCGCAATTCATTATAATGAAGCCTGTGTGTCCAAAGAACACTCTGTGATGCTTGATGCATTCCATAATTCCAAAGAGACCGGAAATTTCTAAAGAGCTATTTACAAGCATTGAAACAATTCCTAATTCATATTGATTAGGCCATTTTTGTCAAAAAAATACTCTAGGATGTTTTAAACATTACAGATTTCCCAAGAAGCCGCAAGTTTTAGAAAAGCAATTTTACATCTTGGAAGCAATGCACAATTCACGATAAACGGGCCCGTTTGTCCATAGAAGACATTGCGATTCTAAAAAATTATACAAATCCCAAGATATCGCAAATTTCAAATTAGCTGGTTAGAAGGAATAAAACCTTGCCCAATTCTCTATAGAGAGGTCAGTTTGTCGAAAGAGCTCTTTGCCATCCTTAAACTATTCCTTAATTCAAAATGCACCGCCAATTACAGAAAAGCCATTTACAAGCATTGAAACAATACACAATTCTCTAAATTGAGTCCTGCTTGTCGAAACAACACTTTGCGAAGCTTAAACCTTCCGTAATTCCAAAGAAACCGCAAATTACAGGAAAGCCATCTACAAGCATTGAAACAATGCACAATTCTCTATATTGAATCCTGCTTGTCGAAACAACACTTTGCGAAGCATAAACATTCCGTAATTCGAAAGAAACCGCAAATTACAGAAAAGCCATTTACAAGCATTGAAACAATGCACAATTCTCTATATTGAATCCTGCTTGTCGAAACAACACTTTGCGAAGCTTAAACATTCCGTAATTCCAAAGAAACTGCAACGTACAGGAAAGCCATCTACAAGCATTGAAACAATGCACAATTCTCTAAATTGAGTCCTGCTTGTCGAAACAATACTTTGCCAAGCTTAAACATTCCCTAATTCCAAAAAAACTGCAAATTACAGACAATCCATTTACAAGCATTGGAACAATGCGCAATTCATTATAATGAAGCCTGTGTGTCCAAAGAACACTCTGTGATGCTTGATGCATTCCATAATTCCAAAGCGACCGGAAATTTCTAAAGAGCTATTTACAAGCATTGAAACCATTCCTAATTCATATTGATTAGGCCATTTTTGTCAAAAAAATACTCTAGGATGTTTTAAACATTACAGAATTCCCAAGAAGCCGCAAGTTTTAGATAAGCAATTTTCCATCTTGGAAGCAATGCGCAATTCACGATAAACGGGCCTGTTTGTCCATAGAAGACATTGCGATTTTAAAAAATTATACAAATCCCAAGAAATCGCACATTTCAAAATAGCTGGTTAGAAGGAATAAAACCTTGCCCAATTCTCTATAGAGAAGTCAGTTTGTCGAAAGAGCTCTTTGCCATGCTTAAACTATTCCTTAATTCCAAATGCACCGCGAATTACTGGAAAGCCATCTACAAGCATTGAAACAATGCACAATTCTCTAAATTGAGTCCTGCTTGTCGAAACAATACTTTGAAAAAGCTTAAACATTCATTACTTCCAAAAAAACTGCAAATTACAGAAAAGCCATTTACTAGCATTGAAACAATGCTCAATAATTATAATGAAGCCTGTGTGTCCAAAGAACACTCTGTGATGCTTGATGCATTCCATAATTCCAAAGAGACCGGAAATTTCTAAAGAGCTATTTACAAGCATTGAAACAATTCCTAATTCATATTGATTAGGCCATTTGTCGAAAAGATACTCTAGGATGTTTGAAACATTACAGAATTCCCAAGAAGCCGCAAGTTTTAGATAAGCAATTATCCATCTTGGAAGCAATGCGCAATTCACGATAAAGGGGCCCGTTTGTCCATAGAAGACATTGTGATTCTAAAAAATTATACAATTCCCAAGAAATCGCAAATTTCAAAGTAGTTGGTTAGAAGGAATAAAACCTTGCCCAATTCTCTATAGAGAGGTCAGTTTGTCGAAAGAGCTCTTTGCCATGCTTAAACTATTCCTTAATTCCAAATGCACCGCGAATTACTGCAAAGCCATCTACAAGCATTGAAACAATGCACAATTCTCTAAATTGAGTCCTGCTTGTCGAAACAACACTTTGCCAAGAATAAACATTCATTTTTCCAAAAAAACTGCAAATTACAGAAAAGCCATTTACCGGCATTGAAACAATGCGCAATTCATTATAATGAAGCCTGTGTGTCCAAAGAACACTCTGTGATGCTTTGATGCATTCCATAATTCCAAAGAGACCTAAAATTTCTAAAGAGCTATTTACAAGCATTGAAACAATTCCTAATTCATATTGATTAGGCCATTTGTCGAAAAAATTCTCTACGATGTTTGAAACATTTCAGAATTCCCAAGAAGCCGCAAATTTTAGATAAGCCATTTTCCATCTTGGAAGAAATGCGCAATTCACGATAAAGGGGCCCGTTTGTCCATAGAAGACATTGCGATTCTAAAAAATTATACAAATCCCAAGAAATCGCAAATTTCAAAGTAGTTGGTTAGAAGGAATAAAACCTTGCCCAATTCTCTATAGAGAGGTCAGTTTGTCGAAAGAGCTCTTTGTCATGCTTAAACTATTCCTTAATTCCAAATGCACCGCGAATTACTGGAAAGCCATCTACAAGCATTGAAACAATGCACAATTCTCTAAATTGAGTCCTGCTTGTCGAAACAACACTTTGCCAAGCTTAAACATTAATTAATTCCAAAAAAAATGCAAATTACAGAAAAGCCATTTACAAGCATTGAAACAATGCGCAATTCATTATAATGAAGCCTGTGTGTCCAAAGAACACTCTGTGATGCTTGATGCATTCCAAAATTCCAAAGAGACCGGAAATTTCTAAAGAGCTATTTACAAGCATTGAAACAATTCCTAATTCATATTGATTAAGCCATTTTTGTCAAAAAAATACTCTAGGATGTTTTAAACATTACAGATTTCCCAAGAAGCCGCAAGTTTTAGAAAAGCAATTTTACATCTTGGAAGCAATGCACAATTCACGATAAACGGGCCCGTTTGTCCATAGAAGACATTGCGATTCTAAAAAATTATACAAATCCCAAGAAATCGCAAATTTCAAATTAGCTGGTTAGAAGGAATAAAACCTTGCCCAATTCTCTATAGAGAGGTCAGTTTGTCGAAAGAGCTCTTTTCCATCCTTAAACTATTCCTTAATTCAAAATGCACCGCCAATTACAGAAAAGCCATTTACAAGCATTGAAACAATGCACAATTCTCTAAATTGAGTCCTGCTTGTCGAAACAACACTTTGCGAAGCTTAAACCTTCCGTAATTCCAAAGAAACTGCAAATTACAGGAAAGCCATCTACAAGCATTGAAACAATGCACAATTCTCTATATTGAATCCTGCTTGTCGAAACAACACTTTGCGAATCATAAACATTCCGTAATTCGAAAGAAACCGCAAATTACAGAAAAGCCATTTACAATAATTGAAACAATGCACAATTCTCTATATTGAATCCTGCTTGTCGAAACAACACTTTACGAAGCTTAAACTATTCCTTAATTCCAAATGCACCGCAAATTACACAAAAGCCATTTACAAGCATTGAAACAATGCACAATTCTCTATATTGAATCCTGCTTGTCGAAACAACACTTTGCCAAGAATAAACATTCATTAGTTCCAAAAAAACTGCAAATTACAGAAAAGCCATTTACTAGCATTGAAACAATGCGCAATTCATTATAATGAAGCCTGTGTGTCCAAAGAACACTCTGTGATGCTTTGATGCATTCCATAATTCCAAAGAGACCTGAAATTTCTAAAGAGCTATTTACAAGCATTGAAACAATTCCTAATTAATATTGATTAGGCCATTTGTCGAAAAAATACTCTACGATGTTTGAAACATTTCAGAATTCCCAAGAAGCCGCAAATTTTAGACAAGCCATTTTCCATCTTGGAAGAAATGCGCAATTCACGATAAAGGGGCCCGTTTGTCCATAGAAGACATTGCGATTCTAAAAAATTATACAAATCCCAAGAAATCGCAAATTTCAAAATAGCTGGTTAGAAGGAATAAAACCTTGCCCAATTCTCTATAGAGAGGTCAGTTTGTCGAAAGAGCTCTTTGCCATGCTTAAACTATTCCTTAATTCCAAATGCACCGCGAATTACTGGAAAGCCATCTACAAGCATTGAAACAATGCACAATTCTCTAAATTGAGTCCTGCTTGTCGAAACAACACTTTGCCAAGCTTAAACATTCATTAATTCAAAAAAAAATGCAAATTACAGAAAAGCCATTTACAAGCATTGAAACAATGCGCAATTCATTATAATGAAGCCTGTGTGTCCAAAGAACACTCTGTGATGCTTGATGCATTCCAAAATTCCAAAGAGACCGGAAATTTCTAAAGAGCTATTTACAAGCATTGAAACAATTCCTAATTCATATTGATTAGGCCATTTTTAACAAAAAAATACTCTAGGATGTTTGAAACATTACAGAATTCCCAAGAAGAAGCAAATATTAGATAAGACATTTTCCATCTTGGAAGCAATGCGCAATTCACGATAAAGGGGAACGTTTGTCAATATAAGACATTGCGAATCTAAAAAATTATACAAATCCTAAGAAGTCGCAAATTTCAAAATAGCTGGTTAGAAGGAATAAAACCTTGCTCAATTCTCTATAGAGAGGTCAGTTTGTCGAAAGAGCTCTTTGCCATGCTTAAACTGTTCCTTAATTCCAAATGCACCGCAAATTACACAAAAGCCATTTACAACAATTGAAACAATGCATAATTCTCTAAATTAAGTCCTGCTTGTCGAAACAACACTTTGCGAAGCTTAAACCTTCCGTAATTCCAAAGAAACCGCAAATTACAGGAAAGTCATCTACAAGCATTGAAACAATGCACAATTCTCTATATTGAATCCTGCTTGTCGAAACAACACTTTGCCAAGCTTAAACATTCCCTAATTCCAAAAAAACTGCAAATTACAGAAAAGCCATTTACAAGCATTGAAACAATGCGCAATTCATTATAATGAAGCCTGTGTGTCCAAAGAACACTCTGTGATGCTTGATGCATTCCATAATTCCAAAGAGACCGGAAATTTCTAAAGAGCTATTTACAAGCATTGAAACAATTCCTAATTCATATTGATTAGGCCATTTTTGTCAAAAAAATTCTCTAGGATGTTTTAAACATTACAGAATTCCCAAGAAGCCGCAAGTTTTAGATAAGCAATTTTCCATCTTTGAAGCAATGCGCAATTCACGATAAACGGGCCCGTTTGTCCATAGAAGACATTGCGATTCTAAAAAATTATACAAATCCCAAGAAGTCGCACATTTCAAAATAGCTGGTTAGAAGGAATAAAACCTTGCCCAATTCTCTATAGAGAAGTCAGTTTGTCGAAAGAGCTCTTTGCCATGCTTAAACTATTCCTTAATTCCAAATGCACTGAGAATTACTGGAAAGCCATTTACAAGCATTGAAACAATGCACAATTCTCTAAATTGAGTCCTGCTTGTCGAAACAACACTTTTCCAAGCTTAAACATTCATTAATTCCAAAAAAAATGCAAATTACAGAAAAGCCATTTACAAGCATTGAAACAATGCGCAATTCATTATAATGAAGCCTGTGTGTCCAAAGAACACTCTGTGATGCTTGATGCATTCCATAACTCCAAAGAGACCGGAAATTTCTAAAGAGCTATTTACAAGCATTGAAACAATTCCTAATTCATATTGATTAGGCCATTTTTGTCAAAAAAATTCTCTAGGATGTTTTAAACATTACAGATTTCCCAAGAAGCCGCAAGTTTTAGAAAGCAATTTTACATCTTGGAAGCAATGCACAATTCACGATAAACGGGCCCGTTTGTCCATAGAAGACATTGCGATTCTAAAAAATTATACAAATCCCAAGAAATCGCAAATTTCAAATTAGCTGGTTAGAAGGAATAAAACCTTGCCAAATTCTCTATAGAGATGTCAGTTTGTCGAAAGAGCTCTTTGCCATCCTTAAACTATTCCTTAATTCAAAATGCACCGCCAATTTCAGAAAAGCCATTTACAAGCATTGAAACAATGCACAATTCTCTAAATTGAGTCCTGCTTGTCGAAACAACACTTTGCGAAGCTTAAACCTTCCGTAATTCCAAAGAAACCGCAAATTACAGGAAAGCCATCTACAAGCATTGAAACAATGCACAATTCTCTATATTAAATCCTGCTTGTCGAAACAACACTTTGCGAAGCATAAACATTCCGTAATTCGAAAGAATCCGCAAATTACAGAAAAGCCATTTACAAGCATTGAAACAATGCACAATTCTCTATATTGAATCCTGCTTGTCGAAACAACACTTTGCGAAGCTTAAACATTCCGTAATTCCAAAGAAACTGCAACGTACAGGAAAGCCATCTACAAGCATCGAAACAATGCACAATTCTCTAAATTGAGTCCTGCTTGTCGAAACAACACTTTTCCAAGCTTAAACATTCATTAATTCCAAAAAAAATGCAAATTACAGAAAAGCCATTTACAAGCATTGAAACAATGCGCAATTCATTATAATGAAGCCTGTGTGTCCAAAGAACACTCTGTGATGCTTGATGCATTCCAAAATTCCAAAGAGACCGGAAATTTCTAAAGAGCTATTTACAAGCATTGAAACAATTCCTAATTCATATTGATTAGGCCATTTTTATCAAAAAAATACTCTAGGATGTTTGAAACATTACAGAATTCCCAAGAAGAAGCAAATTTTAGATAAGACATTTTCCATCTTGGAAGCAATGCGCAATTCACGATAAAGGGGAACGTTTGTCCATATAAGACATTGCGAATCTAAAAAATTATACAAATCCTAAGAAGTCGCAAATTTCAAAATAGCTGGTTAGAAGGAATAAAACCTTGCCCAATTCTCTATAGAGAGGTCAGTTTGTCGAAAGAGCTCTTTGCCATGCTTAAACTGTTCCTTAATTCCAAATGCACCGCAAATTACACAAAAGCCATTTACAACAATTGAAACAATGCACAATTCTCTAAATTAAGTCCTGCTTGTCGAAACAACACTTTGCGAAGCTTAAACCTTCCGTAATTCCAAAGAAACCGCAAATTACAGGAAAGTCATCTACAAGCATTGAAACAATGCACAATTCTCTATATTGAATCCTGCTTGTCGAAACAACACTTTGCCAAGCTTAAACATTCCCTAATTCCAAAAAAACTGCAAATTACAGAATAGCCATTTACAAGCATTGAAACAATGCGCAATTCATTATAATGAAGCCTGTGTGTCCAAAGAACACTCTGTGATGCTTGATGCATTCCATAATTTCAAAGAGACCGGAAATTTCTAAAGAGCTATTTTCAAGCATTGAAACAATTCCTAATTCATATTGATTAGGCCATTTTTGTCAAAAAAATACTCTAGGATGTTTTAAACATTACAGATTTCCCAAGAAGCCGCAAGTTTTAGAAAAGCAATTTTACATCTTGGAAGCAATGCACAATTCACGATAAACGGGCCCGTTTGTCCATAGAAGACATTGCGATTCTAAAAATTTATACAAATCCCAAGAAATCGCAAAGTTCAAATTAGCTGGTTAGAAGGAATAAAACCTTGCCCAATTCTCTATAGAGAGGTCAGTTTGTCGAAAGAGCTCTTTTCCATCCTTAAACTATTCCTTAATTCAAAATGCACCGCCAATTACAGAAAAGCCATTTACAAGCATTGAAACAATGCACAATTCTCTAAATTGAGTCCTGCTTGTCGAAACAACACTTTGCGAAGCTTAAACCTTCCGTAATTCCAAAGAAACCGCAAATTACAGGAAAGCCATCTACAAGCATTGAAACAATGCACAATTCTCTATATTGAATCCTGCTTGTCGAAACAACACTTTGCGAAGCATAAACATTCCGTAATTCGAAAGAAACCGCAAATTACAGAAAAGCCATTTACAAGCATTGAAACAATGCACAATTCTCTATTTTGAATCCTGCTTGTCGAAACAACACTTTGCGAAGCTTAGACATTCCGTAATTCCAAAGAAACTGCAACGTACAGGAAAGCCATCTACAAGCATTGAAACAATGCACAATTCTCTAAATTGAGTCCTGCTTGTCGAAACAATACTTTGCCAAGCTTAAACATTCCCTAATTCCAAAAAACTGCAAATTACAGACAATCCATTTACAAGCATTGGAACAATGCGCAATTCATTATAATGAAGCCTGTGTGTCCAAAGAACACTCTGTGATGCTTGATGCATTCCATAATTCCAAAGCGACCGGAAATTTCTAAAGAGCTATTTACAAGCATTGAAACCATTCCTAATTCATATTGATTAGGCCATTTTTGTCAAAAAAATTCTCTAGGATGTTTTAAACATTACAGAATTCCCAAGAAGCCGCAAGTTTTAGATAAGCAATTTTCCATCTTCGAAGCAATGCGCAATTCACGATAAACGGGCCCGTTTGTCCATAGAAGACATTGCGATTCTAAAAAATTATACAAATCCCAAGAAATCGCACATTTCAAAATAGCTGGTTAGAAGGAATAAAACCTTGCCCAATTCTCTATAGAGAAGTCAGTTTGTCGAAAGAGCTCTTTGCCATGCTTAAACTATTCATTAATTCCATATGCACTGCGAATTACTGGAAAGCCATCTACAAGCATTGAAACAATGCACAATTCTCTAAATTGAGTCCTGCTTGTCGAAACAACACTTTTCCAAGCTTAAACATTCATTAATTCCAAAAAAAATGCAAATTACAGAAAAGCCATTTACAAGCATTGAAACAATGCGCAATTCATTATAATGAAGCCTGTGTGTCCAAAGAACACTCTGTGATGCTTGATGCATTCCATAATTCCAAAGAGACCGGAAATTTCTAAAGAGCTATTTACAAGCATTGAAACAATTCCTAATTCATATTGATTAGGCCATTTTTGTCAAAAAAATACTCTAGGATGTTTTAAACATTACAGATTTCCCAAGAAGCCGCAAGTTTTAGAAAGCAATTTTACATCTTGGAAGCAATGCACAATTCACGATAAACGGGCCCGTTTGTCCATAGAAGACATTGCGATTCTAAAAAATTATACAAATCCCAAGAAATCGCAAATTTCAAATTAGCTGGTTAGAAGGAATAAAACCTTGCCCAATTCTCTATAGAGAGGTCAGTTTGTCGAAAGAGCTCTTTGCCATCCTTAAACTATTCCTTAATTCAAAATGCACCGCCAATTTCAGAAAAGCCATTTACAAGCATTGAAACAATGCACAATTCTCTAAATTGAGTCCTGCTTGTCGAAACAACACTTTGCGAAGCTTAAACCTTCCGTAATTCCAAAGAAACCGCAAATTACAGGAAAGCCATCTACAAGCATTGAAACAATGCACAATTCTCTATATTGAATCCTGCTTGTCGAAACAACACTTTGCGAAGCATAAACATTCCGTAATTCGAAAGAAACCACAAATTACAGAAAAGCCATTTACAAGCATTGAAACAATGCACAATTCTCTATATTGAATCCTGCTTGTCGAAACAACACTTTGCGAAGCTTAAACATTCCGTAATTCCAAAGAAACTGCAACGTACAGGAAAGCCATCTACAAGCATTGAAACAATGCACAATTCTCTAAATTGAGTCCTGCTTGTCGAAACAATACTTTGCCAAGCTTAAACATTCCCTAATTCCAAAAAAACTGCAAATTACAGACAATCCATTTACAAGCATTGGAACAATGCGCAATTCATTATAATGAAGCCTGTGTGTCCAAAGAACACTCTGTGATGCTTGATGCATTCCATAATTCCAAAGCGACCGGAAATTTCTAAAGAGCTATTTACAAGCATTGAAACCATTCCTAATTCATATTGATTAGGCCATTTTTGTCAAAAAAATACTCTAGGATGTTTTAAACATTACAGAATTCCCAAGAAGCCGCAAGTTTTAGATAAGCAATTTTCCATCTTGGAAGCAATGCGCAATTCACGATAAACGGGCCCGTTTTTCCATAGAAGACATTGCGATTTTAAAAAATTATACAAATCCCAAGAAATCGCACATTTCAAAATAGCTGGTTAGAAGGAATAAAACCTTGCCCAATTCTCTATAGAGAAGTCAGTTTGTCGAAAGAGCTCTTTGCCATGCTTAAACTATTCCTTAATTCCAAATGCACCGCGAATTACTGGAAAGCCATCTACAAGCATTGAAACAATGCACAATTCTCTAAATTGAGTCCTGCTTGTCGAAACAACACTTTTCCAAGCTTAAACATTCATTAATTCCAAAAAAAATGCAAATTACAGAAAAGCCATTTACAAGCATTGAAACAATGCGCAATTCATTATAATGAAGCCTGTGTGTCCAAAGAACACTCTGTGATGCTTGATGCATTCCAAAATTCCAAAGAGACCGGAAATTTCTAAAGAGCTATTTACAAAAATTGAAGCAATTCCTAATTCATATTGATTAGGCCATTTTTGTCAAAAAAATACTCTAGGATGTTTGAAACATTACAGAATTCCCAAGAAGAAGCAAATTTTAGATAAGACATTTTCCATCTTGGAAGCAATGCGCAATTCACGATAAAGGGGAACGTTTGTCCATATAAGACATTGCGATTCTAAAAAATTATACAAATCCCAAGAAGTCGCAAATTTCAAAATAGCTGGTTAGAAGGAATAAAACATTGCCCAATTCTCTATAGAGAGGTCAGTTTGTCGAAAGAGCTCTTTGCCATGCTTAAACTATTCCTTAATTCCAAATGCACCGTAAATTACACAAAAGCCATTTACAACCATTGAAACAATGCACAATTCTCTAGATTGAGTCCTGCTTGTCGAAACAACACTTTGCGAAGCTTAAACCTTCCGTAATTCCAAAGAAACCGCAAATTACAGGAAAGTCATCTACAAGCATTGAAACAATGCACAATTCTCTATATTGAATCCTGCTTATCGAAACAACACTTTGCGAAGCTCAAACATTCCCTAATTCCAAAAAAACTGCAAATTACAGAAAAGCCATTTAAAAGCATTGAAACAATGCGCAATTCATTATAATGAAGCCTGTGTGTCCAAAGAACACTCTTTGATGCTTGATGCATTCCATAATTCCAAAGAGACCGGAAATTTCTAAAGAGCTATTTACAAGCATTGAAACAATTCCTAATTCATATTGATTAGGCCATTTTTGTCAAAAAAATACTCTAGGATGTTTTAAACATTACAGATTTCCCAAGAAGCCGCAAGTTTTAGAAAAGCAATTTTCCATCTTGGAAGCAATGCACAATTCACGATAAACGGGCCCGTTTGTCCATAGAAGACATTGCGATTCTAAAAAATTATACAAATCCCAAGAAATCGCAAATTTCAAATTAGCTGGTTAGAAGGAATAAAACCTTGCCCAATTCTCTATAGAGAGGTCAGTTTGTCGAAAGAGCTCTTTGCCATCCTTAAACTATACCTTAATTCAAAATGCACCGCCAATTACAGAAAAGCCATTTACAAGCATTGAAACAATGCACAATTCTCTAAATTGAGTCCTGCTTGTCGAAACAACACTTTGCGAAGCTTAAACCTTCCGTAATTCCAAAGAAACCGCAAATTACAGGAAAGCCATCTACAAGCATTGAAACAATGCACAATTCTCTATATTGAATCCTGCTTGTCGAAACAACACTTTGCGAAGCATAAACATTCCGTAATTCGAAAGAAACCGCAAATTACAGAAAAGCCATTTACAAGCATTGAAACAATGCACAATTCTCTATATTGAATCCTGCTTGTCGAAACAACACTTTGCGAAGCTTAAACATTCCGTAATTCCAAAGAAACTGCAACGTACAGGAAAGCCATCTACAAGCATTGAAACAATGCACAATTCTCTATATTGAATCATGCTTGTCGAAACAACACTTTGCGAAGCATAAACATTCCGTAATTCGAAAGAAACCGCAAATTACAGAAAAGCCATTTACAAGCATTGAAACCTTGCCCAATTCTCTATAGAGAAGTCAGTTTGTCGAAAGAGCTCTTTGCCATGCTTAAACTATTCCTTAATTCCAAATGCACCGCGAATTACTGGAAAGCCATCTACAAGCATTGAAACAATGCACAATTCTCTAAATTGAGTCCTGCTTGTCGAAACAACACTTTTCCAAGCTTAAACATTCATTAATTCCAAAAAAAATGCAAATTACAGAAAAGCCATTTACAAGCATTGAAACAATGCGCAATTCATTATAATGAAGCCTGTGTGTCCAAAGAACACTCTGTGATGCTTGATGCATTCCAAAATTCCAAAGAGACCGGAAATTTCTAAAGAGCTATTTACAAGCATTGAAACAATTCCTAATTCATATTGATTAGGCCATTTTTATCAAAAAAATACTCTAGGATGTTTGAAACATTACAGAATTCCCAAGAAGAAGCAAATTTTAGATAAGACATTTTCCATCTTGGAAGCAATGCGCAATTCACGATAAAGGGGAACGTTTGTCCATATAAGACATTGCGATTCTAAAAAATTATACAAATCCCAAGAAGTCGCAAATTTCAAAATAGCTGGTTAGAAGGAATAAAACATTGCCCAATTCTCTATAGAGAGGTCAGTTTGTCGAAAGAGCTCTTTGCCATGCTTAAACTATTCCTTAATTCCAAATGCACCGCAAATTACACAAAAGCCATTTACAACCATTGAAACAATGCACAATTCTCTAGATTGAGTCCTGCTTGTCGAAACAACACTTTGCGAAGCTTAAACCTTCCGTAATTCCAAAGAAACCGCAAATTACAGGAAAGTCATCTACAAGCATTGAAACAATGCACAATTCTCTATATTGAATCCTGCTTATCGAAACAACACTTTGCGAAGCTTAAACATTCCCTAATTCCAAAAAAAATGCAAATTACAGAAAAGCCATTTAAAAGCATTGAAACAATGCGCAATTCATTATAATGAAGCCTGTGTGTCCAAAGAACACTCTTTGATGCTTGATGCATTCCATAATTCCAAAGAGACCGGAAATTTCTAAAGAGCTATTTACAAGCATTGAAACAATTCCTAATTCATATTGATTAGGCCATTTTTGTCAAAAAAATACTCTAGGATGTTTTAAACATTACAGATTTCCCAAGAAGCCGCAAGTTTTAGAAAAGCAATTTTCCATCTTGGAAGCAATGCACAATTCACGATAAACGGGCCCGTTTGTCCATAGAAGACATTGCGATTCTAAAAAATTATACAAATCCCAAGAAATCGCAAATTTCAAATTAGCTGGTTAGAAGGAATAAAACCTTGCCCAATTCTCTATAGAGAGGTCAGTTTGTCGAAAGAGCTCTTTGCCATCCTTAAACTATACCTTAATTCAAAATGCACCGCCAATTACAGAAAAGCCATTTACAAGCATTGAAACAATGCACAATTCTCTAAATTGAGTCCTGCTTGTCGAAACAACACTTTGCGAAGCTTAAACCTTCCGTAATTCCAAAGAAACCGCAAATTACAGGAAAGCCATCTACAAGCATTGAAACAATGCACAATTCTCTATATTGAATCCTGCTTGTCGAAACAACACTTTGCGAAGCATAAACATTCCGTAATTCGAAAGAAACCGCAAATTACAGAAAAGCCATTTACAAGCATTGAAACAATGCACAATTCTCTATATTGAATCCTGCTTGTCGAAACAACACTTTGCGAAGCTTAAACATTCCGTAATTCCAAAGAAACTGCAACGTACAGGAAAGCCATCTACAAGCATTGAAACAATGCACAATTCTCTAAATTGAGTCCTGCTTGTCGAAACAATACTTTGCCAAGCTTAAACATTCCCTAATTCCAAAAAAACTGCAAATTACAGAAAATCCATTTACAAGCATTGGAGCAATGCGCAATTCATTATAATGAAGCCTGTGTGTCCAAAGAACACTCTGTGATGCTTGATGCATTCCATAATTCCAAAGCGACCGGAAATTTCTAAAGGGCTATTTACAAGCATTGAAACAATTCCTAATTCATATTGATTAGGCCATTTTTGTCAAAAAAATACTCTAGGATGTTTTAAACATTACAGAATTCCCAAGAAGCCGCAAGTTTTAGATAAGCAATTTTCCATCTTGGAAGCAATGCGCAATTCACGATAAACGGGCCCGTTTGTCCATAGAAGACATTGCGATTCTAAAAAATTATACAAATCCCAAGAAATCGCAAATTTCAAAATAGCTGGTTAGAAGGAATAAAACCTTGCCCAATTCTCTATAGAGAAGTCAGTTTGTCGAAAGAGCTCTTTGCCATGCTTAAACTATTCCTTAATTCCAAATGCACTGCAAATTACACAAAAGCCATTTACAACCATTGAAACAATGCACAATTCTCTATATTGAATCCTGCTTGTCGAAACAACACTTTGCGAAGCTTAAACATTCCGTAATTCCAAAGAAAGAAACCGCAACGTACAGGAAAGCCATCTACAAGCATTGAAACAATGCGCAATTCTCTAAATTGAGTCCTGATTGTCGAAACAATACTTTGCCAAGCTTAAGCATTCCCTAATTCCAAAAAAACTGCAAATTACAGAAAAGCTATTTACAAGCATTGAAACAATGCGCAATTCATTATAATGAAGCCTGTGTGTCCAAAGAACACTCTGTGATGCTTGATGCATTCCATAATTCCAAAGCGACCGGAAATTTCTAAAGGGCTATTTACAAGCATTGAAACAATTCCTAATTCATATTGATTAGGCCATTTTTGTCAAAAAAAATACTCTAGGATATTTTAAACATTACAGAATTCCCAAGAAGCCGCAAGTTTTAGATAAGCAATTTTCCATCTTGGAAGCAATGCGCAATTCACGATAAACGGGCCCGTTTGTCCATAGAAGACATTGCGATTCTAAAAAATTATACAAATCCCAAGAAATCGCAAATTTCAAAATAGCTGGTTAGAAGGAATAAAACCTTGCCCAATTCTCTATAGAGAAGTCAGTTTGTCGAAAGAGCTCTTTGCCATGCTTAAACTATTCCTTAATTCCAAATGCACCGCAAATTACACAAAAGCCATTTACAACCATTGAAACAATGCACAATTCTCTATATTGAATCCTGCTTGTCGAAACAACACTTTGCGAAGCTTAAACATTCCGTAATTCCAAAGAAAGAAACCGCAACGTACAGGAAAGCCATCTACAAGCATTGAAACAATGCACAATTCTCTAAATTGAGTCCTGCTTGTCGAAACAATACTTTGCCAAGCTTAAGCATTCCCTAATTCCAAAAAAACTGCAAATTACAGAAAAGCCATTTACAAGCATTGAAACAATGCACAATTCATTATAATGAAGCCTGTGTGTCCAAAGAACACTCTGTGATGCTTGATGCATTCCATAATTCCAAAGAGACCGGAAATTTCTAAAGAGCTATTTACAAGCATTGAAACAATTCGTAATTCATATTGATTAGGCCATTTTTGTCAAAAAAATACTCTAGGATGTTTTAAACATTACAGAATTCCCTAGAAGCCGCAAGTTTTAGATAAGCAATTTTCCATCTTGGAAGCAATGCGCAATTCACGATAAACGGGCCCGTTTATCCATAGAAGACATTGCGATTCTAAAAAATTATACAAATCCCAAGAAATCGCAAATTTCAAAATAACTGGTTAGAGGAATAAAACCTTGCCCAATTCTCTATAGAGAGGTCAGTTTGTCGAAAGAGCTCTTTGCCATGCTTAAACTATTCCTTAATTCCAAATGCACCGCAAATTACACAAAAGCCATTTACAAGCATTGAAACAATGCACAATTCTCTATATTGAATCCTGCTTGTCGAAACAACACTTTGCGAAGATTAAACACTCCGTAATTCGAAAGAAACCGCAAATTACAGAAAAGCCATTTACAAGCATTGAAACAATGCACAATTCTCTAAATTGAGTCCTGCTTGTCGAAACAACACTTTGCCAAGAATAAACATTCCCTAATTCCTAAAAAACTGCAAATTACAGAAAAGCCATTTACAAGCATTGAAACAATGCGCAATTCATTATAACGAAGCCTGTGTGTCTAAAGAACACTCTGTGATGCTTGATGCATTCAATAATTCCAAAGAGACCGGAAATTTCTATAGAGCTATTTACAAGCATTGAAACAATTAGCAATTCATATTGATTAGGCCAATTTGTCAAAAGAATTCTGTAGGATGTTTGAAACATCACAGAATTCCAAAGAAGCCGCAAATTTTAGATAAGCAATTCTAAATCTTGGAAGCAATTCGCACTTCACGATAGAGGGGCCCATATGTCCATAGAAGACATTGCGATGCTAAAAAATTATACAATTCCCAAGAAACTGCAAATTTCAAAATAACTGTTTTATAAGGATTAAACCTGTGCCCAATTCTCTATAGAGAGGTCAGTTTGTCGAAAGAGCTCTTTGCCATGCTTAAAGTATTCCTTTATTCCAAAGAAACCGCAAATTACAGAAAAGCCATTTACAAGCATTGAAACAATGCGCAATTCTCTATTTTGAGGCATGCTTGTCGAAACAACACATTGCGATTCTTAAACATTCCCTAATTCCGAAGAAACTGCAAATTACAGAGAAGACCTTTACAAGCATTGAAACAATGTGCAATTCATAATCATGAAGCATGTTTGTCCAAAGAAGACTCTGTGATGCTTGATGCATTCCATAATTGCAAAGAGATCGGAAATTTCTAAAGAGCTATTCACAAGCATTGAAACAGTTCCCAATTCATACTGATTAGGCCAATTTGTCAAAAGAACACTCTAGGACGTTTGAAACATTACAGAATTCCCAAAAAGCCGCAAATTTTAGATAAGTAATTTTCCATCTCGGAAGCAATGCGCAATTCACGATAGAGGGGCCCGTTTTTTCCATAGAAGACATTGCAATGCTAAGAAATTATACAATTCCCAAGAAATCGCAAATTTTAAAAAAGCTGTTTAGAAGGATTAAAACTATGCCCAATTCACTATAGAGACGTCAATTTGTCGAAAGAGCTCTTTGCCATGCTTAAAATATTCCTTAATTCCAAAGAAACTGCAAATTACAGAAAAGCCATTTACAAGCATTGAAACAATTCGCAATTCATAATGATTAAGCCTGCATGTCAAAACAAGACTTTGCGATGCTTAAACATTCCCTAGTTCCAAAGAAACCGGAAATTTCTAAAGAGCTATTTACATGCATTGAAACGATTCCCAATTCATATTGATTAGGCCAATCTTTTAAAAGAACACTCTACGACGTTTGAAACATTACAGAATTCCCAAGAATCCGCAAATTTTAGATAAGCAATTTTCCATTTTGGAAGCATTGCGTAATTCACGATAGAGGGGCCCGTTTGTCCATAGAGACATTGCGATGCTAAGAATATATACAATTCCCAAGAATTCGCAAATTTCGAAAAAGCTGCTTAGAAGGATTAAAACTGTGCCCAATTGTCTATAGAGAGGTCAGTTTTTCGAAAGAGCTCTTTGCTATGCTTAAAATATTCCCTATTTCCAAAAAATCGCAAATCACAGAAAAATCATTTACAAGAATTGAAACAATGTGCAAATCTCTATATCGAGGCCTGCTTGTCGAAACAAACTTTGCGATGCTTAAACATTCCCTAATTCCAATAAACCACAAATTACAGAGAAGCCATTTACAAGCATTGAAACAATGCGCAATTCATAATGATGAAGCCTGTTTGTCCAAGGCACACTCTGTGATGCTTGATGCATTCCATATTTCCAAAGAGACCGGAAATTTCTAAAGAGCTATTTAAAAGCATTGAGTCAATTCCCAATTCATAATGAGCCTCAGCCGGTTGTCTAAAAATCACTATAAGATGATTCAAACATTCCCTAATTCCAAACAAGCTGCAAATTTCAGCAAACCTATTTACAAGCATTGAACCAATGCACAAGTATCTAAAGAGAGGCCTGTTTGTGGAAAGGTCACTTCGCGATGCTTGAAACATTCCCTAATTCCGTGACAACCGCAAATGTCAGAGAAGTTATCTACAAGTATTGAAATAATGCCCAATTAATGATGATAAGGCCTGTTTGTCAAAAGGACACTGTAGGATCTTTGAAACATTCCCTAATTCCAAACAAACCGCCAATTTTAGAATAAATGTTTAGAATCACTGAATTAATGCCAAATTTACTATGACGACACCCATTTGTTAGAAAACATTTTCCATGCATAATACATTACACAATTGCGTAAAACCCATGAATTACAAAGAAGCTAATAAAGAGCATTGAAACAATGCCCAATTCATAATTATGAGGCTCGTTTGGCTAAAGAACACTTTGCGATACTCAAACCATACCTTATTCGCAAGAAACCGCAAATTTTGGAATAGCTGTTTAGAAGCATTGACATAATGCACAACTCACAATGATGAGGCCCGATTGTCAAAGGAATACTTTCACTTGCATTATACATTTCACAATTACCTGAAAACTCTGATTTTCAAAATAGCTATTTACAAGCCTTGAAACAATGCCCAATTCATAAATTTGAGACCAATTTGTCAAAATAACACTCCTGGAAGTTTGAAACATTCCCTAATTCCGAAGAAACAGCAAATTTAAAAATCACTGGTTTGAAGCATTGAAACAATGCTGAATTAACGATAATAAGGCCGGTTTGTGGAAAGAACACTTTCCGATGCTTAAAACATTACGCAACTGCATAAAAGCCCGAATTTCAAAATAGCTATTTAAAAGCATTGATACAATGCCAGATTCATAATGAGCCTCAGCCGGTTGTCAAAAAATCACTCTTGGATGTTTCAAACATTCCCTAATTCCAAACAAGTCACAAATTTCAGCAAAGCTATTTACAAGCATTGAACCAATAGTCAAGTATCTATAGAGAGGCCTGTTTGTCGAGAGGTCACTTTGCAATGCTTGAATCATTCCCTAATTCCAAAGAAACAGCAAACTTCAGAAAAGCTATCTACATGGATTGAAACAATGCCTAATTCATAATGATAAGGCTCATTTGTCAAAAGGACACTGTAGGATCTTTGAAACATTCAGTAATTCCAAACAAACAGCAAAATTTTAGAATAAATGTTTAGAAGCATTAAATTAATGCCAAATTTACAATGATGACGTATATATGTTAAAAGAACATTGTCCCATTAATAAAACATTACACAATTTCATAAAACCCCTGAATTCTAAAAGAGCTATTCACAAGCATTGAAACAATTCCCAATTCATACTGATTAGGCCAATTTGTCAAAAGAACACTCTAGGACGTTTGAAACATTACAGAATTCCCAAAAAGCCGCAAATTTAAAGATTACTGCTTTGAGGCATTAAAACAATGCCCAATTAACAATAATAAGGCCGGTTTGTCGAAAAAACACTTTTCGATGCTTAAATCATTACACAATTTCCTAAAAACCCTGAGTTTCAAAATAGCTATTTAAAAGCATTGAAACAATGTCCAATTCATAATGAGCCTCAGCCGGTTGTCAAAAAATCACTCTAGGATGTTTCAAACATTCCCTAATTCCAAAGAAACCGTAAATTTCAAAATACTTGTTAAGTAGCATTGAAAAAATGCCCAACTCACAATTATGTGGATCAAATGTCAAAAGAACACATTTCGATGCTTAAAACCATACCATATTAGCAACAACCCGCAAATTTTGGAATAGCTGTTTAGAATCATTGACATAATGCCCAACTGACAATGAAGACCCCTATTTTTCAAAAGAACACCTTCCCATGCTTAATATATTACACAATACCCTGAAACACTTCGTTACAAAATAGATAATTACAAGCATTGAAACAATGCCCAATTCATAATGATGAGACCCGTTTGTCAAAAGAACACTCCTGGAAGTTTGAAACATTCCCTAATTTCAATAATGATAAGGCCCATTTGTCAAAGGACACTGTAGGATCTTTGAAACATTCCCAAATTCCAAATAAACCACAACTTTTAGAATCCCTATTTAGAAGCATTGAAATAGTGCCAAATTTACAAAAATGACGCCCATTTGACAAAAGTACATTTTCCATGCTAAAAACATTACACAATTGAATAAAACTCGTGAATTGCAAAGAAGCTATTAAAGAGCATTGAAACAATGCCCAATTCATAATTATGAGGCTCGTTTGGCAAAAGAACACTTTGCGATACTCACAACCATACCTTATTCGCAAGAAACCGCAAATTTTGGAATAGCTGTTTAGAAGCATTGACATAATGCCCAACTCACAGTGTTGAGGCCCGATTGTCAAAGGAACACTTTCACTTGCATTATACATTTCACAATTGCCTAAAACCCCTGATTTTCAAAATAGCTGTTTACAAGCATTGAAACAATGCCCAATTCATAAATTTGATGCCAATTTGTCAAAATAACACTCCTGGAAGTTTGAAACATTCCGTAACTTCGAAGAAACAGCAGATTTAAAAATAACTGCTTTGAGGCATTGAAACAATGCCCAATTAACAATAATAAGGCCAGTTTGTTGAAAGGACACTCTCCGATGCTTAAAACATTACACAATTTCCTAAAAACCACGAATTTCAAAATAGCTATTTAAAAGCATTGAAACAATGCCCAATTCATAATGAACCTCAGCCTGTTGTCAAAAAATCACTATAGGATGTTTCAAACATTCCCTAATTCCAAACAAGCCGCAAATTTCAACAAAACTATTTACAAGCATTGAACCAATGCCCAAGTATCTAGAGAGAGGCCTGTTTGTGGAAAGGTCACTTTGCGATGCTTGAAACATTCCCTAATTCCAAAGCATCCGCAAATTTCAGGAAAGCTATCTACAAGGATTGGAACAATGCCCAATTCATAATGATAAGGCCCGTTTGTCAAAAGGACACTGTAGGATCTTTGAAACATTCCCTAATTCCAAGAAAACAGTAAATTTCAAAATAACTGTTTAGAAGCATTTAAACAATGCCCGACTCAAAATTATGAGACTCGTTTGGCAAAAGAACACTTTGCGATACACAAAACCATACCTTATTCGCAAGAAACCGAGAATTTCGGAATAGCTGTTTAGAAGCATTGACATAATAACCCACTCACAGTGATGAGGCCCGATTGTCAAAGGAACACTTTCACTTGCATTATGCATTACACAAATGCCTAAAAACCCTAAATTTCAAAATAGCTATTTACAAGCATTGAAAAAATGCCCAATTCATAACCATCCTCCCTCGGTTGTCAAAAAATCCCTCTAGGATGTTTCGAACATTCCCCAATTCAAATAATCTGCAAGTTTCAGAAAATCTATCTACAAGGATTGAAACAATGCCTAATTCATAATGATAAGGCCCGTTTGTCAAAAAGATAATGTAGGATCTTTGAAACATTCCCTAATTCCAAAGAAACCGAAAAATCCAGAAAGGCTATCTACACGCATTGAAGCAATGCCCAACTCATAATGACCAGGCCCGGTTCTCTAAAGGACACTGTTGGAGCTTCGAAACATTCCCTAATTCCAAAGAAACAGCAAGTTTCAAAATAGCTCTTTGGAAGCATTGAAACAATTCCCAATTCATATTGAGCCTCAAACGGCTGTCAAACAACACTCTAGGATGTTTCAAACATTCCCTAATTCCAAATAAGCCGCAAATTTCAGAAAACCTATCTGCAAGCATTGAAACAATGCACAATTCATAATGCTAAGGCCCGTTTGGCAAAAGGACACTGTAGGATCTTCGAAACATTCCCTAATTCAAAATAGCACTTAAAAAGATTAATTCAATGCCCAATTTATAAGTATGAGGCCCATTTGTCAAAAGAACACTCCAGTTAGTTTGAAACATTCCATAATTACCAACAAACCGCAAATTTTAGAATAGTTGTTTAGAACCATTTAATTCATGCCCAATTCACAATGATGACGCCTATTTGTTAAAAGAACACTTTCCGATGCTTAAAACATTACGCAATTGCCTGAAAGTCATGAAATATTGCTATTTAAAAGCATTGAAACAATTTCCAATTCATAATGAGCCTCACCCAGTTGTCAAAAAATCACTTTAGGATGTTTCAAACATTCCCTAATACAAAAGAAACCGCAAATTTCAAGCTAGCTGTTTAGAAGCATTGAAACAATGCCCAACTCACGATTATGAGGCTCGTTTGTCAAAAAAACATTTCGCGATGTTTAAAACATTACACAATGAAATACAAGAACATACCGCATATATTTTTACAGGGGTTGTTAGTACAGATATATACTGCTCACTCTTCTCCAATAATGTTTTTGTGGGTGATGACACTGATTTACTGATTCTACTGTGCTATCTATCGCTGCCTGGTATCTTTCTCTACTTTTAGTATGCTATTACAGAGGCTATTACTTATTCATTAAATCTGTAAAAGGTTGTGTTGCAATTTTTTAGGTTAAACCACATATTGACTAGACTAATTGGACATGTAGGAGTTTACAATCTGTGTTGAGACTCGCGTTTTGAGTGCTTCGACAGAAAAGTGTTACTGTAACTATTAATGTCTTGTTTATGTCTCCCTCGCATCGACCATAACCTTAATTGATTGAAACTATTAAAGAAAATACAGAGAATTGTTTACAGTGATCGATTGATAGAAATGCTGGACAGTTGATTTAAATACTTGATGCCAATATATCTCAGCAGATAAACAATGTATTGTCAAGGTGTAACATCCTTGAGATGAATTACTGGAAACCATCAAAGGAACGCTGACAGCATAAATGAGCGCTTTTTAATTCTACAGAAGAAGAAAACAGGAAAATCGACTGTGAGATTGTCGATGAAATAAGAGTTCAAACGGAGTTGGTTGAAACGTCTTTAAGCGAACCTATATTAACATATATGCCTAATATAAGTAACATTCTGAACAGTTTATTGTCTGTAATGTTATATTAATAGTCTCTCTATGACATTAACTCTCAATTGTAAAGTCCTATGAAATTACATTACTCAGCACGTAGATCAGGAAGCGTTGTCGCTACTGTGTCTTATCCTTTGTAGTCGTACTACAAGCTATAGGGGATTTATTTTATTTTATTAAGTATGTCTATTCGTTTAACCGATATTGTTAAACCGTTTCGCAGAGAAAGAGCGGATAATATTGAAACTTGGCTTGAGAAGATGGAACTGGTCGCTAAACTACAGGGTATAAAAGAAAAGCAGTGATAACTTTTTGCCTTCATTTTTAGAAGGACCCGCGTCTGCTGTATACCAGCAATTTAAGTCTGATTATGGAAGTGTTTGTCTCGGACTGCTGGAGACATTTGCCGCTAACGAATATTCAGCTTACGAGCAATTTATTATGAGGCGGTATAATGAAGGAGAAGGCGTTGATGTTTATCTGGCTGATCTATATGTCGTTTGGCAAGGCTACTTGGGTGTGAGGAGGAGCACACATTACGATGCGTTTATTGTTGGTTTACCAACATATGTTTCAAAACAGTTACGAGCTTTATCGAATATCGAAAGCCTGAAATTGAGCGGTATTGTCAATGGTGCACGATATTTAGTTGCCGATTGTGCTGACATTCACATGCGCATCTGTTTTTTAAATAAAAACCTGCATATAAAAGTTCAAAAGACATTGTCTGTTATAGATGTGACAAAAAGGGACACATCGCCCGCTTTTGCAAGCAACGTCGTCGTAAGGGAAACGAACAAGGAGATGCTTCATCGGTGCCATTACCCTCTCCTCAAGAACAATGAAGGCATTGATAATTATTCAAATTAAAGTTAATGATGTTATTCTAAGAGCTTTGATGGACACTGGTTGTACCACTTCGATATTTTCATCATCATGTGTAAATGTAAAAGATTTACTTAAATGTAATCACGTTACTTTAATGGACGGCAGGACAGCATTATGCTATGGGCCTTTTAATGCAAAATTACAAATACAGTATCTAACAAGTATTTACATGCGTCATGTTTTGTTTCGAACGAGCTTGTGAATTATTTCCCTTGTACAGTAGGAATGGATGTCATCCTCTGATAGGGGGAGTAAACATAGACGCTAATAGCAACGCAAGTTTCAAATCTAATACGTCATCAATTACCGACGTTGCTATGGTAGCACAAGCTAATCAAGACTCTGTGACAGACGATATTGAAATTTCAAGCAATGATAGACCGCACCCACCGATTAATAATGATACATGTCAGTCCAGAATTATTCCGTCATCAAGCTATCCGATTTAAAGGGAGAGTGTATTGTTTAACTCAATTAGCGTTTGGGATGAAGGTCGCACCCAAACTAATGACATCAAGGTTTTATCGTTAGAGGATGACGTCAGATAAGGGACTGATAACTTCATTGACGATGTTATTGTTAACGAGGACATTGTGAGCGTTTAACACGCGTAATGAACATTTATTACGTTATGAGCTAATTACTAAGGATCCAGAGCCTCTTTTTAATGCCCGCGTATTGGGGCTTAGGGTACCAAAGGAAAGGACTAATCTTCGTTAGGCGAGAGACAACCCGCTACCAAATATTCCTCTTGCAACTGAAATACTAACAAGGAGACAGTTATACTCGCTGCTAGGTAGACTAGCAGCTCATTATCCAGTTGCAAAATGGCTATGTATATCGTGTAGTTATCTTGAACGCCAATGTAATGACTATGGATGGGATGATCAGGTACCTGCTGATGTACTGATTTCATATCAAGAGCTACTAAAGAAAACTGTCAACAATGATCCAGTGAAAGGCGTTTGGTGCATTGAAAAAGACGCTAATGAAGCTACCGTTTGGTGTGATGAAGCAGTACATATTAATTTATCCGAACTTGAATCTATACTTAAGGGGATTAATCTAGCATTAAAATGGAATTTAGAAATACTCTACTTGAAGACTGATTCAGCAACTGTTTACACATGGGTCAAATCTGCATTAACTGGCGGTAGTAAGACTAAAGGAATGGCTGAAATGTTAGTTCGAAGAAGATTATCAATAATACAACAACTAATTGAGGAATATATGTTAACTGTTGATAAGGACTATACAATATCACTATGATGACCGCCTATTATCAAAGTAGTCCTGGCTAATTCTGCGGTAAGACTACAACTATTGCGTGGTAGATCACGATTACGACTTCACGAAACCTTAGGAAATATTTACCTTCGACCTTTTCTAACCCGTGAGCAACAGCAACAAAAAGCAATTCTAGCATCTGCTGCAAAAATTATGACTGACAAAGACGAATTTATGAACAATTTCACTGCTGTCTTCAATGTAAACGTAGATAAATTTAATGTTTACTACACGACTACTGAATTGGATGGTCGGATAGCTATTTTCTGGGATCAAGGGGCCGTAGAAGTGCCTGAGAGTATTTTCCGTTTAGCTGAACAAGACCCTACAGCGTACAGGCGTAAACTTGAACAAACAAGGCGTAATTATAACCCTTCAAACTGACTAGATGAGACTTTTCATGTATTACCACCTATAGATTCAAATACTGTTGATCAATCTAATATCTTTAACGACCCGCACATATCGTGTATATTTTTTAATGCACAAAATATCGCAAACAAGCTACCTTCTCTTCATATGTTATTGAAAGAAGGCACTTATGACATCATTCCTATCAATGAAACATGGCTAGATACCTTAAAGTACAATGATGCTGTGATCTGTCCTGTTAATAATTATGTTTGCTATCGTTGTGACCGCCTATCGCGTAATGGTGGAGGTGTGGCCGTTCTCATTAAATCCAGTGTACAATCTGTTCAAATAACTTATGAAGATTTATATAATGAACTTGAATATATTGCAGTGGATATCCTTGACAACAACAACTGTCGACTTAGATTATTTTGTGCCTATCGTCCTCCGGATTACTAAGAAGACCTTACAAGAAAATTGTTCACTCTATTGGTAACTTGCTGTAGTATACCCTATACGATTGTAATATGCGGAGACTTCAATTTCCCAAATATTGATTGTTCAAGTTTTACATCTATACATTCCTCTATTTCCAATGAATTTTTGACCTTATGTAATGCTAATTCCTTAGCACAACTTGTTACAACACCAACAAGAAAGTCTAATATTCTTGACATATTACTCACCAACGATGAGCTATCAGTTTTTGATGTTTCTGTTACAGAACCATTCTCGACTAGTGGTCATGACTCAATCTCATTCTCCATAGATTTTATTCCTGTTACTCATTGTGAAGTACCTACATATGATTTTTTAAAAGCCGACTATAAATCAATCAACGAATGCCTTACTTCAATTGATTGGATATTATTTTTTCTGACATTTTCATCCATCAACAGTGGTTATGAAAAGTTATTATTATTATTATTATTATACTCATTAATTGATCAGTTTGTACCGTTAAAGATGGTTCACCATGGATTTTAAAAATTATCCAGCATACATACAAAAGTTGTTACAAGGAAAGAAAAGATTATGGCGTTGACGAACTTCACCCAATGGCTATGATAAGTTTAAAAAATGTGCTAATGATTGTATGAAGGCATTAAAGTGTTATAATCGCAACATTGAACGTAATATTGTTAAATGTAAAAACTCGCGAGCTTTTTATTCCTTCGTAAATACTTCACTGAAAAAGAAGACAAGAGTTGCGCCTTTACGAAAAGATGATGGTAGTACTGTCACTGACAACACCTCAAAAGCCTTCTTAAGTAATGTGGACGGTGTCGCCCTACCGAAGGCACCCGTACCACTTCTCTATTTCTAGAGGAGTGCCTCTTTTCGCTAAGAGCAATGATGTTAAACGCTCCTTAGATCTCAGCCGCGACACTGCAGATCAATTTCAACAGATTTCATGGCAGATAGGTCTTGATTGTCAATGCGTAACGATGCGCCGCAGCTACTCACAATGCAATTCCATCTGAGCCATTCCATCCGCCATCCTTAGATGGTACTCATTTGATGTTACAGATAAAGTCAAGGCTGAGTTGACCTCAGGGGGATTTGAATCACAGTCGATCAGATATGACACGATCTGAAGTTCGGTTGCTCTGCCAACTGAGCCAATCACCCCTAAAAAGCCTTCTTGCTAAGCAAACAATTTCTATTGTATTTGTTAAGGACAAGGTATGAATTGAAGAAGTGGTATTTGATATTCCTTCCGTCTTCCGTATTATAAATCGACTACCAGCTAAGCTGTCTAATACCCCTGATAATTTACCTGCTTACTTTCTTAAATCAATTGCTTTGAACATTGCGAAACCACTATGCTACATATTTAATTTATCATTTATGACTGGAACGTTGCCAGACCTTTGGAAAACTGCCATTATCTGTCCAATTTTCAAAAAGCCACCTGCAGAAATCGTATTGAAATGTAGACCGATTCCATTAACGTGTGTGTGCTGAAGAATAATGGAAGCAATAATCAAAGATGCCCTTTTAGAATATTTACTTTCTAATAATTTATATCTCTTGAGCAACACGACTTTCTAAAGAATACGTGTACAGCCACTCAGTTATTGGAAATTTTTGATGATTGGACACTTGCCCTGGAGCATAGAAAATGTATTGACATTGTTTACATAGATTTGGCAAAAGCTTTTGACATTGTCCCTCATCAGAAACTATTAATTAAACTAAAAGCTTACGGAATTTGTGGTCCACCTCTCACATGGATTGAACAGTATCTCTCACTCAGAACGCAATGTGTACGTGTTGGTGATGTTTTATCCGAAAAATATCACTGTACTGGTGGTGTTCCCCAAGGTTCAGTACTTGGACCGTTGCTGTTTTACTGTACATCAATGATGTACCAGATTTATTTAATCATGTTAAATGCAAACTCTTTGCCGATGATATGAAGCTGTACACAGTTTATAGCCTTGACGCGGTCCATTCGAAGACACTCTGAAATCTTTTCAAAGTGCCATCAAAGATTTTCTTGAATGGTCATCAACTTGGCAACTAGTTGTTGCAGCTGGAAAATGTTCTTCCTTGCATCTTGGTTGTCGAAACCCAATTTTAACATATAACATGAATGATGCTAAACTATCAGTTGTCAGTAAATCGGTACGAGATATTGGTGTTTATATAAGCCCAGATATGAAGTTTTCTTCACATTGCAAAATTATCTCTCGAAAAGCTTACTGTGTATCGAATTATCTTTTAAAATCTCTGCACTGGAATGACCTTGAACATTTAATGCGTGCCTTCATTGTTTATGTGCGACCCATCGCGGAAGATGCATCTGAAACATTCTCGCCATACGTAAAGAAAGATATATTTATATTAGAACAAGTTCAACGTCGCTACATTTAAAAGATCTTTTATCGCTGTTTTCCTAACGAAGACAATCTTTTCTTTTCTTGTTCAATCAAAATAGAGTGAATTGCGAGTGGTAATATTAATGAAATAAATATAACACAATTGAAAAATGTATTGGAAAAGACACATAATTAAGTAATGCTCACAGTTACAGTACTATCCACCTGCTAGGATCACAATTATTACTGTTGGTATGAGAGCAATTGATCAAGATTGGAAATTACGCTGTTCATGGACAGATTGTTAAAGCACCAAATCATTTCAATCTGATTATGCAACATATCAATTCAAGTTTAACAAATATGTCCACAGCTTCCTGATTGATTGGGAATGTAATATAGATTCATTTTATGGCAATCATATATCATAAATATATGATGATATATAAGATGAATGGCATGTTATTTACAGTGGACATGCTAAGGAATGTATATTATGCCTTACATTTCAATAATACCAACATTACAATGGTATCATTTTGTGGGAATTTGTTGATAAGACATATATTAGTTTGATTCGTTAAAATAGAAAGCCTGCATGTCATCATAGTAGTGTATCATGGTTTAATCATTTAGTAGATTTAATTTAGAAATAAGCTATTAGTATATGTAGCATGTAATAATGCAAATTATAATGTGGTGATAATTTCTTTATCCTAATCAAATCGGTTTAGATCCTTACAGGGTTATTCCGACCGACATACTTTAGTTTAAACAGTTCATGGATATTTTGTACTTTCATGAACATCATGAGGTGTTTATGAACTATTCATAACCGTTAAATCGCTTAATATTTCGTGGACAGTCCATGAACAGAGACAGTTCAGAAATATTTTTTGCAGAGGATATCCAACATAAACTAACTTGTTGAATGATATATTACTGCAATTCAGTGAATCTATTCTATCTCAATCAACCATGGCAGTTGTGGATATATTTGCTCATTGATGTGTTGCATAATCAGATCTAAGTGATTTGATGCTATTACGATCCGTCCATTACAGATTCATCGTAATTTACGATTTATTTGAAACATTAGTTTATCAGTTGTTCTCAATAGCGTTAATTGCGACCCGAGCAGGTTGATATTACCTCGATACTGCGAGCCTTATTTAATTAATATCTTGCGACAATACATTTTCCAATTGCATTATATTTATTTCATTAATATTACCACTCGCAATTTCCCACTTCACTCTATTTGATTGAACAAGAAAAGCAAGTTTATAGTTGAATGTTGCGCTTTTTCAAATAGGTTTTGGGATGGTCCTGTGCTAATGATAGGCGAAGGTTATTCTACTTCCGACAACTGAACGGAATATGACTCATTTTTTCCACAGATTATAGCGTGTGTAGCTCGGAAACTCTAACTTGCAACTTGGTCGGTGAAATGTAGCTTGTATTGCACACATCTTAGATGAAGATCATAATCAATCATGTGATCTCAATAATGCCATTGGTGATAGTATAACATAAGTTGATGCTGAACGTATATTTTGAACACAATGACTAATTATATCTTTTTCATCTTTCACGTTGTAGCTTTACCACGTTATATAGGAGTTTTAGCTGAAATAAGTAGCCTTGATAGTCTTGACTGTTCCATTCTCGTCACAGTCTATATCCAATGAGTAGCCTTTCTTTCGAGATAAAATATTAAAGTAGCCTATGCCAGTATCTATGATGCCTGTCGTGCTTCTATTCCAAGTTTTCCACAGAATTCTATTGTTTTAGAGCATTTATAGCACATTTCAACTCTAACCTTATTCTGATTTAGGACAAACGAAAGTAAAGGTTTTTTTTTTAACATATCGTTGTTCTGATTCACAGTATGATTTTCTCTGGTGATTTTGGTAGATTTTGTTGATAGAATATTGGAATTTAAGTGCCAACCTCATTTTCATGCCTTTGAAATAGAAATGTGTTAAATTTTGGGATAAATAATGTTTGGATTTTCAAGGACTTCTAGTATGTTATAGAGCAGGCTTTGCTGATCATTTTGATATAAAAAACCTATTGTTGCAGTTAGTGGTGGGTTATACCTTGTTTTGAGCTATTTTGACTGAATTAAGATCAGACCGTGTTAAGTATTGTGGACGTACTGGAATTTCTTTGAGATGACATCGTGATGACTCTAAGTATCACACTAAACCAGGAGAGTATGCGAGAGAACCAGTAAGGAATTTTATTGAACTAGTGAATTTTAGGATAAGGGCATGTGACACTGCTCTCAAGGCACACTTAGAAACGTGTGCAGGAAATACAAGTTACTTATCTAAGACTACTCAGAATCAGCTTATTTCGATTCGATATTGCGGAGAGGTTATATCTGAGCAGATTGTTGATTCGGTTAGGCAAAACCATTTTATTCTATCATAGCAGATGAGTGTCTTCATTGCTCTAAGAAAGAACAACTATCTTTAATGTCAAGGTATGTGGATGACAAATGTATGATGAGAGAAGAGTTTGTAGGTTTCTTCCATTGCAAATATGATCTTACCGGAGCGAACATTGCCAGACCAATTAAGGAGGCTATTGCAGACATAGGTTTAGATTTGGACGACTGCTGCGGGCAGGGATATGATGGAGCATTCCCTATGGCTGGTTGTTTTAATGGTGTGTCTGCCAAAATATTAGAAGTAAATAGAAAGGTATATATAGAGATACGCTCACTGTGATAGTCATAGGTTAAACTTAATGATTTGTCAAACATGCTCCATTCCACTTGTTAAAAATGTATACGTCATGTCTACTAATCCAACAAGTAAATTGACATGGCGTGAGTCTTTCTTGAGATTTGCAGCATTCTATGCTGAAGATCTCCCCATGCTCAAGGCATTCGAAGGAGAAATGGATATGTGGGAGCAGTATTGGGGAAAGCAAAACAGTAGCTGCCTTCCAGACGGTCCACTGGCCACACTAGCGATGATGAATTGTAACTGCTTTGACAATATCAATGTTTCATTATGAATATTAGCAACTGTACAATCAACATCGTGTGAGGCTGAGCGTAAAATCTCAATCATATGCAGACTGAAGACTTACACAAGATACACGATGACTGAGGATAGACTGACTGGTATTGCCTTGATGCAAGTCAATCAGGAAATGGAACCAGCTGTAGAGAAATTGATAGTCAAGTTTTGTGCTGAGCGACGAAAGTTTGAAAATTTAATAGATATGAAAATACGATTTATTGATTTAATGGAGGGATATGTTATGACAATATTAGCTATCTGTCAATGATTAGCTTACAATATTATTACTCAATTCTCTATGGTTTGATATAGAGAATGTTAATCAGAAATAACAGGGAGATCTAAATTATATGTTTAAGGGAGTTGACCTCGCTCCTATATTTTACTATCACAATACATTATTACTATTTCTTATACAATTCTTGCCTTGATGCAAGTCCATCGGGAAACTGAACTAGATGTAGAGAAAGTGATAGCCCAGTTTTGTGCTGAGAAACGAAGATTGAAATTTTAATAGATATGAACATACGATTTATTAAGATGAATTTCTAATTTCAGAATTTCCTAGGAAAGCAGAGTTCTGTATCTTGACCATAAATGCTTAGCTTGCATAGTAGGTAACAAATTTTTGGAAGACATGCTGAGAGCCTTCACGTGGCGTCCTCTTTGAGTACCATGGAATATCATGGGAAACTAATTCTTAGCGTTCGAACTGCAATACGATATCCTCAAATAGATTTTGCAATGTTATGCATGTAAATGTAACTGGATTTTGATTACCTGTACCTTTTTGATGTCTCGTTTCTACTTTGAAAATCTCGATTTTAAACTTAAACTTTGAAATGATAATTGAAAAATGTCTTTTTAATGATTTAGTAATACTTAAATAATCCGAAGGAGTGCAATAAATACTTTGCAGCACCCACTACCTTGGCAGGCCAGGATAGAGGGGGGTCGCATATGTAAATTGAAAAATGTACCTTTTCCCTCGATAGCGTAATCATGATGTAATCTGGTTTTCTGCACGATATTCTGCTAAGATTTGATAAATGATGGATCATGTCTATCAAGTAGGGACTTTTTAACTGAATGAACATTGCAAACGTCATCTCTCCAGACACTGAATCGATTGAACAGCTTGCAAGCAATCAAATGATCTCAGTCCATTGTGATTGGGTAATGATCAGAAACTTTAACAATTGATGTACTTCGATAGCACTTGACATGAATTCTGTTTGGCACCTGACTGGTTAGATGAAAATTTTGATTCTCTTCGATAACAGTTGACAAACTTTGTAACAATCGTGACATAGAAAATGTCAAACTGCAGATTAAGGCAAGTATTTGATTGAACGAATATCAAGCCTGTCCATGCTTTACGCAATATGATTGGTTTTAGAACAATTAACAAACTACTTCAATCTTGGACATATTTCACAGAGAAATAATCTACACATATTCGTTAAAGAGATTCAAAAACCACGAACGGTAAACTTACTTATTTTTGACACACGGTTATTTTGTTGGGGTGCAGTCATGAGCCATGAATGTTGTTTTGATCACTTACTCACTTAGTATACAGTATCTTCGAACATTTAAATTATAATCTGATCTTTGATGTGTGAGGGAGAATTATCATCGAAGGAATTCAGACGGTGAAAGTTATTATATCTGCAGCTTTGGCTTCAATATTCTGAGAAAATTCACTCGTTTTACAAATCGTAAAGTCGATACAAGTTGTCATATTTGCCATATATGTCCTCCAGAATATGGAATTATCAATGTGACTGTTAACTTTGTGAAACAAAAATAAATGTCATCTCGTTATTCATTTACATTATTGGTTTGCTTTGCAACTTTACAGCAGCTCAATTGTTTACAAATATACACTTTTTCTTCTCTGTATGCATGTGCTCAATTATGAACTGTTAGTCAACTATGAGATCTAGAAACTGGGTAATCATTAATTGAGAAAGAGATGTTGGCTTCATCCCAAATTATGAGCCTACTGTATCAATGTTTTGATTTTGATTTATTGGATTGTGGATAACCGTAGAAATGATTCCAGCGGCGATTAGTAGTCAAAGATCAGAAAGGATATCAGTACTGTCTGTTGATAATTAATTTAATTAGCTAACTATACTATTTAATTAATCTTTTATCACTATGCTTTCAAATTCGATTGAACAACGTACATCACCTATATTTACAATTTCGCCAAAATTGATTTTAGTCTGCACGCAGGCTAATATTGCCTTGATTGGTCATTTAATGTAACGGTATCCAATTTAGAAACAATTTAAGATTCCCCATTTATTAAACAAAATAAATGATGAAAAAGATTATTGGTGCCTTGGGACTGTTAAATGACTATTTATTTCCTCTTCCAGGGCCGTTGCAGTAGGGGGGTTTTGTCCCCTAATATGGGTGTGGCAATTTGATTACGTCATTTTGACAGGGGTATTCAAAATCTTGTATCCTGGCCTGATTCTGGGGAATGGCCGCATGTACCTGTGCATGCCTGTGCATAGCGAGTTAGTGTAAATTCACATTTAGATCATGAAAAGAATATCTTACAGAAATATTCACTCACGAACAACTCAGACAAAAGATAAAAATAGTTATAACCAAAGTAAGTTATAACCTAGCGTAGCTATAGGATCAACCTATTTCGAAGGACTAATGCTTGTCTACTTATTATAGATTTGAAAAGGACTGCAGTCACACAAAATACGCAACTAATATGTGTCACTAGACTAGTCACAAAAGAACAGTCGCATCGTTCGACATTTGTGTTAAAACGTAATCTATATCAAATTCAACACGCTTAATGGCGCTACGAGAAATTATTTCAATCGCGCGTTTCAATTGACTTTATTCTGCTTCTGGAATCACAAATTACATATTTTTTTACGTAACTCGCGAGATTATTTGTTTGTTCATGGCTCACCCTTGTCAAAAACAATTTTTTGTTGCTTTTAGGAGCTACGTCACCTCAAAGATAACGTTGCGTGATCAGCCTACTCTTAAGTCTGTTAGAATAACCACACGATATGTGACTTATGCCGTCATAAAGATAGATCCAATCCCGTTTTTTCTCGGCGACATTTGGGTCAAAACATCAATTTGAAGCCATTTTTCATCAAGAAATAATTTCCAGATCGAAAAAAGAATTACGCCATTGTTTTTTTCATGTTAGGTTCTACTGCATATGTAAAGGATAATCTGCGGTTTTATTCTCATTTAAAGATTGTGCTCTCTTGAAAGCCACCAATTCAAAACAATGATTATCTCGTTTTTCCGTGCACTTCTGCGTTTCCGCTGTTTAGACCCACCGCGTTCAGCACGCCGTGAGAAGCACGATTTTACTTTCGGTTAGTGTTGCTTAATGTTGCCATAAGCCTAGCTCTAGGTTGGGAACCCAATCAACATTATATTCATCAAATAGTTTTGCTGCCTTACCAAAAACAATTTGCTTAAAGCAAACACAACCTTTGTTAAGAATATTTTCTGTTATGTCCTTGCGATTTACGGCAGCTATTCATTTCGTTTTGCTTCTTCGAGATTGCTCCTCAGTTTGATCTCCATGTGTTGTGATTATAACAGGGAATCTGTAGTAGGAACCTTTATTACATCACTTTTATTACCACATTGATATATCATACAAAAAACCATAGTTTCAAAAGTAAAACAACAAATTAAATTCACTCACTGAGAATAAACGAAAGTTGCGTGTAACCAGCATTGCCAGAGCCATCTATTTACAAGAGTTGGGACACTGATGTCATTTATGTTTTTTGGCCTGCACCCGAGCACGTTTCAACAGCAGTGCGCATGTGCAAGAGAATGTTGTGTCTTTTTCAGCCATTTTGGAACTCTGTGAAATGGTTTGCGATTGTTTAACAAGAGAAATACAACCATTTATGAGTTGTCTTTCTCCATATTTATTTGCTGGACTCTCAAAGTTAGAATAAAATTTTTAAAGACTAAAACGTTGCTGAAGGAAAGTCTTTTCACTTTCCTTCACGTTTTAGTCTGGACGCCGGCTAAACACCAACAGATGTCGGATATTCGGGATTGCGTCTTGATACTACTTTCCCAAAAATTTGAAATGTTGGCCATCAAATATTATCATGTGTTGTTAGCACATAAGGCAGACAAGTTACACATCGAGATCAACGTCGGTTACCATGAAGTGTAATGCAATCATGTTTCTATGAATGTGATTGTCATGGGTTGGATTTCGAAGATGGAAAAGTTTCTATCTTGAGCCCGATCTCAAGTAGCTATCCGGCTTGAGGCCTCTGTCCCCGTAGGCCGTGAAGAAACAACGCTGGTATATAATATGCAGTTGTTTTTCAGTTTTCAGTTTACGTTGAATGTAATGACTTATATAATCCATAGTAGAATTTAAAAATCATCGCTGCTGCCACCTCGCTCATTACTTTGTAGTAGTACTCTAATATATGTATTATCTAATTCAACTCTTAGGTGGGATTTAGTCCCTGCCACAGGCACGCTCTCCTGTGTCCCAGGTGTTACAAAAAGACTGTCGTTGTGTTTGCCTTAATCACTCAATGAAATACGCATTAGGTCATGACGCAGGCAATTATAATTGCATAGATTATAGTCTGCATTGTGACCTTTGATTTAGAATCAGCATTACAAACTCTGGCGAATTGAGCCACTGTCACGAGTATGGATTAAATAATCTCATAAGTTTCTTATCTCTGTTAAACACAGTAATGACGTGTGTCTTATGTAACTATATGTGTGGCTTCAACATAGTTGCATAGAGATGTTTAAAGGTTTGTTTGATTATTGGGTGGTACGAATTGATCATTAATGCCTGACCTTGCGTTGAATTTGGTTTCTTTTGCTTCGAGGTATCACAGGAATACTCTCTATATATGTTGGTGATCACGGCCAAGGTTTTCTTTTCTGGATAACCTTCAGCGCAAAACAACAGATACAGATTGTACAATCGCAATAGGAGGAGATTACGATCAAATAATAATTCGCACATATCGGATGCTTTGTGCATTGACTATACCCCCATTTTGTGTCAGGGATATGTTGCGAATTAACTGGGAGGATGCTATGTACGTCTCTTGCTTTGACGTAGAAATCAGTTTTCAGTGTATCTCCTCCGATGTGCACGTCGAGGTCTAAAAATGCAACATCCGTTGTCGAAATCGTTGCTGAAAATCTTAGCCGAGTGTGAATATTGTTACGACCGTTGATGAATATCCCTAGTGCTTTGTTACCATGTTTCCATATCAGAAGTATGTCATCTAGGTAACGCAAAAGTAACGAAGGATGTTCTTAATATGTTCTTCTACGTCTGTCATATAAATGTTGGCATAGCCATAGGAGCAAATCTTGTGACCATTGCGGTGCCCGAGATTTGCAGGTAGTATTGGTTATTGAACATAAAATAACTTGTTGACAATATTATGTGTATATAATGTCTACTGGTGTTCAGATTTGAGGGCCTCTAAAGATCTGATTGTGCTTGTTCACAAACGATTGTATAAACCTCAATCCCATGCACCATCTTTATGTTGGTGTAGTGCAGATACGTCAAGAGTAACTAGCAATGATTTCTCCTCAACCACGATGTTTTTGATAATTTCAAGGAAATCTTGGATGTCCCTGACGTGGGACTCGATACGCCTTCTGAGTGGTTTCAAGGCATCGTCCACAAACGCTGATAGTCTTTCGATGTGTTTGTTAAATCTAGACACAATGAGTCTCCCTCGTATATCAGGCGTGTGGATCTTTGTTAAGGTATAGAACAGTGTTTTGGTTGGCATGGATGTGAGTAAGGATAATGTATTTGTATCAATTAATCCTTGTCGTTCTCATCTTTTGAGAAAATTCGTGATTGATGTGCACATACAGGATGTGTGGTCAATGGTGCCTAGATGGTGATATATCGTAGTGTCCTGCAAGTGTTTCAGAACTTTACCTATATATGGCTTTGCCCGTTTGAAAATAAGCCTGTGCTGCATATTCAATGTCTTAATCTCTTTCAGGACCGCGTGAGTGTGGCCTCACAGTCACTCGTTTGTGATTACGTTTGTATAATAGACGATCAACATGGAGGTCGTGCTGGAACAGTGTTGCTTCCAATGAGAGACTCCCACTGTGGTATGGTCGCTCAATGCCCTATACTGTGTGGATCTGTAAAGGCCCTGTACCATTGTACCATTGTACGGATTCTCGATATGTAAGCTAGATTTGGCCAAGTATACTGAGACGTGGTGAATTTTGGGCCATAAGACAGACCCTCAATTGGTCACTTGAGAGCCGTATATCAGATATATTTACTACCGTACCTCTAAGCATATTCATTGAATACAAATAAAAAATTAAGGAATCATGTGGAATTGGATCGTTAAAATAACCCTATATTTTTAATTGGAGGTATTACCGGCATTATTATTGGTTTAATGGTAGCTGTTTGTTGGTAATCAAAGCATTTATAATATTCAGTTATGGATCATAGTTAGTGTCCGGTTGATTAATATATATTTTTGATATTTAAAGACGGAACCGCACTCACCTTAGATGGTTTTCAGGAGGGTCCTCTACAATTAAGTTACGTCTATTCAATGTCATTGGTGACAGTGGCCAGGAGGTTTAACAGAGTAAATTTGTGGTGCTGCATTCCGTTCTGAAGTTGGTTGCAGTTGGCGTTAGTTATCCTGTGTTGCGCCTCCAGAAGATGGATCGATATTTTCTGTGAGCTTTTTGGTGAGCTCAGCAGGCAGGCATTGCGGTTCGGCTAGCGTTGAGGATATCTGCGGGCTACTATGCCTTTTCGACAGCCGGTCCAATTGCGGTAAGTAGTTTACCGTAATGGTGAAGGTAGGTCAGAACTATCACGATGTCATAGGGAAATTGTCAAATAGCTATACATATTCGAGATATATAACAAGATGCATGCAAGGCTCCATGCATGCATATCATCTGTGATGGTTCTGTCTTGTGGGCAATAACCTCCTTTGGAATCACGTTTTGAGTATGCTTCATTCATAAAGCATGGTTTATGGATACTGGTCCATAAGATTCGGCAGGCGTATTTCATAAAAAAAGTAACTGTTAGAAGTTTGACTGTCATCAGTATTGGTATTGATAGCGACCAAGTAACAGTTCATTGGGAAATGGATCCTCTCCGATGTGATTTTGGCTTTGTTTCGATCATTCTAAAGAGCTATTTTTAGGTTTGGGGTTTCTTGGGAATTATGAAGTGTTTTAACTTCTGAATGTGTTCTTTGGACAAACGGAAAAATTTCAAACATCCCTCTATTGTGAATTGGGCATTCTTTTGATGATTCGAAAGAGCTATCTTGAAATTTTCTAGATATTTACTGTACGTAGAGAATGAACCCTTCTAGATATGAGACCCCTTTAATACGGCTGTTTGATTTATGAAATATTTGAAGATATCTTGATGAAATGTGAAATATTTTCAATTTTGAAAGCGTTTTATTATATCTATGCGGAAGTTCTACATGTAAATGAGAGTATACATACAGGTATTGCAAACATAAATTAATCAGTAACACTGAAATATTTGTGAATAACAAAAATCAAATTTGTATAATTAAAAATGTCAACGCTATATCTTTGTTGTCTAACTTACTATGACTAACATACATTACTATTTTAAGAGTTAGTCATGTAATTATAATTGATATAGTTGAATAATATTTCTTCTACTTTTATCGATAAAAGTCTAAAAGTCTGTAAAATCCGTTTTCTTCTGCTCTGCAATGGCCACGTGCTCAATGTTTTGATTTTTCGATGACATCGTTCTTCAGCATTTACAATTTCGTAGTTTTATTTACAATAAGAATTAAAGTTTGACTTTATCAGTTTGTAAAAACAGCCATACTCTTAAGCCTTAAGCTGTCAAGTTATTACTGCATATTTTATGTACTAATATACCAATCTTTGAACCGATCATGTTCAATTCCGTTTAATCCAAACTATCGAGCCAAAACGATGTACCAAACTGTTTGTGTCGCGGTTCAAAGCAACCTGTAAGATTAAGGTAATACTACAATTAAACTACAGAATGGGTGTGATACTCAAATTTTTTTATAAACTTCCTCGTAAAGACCCGTAGATTGCGCAATATGACTGCGAAAATGATTATTATAAGGTAAAACTCGAATGCCTCAACATGAGATAGTCCATAGTACCGTAAAAGCAATTGTTGAAGTTGGAATAAGTAACTTTGGCGGAGATATTCATCTCGCCTTCGATCAATAGCTGTGTTAGTCAATATTAGAACAGATAATCATAACAATTTTAATCTATCTTAATCAAATAAACAAGTATCCCATGCGTCTCTCCGCCGCAACTCTACATGTTTAACCATTAAAAAATGGAATAAAAACGAAATAAAGTATACTGTACATCCTTCTTATTTACAGAGGTGAATGTCATAGGTGTCTTTTTCAGCAGTATCATACTAACCTGACATAATTATGCCACTATATCATGATTGTACTGTGTGTCATCTTCATTCATTCTGTGCTCAGTAGTACTCCCAAAACTATAATAAATTAAACAAAGAAAGTATAATTTACATGTTGTGAGTTTAGCGGTCTCATTTCATCCTCTATGGTGCAAATTTATCCCAGCCTTGAGCAACTTCAATGTATGCCTGTAATAATGCCGATATTGTGTTGGCAGAATTAACTGTAATTAGTTAAACTGAGCCTCCACACCACGACAAGTTCCAGCAGTTCGACTTCGTGGAGGACATGCAGGTATCCCTAGTGCTATATTTATCAGTCAGGATATCCTCATTCAGATCAATCCATTGAGTTTACGTTGCAGTCTAGTATTGAAAAAAATGCAATTTATGATAGGAAAGAGGGCCTAAGTATAACTATTTTTGCAACAGTTAGCAAATGAAACTCATGGAACATCCTAAAATAAATCCTACGATCGAAAAATAGGCAATCTTATGTGTAAATCATCCATACAATGCATGACGACAGTGTTGTTGAATCGGATCATGTCGGATAACTTCTGGACGTGTACGGATAAAGATTTTCTACTTTCCTGGTTACCAATAGATACGTATGATGCCTTGAAAGATATTTTCTTCATTATAGCTTATAAAAATGTTGCTACGTTATTTATATTCGGGATTCATTGGATCCGAATAAAAAATAATCCAAAAACCGGAAAAAATGATCAAAATGCCGGATAAAATCCGAAGACGATATATCCGAGACAGTTACGGATTACCGGTTCAAAAGATTCTTGTACGGAATAACGGATCAAGGAAAATAACCGGACCGGATTAAACACCCGGATTACTTGTACCTAATCCTCTGATAATTGCAGAGCCTAACCTCTAGCTGGTGCTGAATAATCGAGGCTACTCATCACTCTGACGTCACAATGGCCATCAAAAGAAACAATAGATTAATTATAGATTTTATTTAACAATAGGTTTTACACCTATTGTTTCTTTTTAACAATAGGTTTTACAACTATTGTTCCTTTTTAACAATAGGTTTTACATCTATTGTTCCTTATCTAGTAGATTTTGATCACTTTCTGCTAATTACATTGTTTTGGGGGAATAGATTGAACCAAACTCACCAGGAAATGTCCCATTGTCTAGTCGAGGGTCCCAAACGACTAAGGGGAGGGGGCATCCTACAATACTTACGAGCTGCCTTGACCAGCTCTGCGATAATTCAGCATCAGACGACCAAAATCTAACTAAAAATAGAAATAATAGCAAGATCAATAAACAACTATCCACGTGACTATATAGCCTGTGGACAGACCAAGACCTTTCCCACCACTCTAGAAAGGTTTTAGCCTGTAGACAGGCTACGTGACTCCACCCACCCACATAAACAAAACACAACAACAACAAAAATAGCAACAACAACAACAATTTTGTTGTTGTTGTTGTTGTTATTTTTGTTGCAGCAACAACAAAAACAAAAAAAGAGCCTTACTTACAGTATTTGCGACGACCTGAACATGAGAAAAGCATAACAAACAACAAAATAACAAACCACTTACTAACAGCTTCGGACGACCACCTTGCTAAGGAAAAAATCACAACAAACAATATACTACCCTCTTTCGACGACCAACAGCATCCGACGACCAACAGCATCCGGCGTCCATCAGCATACGACGATTCCAACTGTGAAATTAAAAGGCATATCACATAAGGTAACTAACCTAAATAACAAATCGCTAATAATTGCTTTATCTACTACTTGAAGAGCTCAAATTCACGAGCAGCCTTGTTTGAAAAAAGTTTTGAAATTCGATTTTATGAAATTAAGTACCAGCTAGCCCTTTGATATCTTTTTAATCTTGTTTGTCCAAAAACAACAACGAAAACAGTACAATGGCTGCTGCTCATTTAAACTCTTCAATCCCACCCCCTGGGACCCTCGACTAGACAATATCGGACACGCCATAGATCATCATTCGCCATCATCATTTCTTAATTATCTTTAAACCATGTTCGTTTGCCTGAAAAATAAGCAAAAAGAAATATTTAGTATCTCATACTATACCATTACCTTATGGAAGAGTCTTTTATTATCTCACACCATCAAAGCGGTTTCGCACACTAAAAAGCTAAGGCCAACAAAACTATGATGATTTTATCAAAATGCTTATTTGGGTAACCAATAACGACAAGCGAGCTTTTATCGAAGTAGTTATTGACGAGATGTATAAATTGATGAATTTTAAAGAATCCAAAACTAAAGAAACAAAGAATCCATATTTGACAACTGGAAACACGTGCAATTATCGAATGACATGTAAGAATCAACTTGGGGAATATTCATGTAATTGCTCTTCCACACAGATAAACATTAGGAATATAAAACTTCACCTGACATCTGCAGCTTTATGTTACTATCATTCATCTTGTATCATTTGCATAGCTTTCATCATGTATCTACAAAAAACAATTTTATGTTACATGGTTAATATTTCATGTTCAAATTCGTCAATCTTCAAGAAGTTATTTTTCATTGGCCATTCTATCAAAGATATTATTCTTGCATTATAATAGATCAGTTAAAAGGATTTCACGTGTACCACTGCAAAAATAATTCTGTATTACTGTACTGATATCAATTGCCGTCTAATACTGACTGAGCTATAACCAGATAACAAAATTGATTTCCTCCTGCGTTTCCGAATGAAACTGCCTTTCAAATAATCCTCAAAACAAAAAATCATTCTATACAGTACTATAAATTTTCCATTGGTCATCCTATCAAATATATTTCCTCGCAAATTATATAAAGATGATCATTAAAATATCAAATGACTGACCTGGATTTCGCAACATTGTTCATGATTACATGACAACATTAGACACGTCAAAGATCATCATTTCTTTATTAGCTTTAAACCATGTTCGTTTGCCTGAAAAATAAGCAAAAAGAAATATTTTGTATCTCATACTATACCATTACCTTATGGAAAGGTTTCATTATCTCACACTATCAGAGCGGTTTCGGACACTGAAAATCTAAGGCCAACAAAACCATGATGAGTTTATCAAAATGCTTATTTGGGTAACCAATAACGGCAAGCGGGCTTCTATTGAACTTCGTTGGCTACAAGAACTCAATTTTTAAAAGTAATTATTGACGACGGTGTATAAATTGATGAATTTTAAAGAATCCAAAACTAAAGAAACAAAGAATCCATATTTGACAACCGGCAACACGTGCAATTATCGAATGAAATGTAAGAATCAACTTGAGGAATATTCATGTAATTGCTCTTCCACACAGATAAACATTAGGAGTATAAAACTTCACCTGACATCTGCAGCTTTATGTTACTATCATTCATTTTGTACCATTTGCATAGCTTTCATCATGTATCTACAAAAAACAATTTTATGTTACATGGTTAATATTTCATGTTCAAATTAGTCAATCTTCAAGAAGTTATTTTTCATTGGCCATTCTATTAAAGATATAATTCTTGCATTATAATAGTTCAGTTAAAAGTATTTCATCGTGAACCACTGCAAAATAATTCCGTATTACTGTATTGATATCAATTGCCGTCTAATACTGACTGAGCAATAACCAGATAACAAAATTAATATCCTTCTGCGTTTCCGAATGAAACTGCCTTTCGAATAATCCTCAAAACAAATAATCATTCTATACAGTACTATAAATTTCCCATTGGTCATCCCATCAATCTATTTCCTCGCAAATTATATAAAGATGATCATTAAAATATCAAATGACTGACCTGGATTTCGCAACATTGTTCATGATTACATGACAACATTAGACACGTCAAAGATCATCATTTGTTGATTAGCTTTAAACCATGCTCGTTTGCCTGAAAAATAAGCAAAAAGAAATATTTTGTATCTCATACTATACCATTTCTTTATGGAAAGGTTTCATTATCTCACACTATCAAAGTGGTTTCGGACACTAAAAAGCTAAGGCCAACAAAACTATGATGAGTTTATCAAAATGCTTATTTGGGTAACCAATAACGGCAAGCAGGATTCTAGAACTTCGCTGAATACAAAACTGAGTTAATAACAGTATTTCATGACGACGATGTATAAATTAAAGAATTTTTGAATGCTACAGAATCCTTATTTGACAACCGGCAACACGTGCAATTATCGAATGAAATGTAAGAATCAGCTCGAGAAATATTCATGTAATTGCTCTTTCACACAGATAAACATCAAGAGTATAAAAGTTCATCTGACGGTATATTATATTATGACAAAAAATCATTCTGTTTTACTTTAAGTTTTCCATTGGTCATCCTGTCAAAGCTATTTTATTCGCATTCTATATATAGAGACGATCATAAAAATATCAAATGACTGACCTGAATTTTGCAGCATTGTTCATTATTATTTTCTGTGTAGTATAAAATTCATCATCATTATTCTGTACCAGTTTCGTAGCACATTCTGTCTAAAAAGAGATAATATATAATTACACTTTATGAACATTTAACCAATAACTGCAATAATAAAAGTTAAACCAAGAAAGTATTATTTACATGTTGTGAGTTTATCGGTCTCATTTCATCCTCTATGATGCAGATTTATCCCAGCCTTGAGCAACTTCAATGTATGCCTGTAATAATGCGGATGCTGTGTTGGCAGAATTAACTGTAATTGGTTAAACTGAGTCTCCACACCACGACAAGGTCTTGCAGTTCGACTTCGTGGAGGACATGCAGGTATCCCTAGTGCTATATTTATCAGTCAGGATATCTTCATGCAGATCATTCCATTGAGTTTACGTTGCAGTCTAGTATTATAAATGCAATTTATGATAGGAAACAGGACCCAAGAATAACTATTTTGCAACAGTTAGCAAATGAAAACTCATGGAACATCCTAAAATAAATCCTACGATCGAAAAATACGCAATATCATGTGTGAATTATCCCTTCAATGCATGACGACAGTGTTGTTGAATCGGATCATGTCGGATAACTTCTGGACGTGTACGGATGAAGATTTTCTACTTTCCTGGTTACCAATAGATACGTATGATGCCTTGAAAGACATTTTCTTCATTATAGCTTATAAAAATGTTGCTACGTTATTTATATTCGGGATTCATTGGATCAGACTAAAAAATAATCCGGAAATCGGAAATAATAATCAAAATGCCGGATAAAATCCGAAGACAATATATCCGGGACAGATACGGATTACCGGTTCAAAAGATTCTTGTACGGAATAACCGATCAAGGAAGATAACCGGACCAGATTAAATATCCGGATTACTTGTACCAAATCCTCTGATAATTGCGGAGCCTAACCTCTAGCTGGTGCTGAATAATCGAGGCTACTTATCACTCTGACGTCACAATGGCCATCAAACGAAACAATAGATTAATTATAGATTTTATTTAACAATAGGTTTTACACCTATTGTTCCTCAATAGGTTTTACACCTATTGTTCCTTTTTAACAATAGGTTTTACAACTATTGTTCCTTTTTAACAATAGGTTTTACATCTATTGTTCCTTATCTAGTAGATTTTGATCACTTTCTGCTAATTACATTGTTTTGGGGGAATAGATTGAACCAAACTCACCAGGAAATGTCCCATTGTCTAGTCGAGGGTCCCAAACGACTAAGGGGAGGGGGAATCCTACAATACTTACGAGCTGCCTTGACCAGCTCTGCGATAATTCAGCATCAGACGACCAAAATCTAACTAAAAATAGAAATAATAGCAAGATCAATAAACAACTATCCACGTGACTATATAGCCTGTGGACAGACCAAGACCTTTCCCACCACTCTAGAAAGGTTTTAGCCTGTAGACAGGCTACGTGACTCCACCCACCCACATAAACAAAACACAACAACAACAAAAATAGCAACAACAACAACAATTTTGTTGTTGTTGTTGTTGCTATTTTTGTTGCAGCAAAGAACAAAAATAGCAACAACAACAACAATTTTGTTGTTGTTGTTGTTGTTATTTTTGTTGCAGCAACAACAAAAACAAAAAAAGAGCCTTACTTACAGTATTTGCGACGACCTGAACATGAGAAAAGCATAACAAACAACAAAATAACAAACCACTTACTAACAGCTTCCGACGACCACCTTGCTAAGGAAAAAATCACAACAAACAATATACTACCCTCTTTCGACGACCAACACCATCCGACGACCAACAGCATCCGACGACCAACAGCATCCGACGACCAACAGCATCCGGCGTCCATCAGCATACGACGATTCCAACTGTGAAATTAAAAGGCATTATCACATAAGGTAACTAACCTAAATAACAAATCGCTAATAATTGCTTTATCTACTACTTGAAGAGTTCAAAATCACGAGCAGCCTTGTTTGAAAAAAGATTTGAAATTCGATTTTATGAAATTAAGTACTAGCTAGCCCTTTGATATCTTTTTAATCTTGTTTGTCCAAAAACAACAACGAAAACAGTACAATGGCTGCTGCTCATTTAAACTCTTCAATCCCACCCCCTGGGACCCTCGACTAGACAATATCGGACACGCCATAGATCATCATTCGCCATCATCATTTCTTTATTATCTTTAAACCATGTTCGTTTGCCTGAAAAATAAGCAAAAAGAAATATTTAGTATCTCATACTATACCATTACCTTATGGAAAAGTCTTTTAATATCTCACACTATCAAAGCGGTTTCGCACACTAAAAAGCTAAGGCCAACAAAACTATGATGATTTTATCAAAATGCTTATTTGGGTAACTAATAACGGCAAGCGGGCTTTTATTCTACTTCGCTGGCTACAAGAACTGAATTATTAAAAGTAGTTATTGACGACGATGTATAAATTGATGAATTTTAAAGAATCCAAAACTAAAGAAACAAAGAATCCATATTTGACAACCGGCAACACGTGCAATTATCGAATGAAATGTAAGAATCAACTCGAGAAATATTTAAGTAATTGCTCTTTCACACAGATAAACATTAGGAATATAAAACTTCACCTGACATCTGCAGCTATTATGTTTGCTTGATACATGTTACTATCATTCATCTTGTACCATTTGCATAGCTTTCATCATGTATCTACAAGAAATATACGTTTTTATGTTACATAGTTAATATTTCATGTTCAAATTAGTCAATCTTCAAGAAGTTATTTTTCATTGGCCATTCTATCAAAGATATTATTCTTGCATTATAATAGTTCAGTTAAAAGGGTTTCATCGTGCACCACTGCAAAATAACTCCGTATTACTGTACTGATATCAATTGCGGTCTACAAGATCTAATGACTGAGCTATAACCAGATAACAAAATAAATCTCCTTCTGCGCTTCCGAATGAAACTGCCTTCGAATAATCCTCAAACAAAAAATCATTCTATACAGTACTATAAATATTCCATTGGTCATCCTATCAAATCTATTTCCTCGCAAATTATATAAAGTTGATCATTAAAATATCAAATGACTGACCTTGATATCGCAACTTTGTTCATGATTACATGACAACATTAGACACGTCAAAGATCATCATTTCTTTATTAGCTTTAAACCATGTTCGTTTGCCTGAAAAATAAGCAAAAAGAAATATGTAGTATCTCATACTATACCATTACCTTATGGAAAGGTTTCATTATCTCACACTATCAAAGCGGTTTCGGACACTAAGAAGCCAAGGTCAACAAAACCATGATGATTTTATCAAAATGCTTATTTGGGTAACCAATAACGGCAAGAGGGCTTTTATTTTACTTCACTGGCTACAAGAACTGAATTTTTAAAAGTAGTTATTGACGACGATGTATAAATTGATGAATTTTAAAGAATCCAAAACTAAAAAAACAATGAATCCATATTTGACAACCGGCAACACGTGCAATTATCGAATGAAATGTAAGAATCAACTTGAAAAATATTCATGTAATTGCTCTTCCACACAGATAAGCATTAGGAGTATAAAACTTCACCTGACATCTGCAGCTTTATGTTACTATCATTCAGCTTGTACCATTTGCATAGCTTTCATCATGTATCTACAAAAAACAATTTTATGTTACATGGTTAATATTTCATGTTCAAATTAGTCAATCTTCAAGAAGTTATTTTTCATTGGCCATTCTATTAAAGATATTATTCTTGCATTAAAATAGTTCAGTTAAAAGTATTTCATCGTGAACCACTGCAAAATAATTCCGTATTACTGTATTGATATCAATTGCCGTCTAATACTGACTGAGCAATAACCAGATAACAAAATTGACTTCCTTCTGCGTTTCCGAATGAAACTGCCTTTCGAATAATCCTCAAAACAAAACATCACTCTATACAGTACTATAAATTTTCCATTGGTTATCCTATCAAATCTATTTCCTCGCAAGTTATATAAAGATGATCATTAAAATATCAAATGACTGACCTGGATTTCGCAACATTGTTCATGATTACATGACAACATCAGACACGTCAAAGATCATCATTTGTTCATTAGCTTTAAACCATGTTCGTTTGCCTGAAAAATAAGCAAAAAGAAATATTTTGTATCTCATACTATACTATTACCTTATGGAAAGGTTTTATTATCTCACACTATCAAAGCGGTTTGGACACTAAGAAGCCAAGGCCAACAAGACTATGATTCGTTTATCATACATTCGTTTATCAATACTGCATACTTATTTGGGTAACCAATAACGGCAAGCGAGATTTTAGTACTTCGCTGGCTACAAAACTGAATTTATAACAGTAATTATTGACGACGATGTATAAATTAATGAATTTTCGAGTGCTAAAGAATCCTTATTTGATAACCGGCAACACGTGCAATTATCGATGAAATGTAAGAATCAACTCGAGAAATGTTCATACAATTGCTCTTTCACACAGATAAACATTAGGAGTATAAAACTTCACCTGACATCTGCAGCTTTATGTTACTATCATTCATCTTGTACCATTTGCATAGCTTTCATCATGTATCTACAAAAAACAATTTTATGTCATATGGTCAATAGTTCATGCTTAAATTAGTCAATCTTCAAGCAGTTAATTTTCACTAGCAATCCTATCAAATATCATATTCTTGCATTATAACCGATAAGTTAAAATGATTTCATCGTGCATGACTGCAAAAAATGCCGTTTCATCTATATCAATTGCCGGTCTACTGAGGCCGGTCTACTGACTGAGCTATAACCATATGGTTTGACCTCTTCCCAAATTCGTGTCTATTTCAGGATGTCTAAACAGATTTCCTTCTGCGTTCTCGGTTTAAAGTTGCCTTCCGAATAATTCCCAAAGATATTATAAAAATCATAAAAATATCATAAAAATATTAAATGACTGACCTGGATTTTGCAGCATTGTTCATGATTACTTTCATCGTAATATAAATTCATCATCATCGTTCTGTACCAGTTTCACAGCTAATTCTGTCTAAAAAGAGATAATATATAATTACAATCTCAAATATGAAAATTAGAAATCTCATTATTTAAATCATGTTCCTTTTATTCTTCTAACCTGAATGTTGCAGATAGTAGGACTTCTAGCTGGGTTACTATAACATGGTTCGCTATTCACGAATTTAAAAGCTATCAGTTCTAAAGAAAGATAAGAGAATAATTACTTGACTTATCTTACAAATTACTGATATTACATATTTGAATTTCAGTCCGTTTAATAGCAGTTTCAATCTTAAGGGATTTCATGAAAATCAGAAGCGAATACTTTTAAACAAGCAATTCAATATGTCCCTTGTAATATCAATTAAAACATGTAACAGGCAGCATTCGTAATCCTTCAATTTCAAAATTTCAAGTAATTATTAGTTGGTCATAGTTACATTAAACAGTATACGAATTTAAATTTATATCTAGACAATCCCGGATAATTTATGAACATTTCATCAATAAGTGCAATAATTTATCTACATCATTCTATAAGTACCTGCATTGCTCATTACTTTAGAAATTTCAAGAGGATTCATACATTCATTTTATTTAACCAAGAACGAACTAATAAATAAAAGAGAATGACACTCGCATATACTTAAATAAAAACGTGAATAATCAAACAAACAGCAGACATAATTATTACATGGAAGAAAGTATCTGTTAAACATATTGATTACCTTGTATCAAATACACAACGGACGCATTGAGTTGGTCGAGTTGTCAGCTGAAGTCCGACATGCAATTGAAAAAAGTTGTAATTTTCAGAAAAAAAATTGGCAAATAGACACATGTTCCCTTCAAAATTCGACATTGTTTTACTTACCACTTCTTGCCTGGCAAAAGTTAGCTTTTATCAGAAACTCAGAAATGTAACATACCTAAAACATGCATATACGAGATTTAGCCTTGTTAACAGAAGATGAGAAATAAAATAAAACCTAAAACATGTAAATGGAGAAACTTACCTTATAACAGAGAACCAGAAATAAAATATACCTAAAGCATGCATATTCGAATATTAGACTTTTAACAGAAACCCAGAAATGTAATATACCTGAAGTATTCCAATGCTGTAGTTGATGAATCAATTAAAATTCTGTTTTACCGACTTCGTCCACTCTAAAGTAAAAATACAAAAAGACGTAAACTTTTCATATTTTTTAAATTGTCTGTATGCATGCAAACCTTTAAAATAAAGTTCTACTTTTAAGGTTCCTGAATAAATAGTGATATACTCACACAATTTTTTAAAATTCAGAGTCAAACCACGAAGCACCTTCTTCGTCGATAGTTTTCATAAAATGCTGCTCAAATTAATCCCGCCAAAACCCGAACAATAGAAATTATCGATCCAGCAAATGAATGATTGATGTACAAGATGATTGGTTTGCCACGTTTATCAGCTCTAGAAATTATATCAAATAATGTTAATCCCTAGGGAGCTCTGAAATCAATCTCTCTTTGTGAATGATCCGGGGAGGGTTACCTAAAACAAGTTGACGGGGGTGCAACTATAATGTCATAATTATATCATCATTTTTGATCTACTGTACTCTAATGTTTTTAATTCATTTTCTAGTAGAACATGTTGGACAATCTTCAATAATAATAATAATATTACTAATAATAAGATTAATAATATACGGTGAAAGAGTCATAGAATATCGCAGTGAAATACGAGAAACTTGAGTAACAGTAAAGAATGTGTATTCTTTGACCCTTTCACCCTCTATTATTATTATTTACCGCTCTGTCAAATGAAAACATAGAGCCCTTATTATCTGCTATTAGATAGACATATATTTTATTAATAATAATATTAATAATAATATACAATTTGCTCAAACTTGCTGCATTTTTCTCTTAGAATTTGATACCAATCTTCCTGAAAATTTGAGAACCATAATTATAGCATTAATACAATAATATTGCCCATACTAGATTACGCTACTTCAAGTTAGGTGATCATTAGACGATTTACAGTTGAAATAAATTACCTGATGATCACCTATGACATATTATGTAATGCTGCTAAACTTAAGGTAGCGTAAATCTAGCACGACTCATCATTGACTCTATTCATATAGTATTATAATTATAGTTATCTAGTTTCAGTTTCATCGAAGTATTTATAGGATTTATAGCAAAACTTCACTGATTTTTTAATTTTCTCTGTAGTACAATATATGGTAGTGTCCAAAAGATGATTAGATTAACACAACTGATGGTGTACATAGACCAGTACGCTCATTTAATGGCTTCAGATCATATCAAGTAATCTATAAATGTTTCAGTTAATTCAGTAACTCTTGTTGCATTATTGTAATTATGTAAGTGAAGATTAAATTGCGACTAAATATCTGAAAGTAGTTTTCTACTATTTCTGATATTATTTCTACAGTTGTTCGTTGCTGAATTATATAGCTTCTTCGTAATTGTCTTGCCGAGGATTATAAAAATTTAACTAAGTAGAATACGTTGTTGGTCGATGGCTTTACGTTGACTGTCAATTGTACTCCACGTGATTGTTTTGTCAGGAATACATAGCTATGAAAAATTTCTTCTGTAATTAATGGCTGTACAACCTTGCCTACCATCCCATTATTCAGTCATTCCTAAATATATCGTATCCGGGTATTATATAATCCATGGATTATTGTTCTGTCATGCTTCCTGTAACATTGCTATGTCTATTGTATTTTTATTAATGATGTAGGTATGTAATTCTTCCAGTCACTCGCTTGTGAGGCATTGTACGAAGAGAGAGGAGAAAAGAGGGTGGTCTGGTTCGATACGGGTCAACATTTTATTGGTGTTTCTTGTTAAAAAGGTAATGAATATTTCAAATGTATCATTTTGGTGCTATAACACTTCAAATTATTTCTAGTATCACAATTTTACAAGACATACAGTACATATTACAGCTAAGCAAGGTACATTAAACTGGTCGAGTTACTCCTCTGTGCGGCATTGGTTTGTATTTCCTTGAATTATCGTTACGGATGAACTGATGCGTGCCAAACATCTTTTTCATAATATTATATACCCATTCTGCCTGCACAAGCAAAAATAATTTACATATCGGTCAATGGAACATTGAACTAATGTCAAAAAGTTCTGATAGTTGCTATGAGGGTAAAATGATTGAGAGCGATAAAATAACATCCACTCTCGTAGAGATTTCAAAACGGAGTCAAATGTAATTAATAAAATAAAGGGCAATACACAGGGGAAAGGGGAAGTCGATATTAGTCTATTTATGGTAATATCCATTAGCATAACATAGTTAAATAATACATAAATGTGAATAAATGTGAACTAGTAGTGCAACGTCCCTATATGGAGATCAAGCCTACTTCCTCTGAATAGACCTGCTGAGGTATCTGAAGTAATAGCGATAACTCAAGAACTACTTACATGCATCATATTAAAATATTCCCGTCCTTCAAGATTGATGTATCAATTTGCACATAGAAATATTTCTATTTATACATCATGAAATGTCACAGCTAGCAGATGTGACAGATCGTATCTATTTCCATTAATATAATTTTCGCCTAGCTTCACATAAAATACACTGATTGATATGATTGTACTGGTAGCCTTACGTTTTTTTCTTTTCGTTTGTCTTGTGCACTTGAAAATAAATATATAGATTTGATCACAATAAATATTGTTAATGAAAGGCATATCATATATTTTACATGGCTTGCGGTAGATAATATGAATATGACCTAAAGGTACTGAACACAACAATTATTAATTTCTCAAAGATATAAGAATTATGTAATTAAGAAGACAAATTGATGAACATGTCGATTTGATACACAACGATATTATCGTTCTGAAATGCTCTACAAGATGTGTTTACTTTGCATCGCTTTCATGAGCACTTGGTATGTAATTAATAGTAGGCCAATCAATGAATAATTATATGTATCGAATTCATATTATAATAGACATATTTATATAATATTATATTATATAATATACTGCATAAATACAGTTTCAACATCAAGTCTACCTTTGCCCATCCATCAAGCAGGAGTAGTGGCAACTCGAGCAGAACAAAAAATAGCTCAAAAACACATCAGCCTATCCAACAGCTACCATGTTCAATCAATATGAGTGCCGAGTGGAAACATTGGGTATTTTAGGCACTGAAGCGATGCATTTCCTGAACGGGCTGGGAGCAATTCTTATTAAAACTATCTACAGATGAAGGAGCACAAACATTTTTCCTCCAAAGAATTAGTATGGCTGTACAGCAGGGAAACTCAACAAGCATTATGGGTACATTAAAACATGGACAAACGCGTTGTTTAATTATAATCAAAATGTTTTAGATTTAAATTAGTTATTTTTAATTAGTTCAAGTTATAGTATTTTAAAAGACATTTGTATATTATAGAAAGGAAATAAAAAAAAAGCAGACCTATATTTTATGGTTACATTAAATTTTGATATCATTTTTTACCTTGTGACTATTGTGTAGCCTATATATAGAAGTGGAATACACATTAAACATGTATATAGCTCATCATTAGCATATATCATCAAGTTTGTTTATATTGTGGAAGGTGGCTCGAATCATGAATTAATGATTTAAAATTTAATTTAAATTCAATGTTTTCGCTTACTAAAGTGCCCTTTGCTCAAATTTAAACTTCAAAACGTTAGTCTTTTTTAAATAGAGATTTTATTTCTTTAATAATGCATTGCAGTTTCCTATTCTTCTTCAGCTTTGAGAATCTGACAAAATTTTATCGACAAATTTCGACGGAAAATCTGTTCACCTGGTATTTCCAAACACACGGACCAGCCAATCAAATTGCAGAACTACGTTCGAATATGACGTAATATTTTAGAATTTACAATCTCATATTTTTTCAAATTTGGAAGTCAACAGTTTTAACTTACCAAATATTGTATAATGTAACATTGTAGCCTATAAAAATGTAAAGCGCATTAATCACTACAGTATGAAAAATGAAGAGGGCCGCTGGCTACTGTTAGGCATATGAATTTCAGGCCAATGGATAAGTTAGGTAATGGCGGCCTAACATCTAGTTATACTGTGGATACTGGTGCAGTATAAAATCATGTCACATTATTTAAAAGTATAATTAGTGTTATGTTTCTGACATACCTTTAATATCCACAATTTGAATTCTGGATAATAAATCATGGTAAAGCAGGTACGTAAAGGTTGTTTGAGTCTGGAGCAGTGGCAAGTTATCTTCTATAGAATAATTCTTCCACTGTGAACTGATGCAGCACTGCAGTCTACCAATAGCATTCCATATAGGTCTGAGCATATCCCATATAAGGTTTTAAATTCCGTAGGCCTATATGGATTTGATATAAATTTATATACACCGTGTGATGTTGGAAGAAAGAACAGAGTTACAGAAGAATGTTTCCATTAGGATGACTTCTACAAACAGTCATTCGTTCCAATCCGCAGGCAAACAAAGAATACATACATAACAATGTTATCATAATCACATCTGAATATAAGAAGGCCTAATGACTACATTTCAAATGATGGGAAATTTAAATAACGCTACTTGTGCAGTTTAAATTCTGATTCAGAAGACTCCACTTTTTATAGAATACGTAGCCTAGCCCTAGTCTTCCCTTGCAAAAACAGTTCAGGAGTTCATGAACAGTTCATGAACTCCTGAACTGTTTTTCGCAGGGGTTAGTCTAGCTAGATACAAATTTTACAAATTACCCAGAAAGGATTTACATTAATTGAGAAAATAAGTCAAAAGTTGAGAGTAAAGATTGAATACATAATTACATAATTATTCATCAATATGAGTAATAAAAATATGTTGTATTTCGGGGTCAACATTGGGGTAAAAAAATACAACAATCCACATAAAAAACATGGACATCCAAAATGTGAAAACGAAGCTCGTGTTAAAGCTTTTAAAACCATGTAATAAAGACCTAAAGATATCATATGTATGTCTGTATTTCTGATATGTTTGATCAGTCAAGATTAAGTCAGTTTGTCAAGATCCTGGCAGCACTAGACTGGTGTGGACTTGTTTTAATTTTTTGTATTTACAGAAATGTAGAATTTAACTTTAATATGATTATATGATACATACATGTTTGATAATTTTTGTATATAATATATAAATAGCTTAGATAGTGTGTTGTTGCCCCAAGCAACTATTCCGTATAATGTGGCAGGGAGGATGGCTTCGAAGTTAACTCAGAAAGAGTTTGTCTGGATAATAATCTGATGCACTGAAGCATTTGTAGCCTGACCGAAAATGTAGTTTTCACTTCTTTGCAATGTGATGTTCCCAGTTTAACTAATATTAACCCTAGACACTTCATTTAATTATTGATTTTGAAAATTTTTACTCCCGAATTTAACAGGTGTTAATGGTCCAACAAAGTCTCTTTTCGATATTATCATCACTTCTGATTTTCCTGGATGAATACTCACGTGATGATTTCGTTGACAGCAAGCTGCATATTTAATGTAACGTTGTCTACATTGAATTCCAAAATTGACTGGCAACGCTGCTTGAATTATTTCTATTAATCACGATATACTGTATTTCGATCAGTGGAGTAATTTTTCAATAGTAGTTGTAAGCTTCCAATTATGCCTGATGCTTGTAATGTTTCTTTAGAGACTGATGGCAAACTGGATCAAATACTCAAGTCTCGAAAAATGAGTCAATAACCATCACCAGCTGAGTATTCTTTTCTGAATGCCCATTGGTGTTTGCTTTTTAGTTCCTTTGTTGTTATGTGATTGTCTATGACTTCACTAATGATGCCTTCTAGCTAGGAATTTGCTAGGTATATAGATAATAAGGAGATTGACATATAATTTCCTCTTATCATATTTTCTCAACTTTTGTGTGTAGTGTTCTCACGTGACCAAGTTTCCATTGGGTTGGAAATCCTGATTGTTTGTGACAGATCTTAAATACAACGTTGAGGCCTTCAGTTATATCTGTTCAAGCTAGTTTTAGGTCAGTAGCCTTTAACATATCTGGTCCACAGCTTTTTTTTAGATTTGATGAAATTATTTCATGCTTGTTTTGTTCTTTCTTCGTCAATTTCGATGTTACTTAAGATCGGTGTTATTCTGTGTATATGACAAATTTCGTTAAAGGCACTATCTGGGCTTATTACACTGTTCCATTTTTCTCGAACTGTAGAGAAGAATTCGTTTAGACAATCAGCTTTTTGTGTCATTTGTCAGAATGTTATTATTTTCTTCAAGAACTGAGCCCATTTGGGACTTTTTAGATTCCCCTTAGATTTCTCTGGTGAATTTTCAGAAATCTCATTCACATTCAGCCCCCTTTATTTTTCCCTTCCACTATATAGTTTCAGCTTCCTTTAGTATATTTGTAACTTTGTTTCTCTGCTTTCTCTAGACCATCCCATAGCATATGTTACTATTAATTATGCAGAGCTTTTTGAATTTTTCAACATATCTTTGGTTGATTTCTTTACTTATTTATGTGTTTATCCAGGCATGATACAGGGCAGACTATTTGTTTTAGTCTTAAGTTTTCTTATCGGCATGTGTTCGGTTATATCTGCTTGCATAAATTTTCCCACACATATGCAATATCATCAATATAGTCAAAATTCCACAGATATCCCAGGGTAGGCCTACTGCTTCCAGGTATCTTTGCATTCAGTTTTGTTGACAAACTTGTCATTTTTAATAGTGAACATTTTTGGGTGAGACCCTTTACTGCGCACATTTATTGAAATATGCACTTGTGTTATCCTGGTAGGCGTTTTTATAACATTGCTCATCTGAAAGCATTCAAGAGTATGTTTGAGTTCATGTCTGTGTTTGCGTCTTTTGCTTTCTAATATGCCTTATTAAAGCATTCATCATTTATTGTGATGTTCCCTAAGTCCTTCATAAGGCTGCCATACCCCTGCAAAAAAATTTCATGAACAGTTCGCGAACTTCATAAAGTTCACGAACTTAGTGAAACGTTCATGAAATGTTCATGAACTGTTCGCGAAAGGTTTTTCAATCTAGGATCATGAGCACACAGTTCATGAACTGATTCATGAACTTTTCATAAAAACTTCATTAACTCAAGTTTTGGTTGACAGTTCATGAACCTCTCCCAAAGTTCATGAACTGGTTCATGAACTGTCTGTGAATAGTTGATCAAATTAAGCATTCAATGAGAGTTAATTAACTTGATTAAGGTTCATGAACTGGAAAAGTTAATGAAACAGTTCATGAACAAGTTCATGAACTTTTCATAAAAAGTCCAAAAATTTACCAAATAATTTGATGAACTTTTATGACTACTTTGTAATACCTGAGTTCATGAAATATTTGTTTTTCAAGAATTCTATGAGAAATGAACTAAAACTGTTTGTGAGTTGACTTGCCCATTAGTCTCACTTTTTACTATGACGATTTTGATATGTTGGTAAGTGAGACTTGTGTCCTTTGGCAATTCTATTGTTTTAGAAAAAAAAAAACTGCCAGCAAAATCTCGGCGATGACGTAGTTTTATCTGGGTATTTCTAAGGTGTCAACAGTCAAAGAAAGAATCGTAAAATATATGAGAGCCTGAAATTTTGGAAGCTGCTAAAATATTTGACAGAAAGAGTGGCTTGATTCACTTGTTGTATCTATATTTCAGGGTATTGGAGCTAATTAAACTGGAAAACTGAATTTATTATTCTAACTTACTGATTCTGGCTGAAATGATTCATTGATTTAGCGAACGATCCTGTTTACTGCAAACTTTTGAGCGCTCGTTGGAGATCGAAATACAGGTTTCAATATGATTCATTGTGGAAATCATTACACTTAAAGGTTGCTATATTTTGATTAAATCTTTCCCTTGCTCTTGTACACAACGTGGAACTGCTGAATTTTTCGATGGTAACCCAAAGCATTCACAATGATACAATATTAATCAATACCGAAGGGTAAAAACATTTACAGATAATTTCGCCATCTGTATTTTGAATGATGATGTTGAAATAAGTTTAAAATTTTTGACAAGCATCAGTTAATCGATTTTATTTAATAACCATAAGTTTCCATATAGATTTAATTCATTTTATTTTGGTTTGCATGTTGCATCTTTCATCAGTTTATGTAATACTGGAACCCGTCTTTCCCCGTACATCAAATGCGTGATAATTTGTCAGAACAATACGATCAAGCAGAATGCCGTTGTGCAGAATCCTTCACAACGCTGTACGAAGGGAATAAGTCCCGCTTACCACTCAACAAATTTCAGCTTATCAAAGCGGGACTTATAGATCAGTCAAGTTAGTGAGTAGCTGATGAATTTGTGAATAGTTCATGGACATTTTCGTAACTGTGCATGCAATTAATTTTTCATTCTATAGTTCATAGATACAGTCCGTGAACTGTTAAGTTCACAAACTGTATAAATAGTTGATAAATAGCTGCTATAAATATTGAGCTGCATGAAATGTTGGTAAGCAAGGAAATTTTAAAAAATTATTTTGATGTAAAACTCATTAAGTTCCCTTAAATGAGCATTGTAATATGTGTGTAATATGTAATATGAACTTTCTAACTAACTGTTAGTCTTTGAACATTTCTAAAACCTTGCCTTCATAAATACTTTTCATATACCATAATTACTTACATTTATATCTACATACATTTATTACTTACAATTTAGCACATATTATAGCGTCAAGATATTATCTTTATCATTTTTAGCCTAGCGTGCATTATTATATATGGCTCCGCCATCTGGCGGGGGGAGTTATGTAGGAACCTTCCTGAAACATCTACAACATTCTAGAACATAGGAGAACCTACATGACTACCCACATGACTCACAATGACCATGCATGATCTAGCACCTTCTAGCATTTATCTAACTAGCATTCAAGTTACACTTAATGCGTGTTGTAGAGTCTATGCATGCTAGCTTCCATGGGGGACAATAACTTGAATTAATACATTATTCAAAGATTACTGTTTGAACAATGAGGCCCTATGATTAAAATGGTAAAATCTATATACATTTACGCTAGGCTAGATCTACAAAATTCGAATAAGAAACACAAATATCAAAAAACTGATCAATAGAAGTAGCAGATAACATTAGACACAATATTTACACATTTAAGTGGCAAATTTATTTCTTTGCACATTTTTTCTTTTTCTTTAACTCTGAGACTTGTTGATGGCAATTTATAGATTTACTGCATACCCGTGGATAGCCCTTGAGCATGCTACATATAGCTGACCATGAGTGCTAAAACTGAATTCCATAATATCTTTGATATACTTGCAATTTCTTCATTTCATTATCGTCAAGAAATAATTTCATAGCGGTCCGAGATGAATCGGATAATAATAGGCGAATCAGATTAAACGTATTTGAATCGGATTCTCTAAATAGTTTAATTTATAATAACATCCTTGTAGAATCAAATTATTTGCGTGTTCGGTAAATTGAGTTTATTAACGCAAACATATTTTCGAAGTTGTAAAAGAAGCAAAGCATTCCTAAATGCTACTTATAGTAATCTGAATCTGAAAAGGACTGATATCAAGTGAGATTCTCTTTGCATCTATTCTCTTTTACTTTTACTTTTTTAATTCAATCAGATCACAATTAGTTGGTCATCAATTGACCACTGGGCGGCACTGGTACTAACGATTTTTAACCTGAATGCAATCTGAAAATAATTTTATTATAGATAAACATTTATAGCGCTATTTTATGAATGTGTGTATTTCACTTAGGGTTTTAATTTACAGTTTTACACTTTGTTCGAGCTATATGTATCAATTCTAAATTCTCATTATTATGTGCCTGTTTAGGCCTACAACTTGCATTATTGAATAAGAGAGTTTGGAGTTTTAGCTCGTCTTGCTCTTGTTGTGCTAGTAATATAGGCCCACACTTGAACATGTGGAATGGCTAATTTCCATTGATGACACTATGATGATGAAATTGATATCTCCTCTTATCAAGCAAAAATGTCTACCGCTTACCGTCATTATTAAAAGCTAAGACTTGTCACATTTAGTGTGTTTGTAAATGCTTGAACTTTCACTCATTTGCAGATATAAATAGCCTGAATAGATCATTGAAATTTAAAATACTTGGATTCAGCAGAATACATTCCTGTAAAATTTCCTTCTTGTATAAAAATAGGTCCCCATTATTTATGGTATTTCTAAAGCATCTCGAATATTTAAATTGAAATTTTACAATTTTATTATTTCAGTGGGCCTTTCTATAATTACTTGATACATCCTTGTCATTCTAAGCCTGTTTACATTAAGACAATAGCAGCGGCGCCATTCGTCAGACACCATGACAACAAAGAAAGGGACACCTACTTGACAAAGAGAATGACACTGGCGTTGTAAATTTCCTATTTTTTTGTAAATAATCGTTGCTATCTCTTCATGCAATAAAAATCTAGGATAAATTATATAGCGCAGCTCGCTGTTTGGACTACGATGATCATTTTAAGCTATTGTTTGTCACATTTCATAGATTAATAAATGCGTGAAAAGAACACATACATACATACACACACGCACACATCTCTATTTGTATACAGATAGTAGGCCTACAGTCATTGTAGAAAATGACCTCACACAAATTGCAACAGAAGCATTTTTCATCAATTCTCGGGTTAAATGCCCAAATTACATGTTCCGAAATCAGAGTAGAAAAAATGCCTTGATTTTGCAATTTGATTTATGGCATTCCAGTAGAAACATGAAAATGAGGCTGTCAAGTTTCAGTGCAATCATGTGATTCAATTTGAGGAAATACCATCAAACATAGTAACCGCCTGCATCATTTAGCTCATATAATGTGCTTAAATTTCTCTGCTGTCACAATGTATCAAATTACCAAAACGAGGCTATGTACGAAGATACACAAATCGACATAGAAAAACGAGAAAAACATATTCATAGTCAGTATAAAAAAATGGTGTTCATTATGTCTTAGCATCCAACTAGGAGTAGGCTATAGATCATGTAAACAATTTATTTATCTTATCCAGAAAACACAACTAGATATATACATTATACGCAATGAACAATTTTAGGCAAATGCCTAGGAATGTTATTGATCATGATCATAATTGTCAAATAAAATTAAACTACAGAACTAATAACTTAATTACTCCTCGACAGGTCATCATTGTAAATAAATATAGCATAGACTATTGTTACCCAGTCGTTTCATGTTAATAATTTAACCATGAAATGAAAATTGAACCGTGGAGTTTCACCTAAAGGTTATGCCTAAAATATTGACTATGTCCTATGTCCATATACAGTCAAACCTGATATAACAGTCATCTCTATACAGCGGCCACCTGTCCAAAGTGGTCACTCTTGGAATGTCTTGAAATAGTATATTGTATTGAATCAAAGATTGATGAGCTTGGATGCAGTTTTGATGATAAACTCTTTTCTAAATCTTTGCTTCGTTTCAGCAAACAAAGGAAACTTGTATGAAGAAAATAATTTCCTCCACTTTTAAAATTTGCAAAATTCCTCAACCATTAACTTTCCATTCATTAATAATCCTCAATATATTTTCGTAACTTTGAATACAAGTCAATAAAATTGTAGGGCTCGCAATATGTGTTTGGCAGACCTTCGTAATATCCCTGCGAAAAACAGTTCAGGAGTTCATGAACAGTCCATGAACAGTTAATGAACGTTAAATGGCCCCAAATTTCATGAACTGGTCATGAACTGTCCGTGTTAGGTTCATGAACTGTTCATGAACTTCTGAACTGTTTTTCGCAGGGCATCTATCAAATCTGTTATATAATAATCTTCCTTGTGAAAATAGTTCATAAATGTTAAATGGCCTAGGTTTATGAACATTTCATTAATATTCAAGTGTTAATGAACATTTGATGTATACTCAAATGTTAATGAACAGTTAATGAATAATCAAATGTTAATGAACAGTTCATGAACTGACGTTTATTGTTCATGAGCTTCTCGCAAACCTCATGAACCATTCATTAACATTCGATCATTCATGCACTGTTCATTAACATTTGATTATTCATGAACTGTTCATGAACATTTGAATATTCATGGATAAATTATAAATCAATTTAGCAGTTCATGAACTACTCATAAATTGTTCATCAAACTTAGGCCAATTAACATTTCTGAACTATTTTCCCAAGGAAGATTATTATATTACAGATTTGATAGGTCCACTTCAAAAAACAGTCCATGATTCTTCACGGACAGTTCATGACAAGTTCATGAAAACTTGAGGCCATTTAACGTTAATGAACAACTCCTGAACTGTTTTTGCAGGGATTTTATGAAGGTCTATCAAACACCTATTGTGAACCCTACAATTTTACTCTTTTTTTAGTTTTTAGACGGTGTCGCCCTACCGAAGGCACCTGTACGACTCCTCTAGAAATAGAGGAGTGGTTTTTTTTCGCTAAGAGCAATGATTTTTATAAACGCTCTTAGTTGATCTTAGCCGCGCCACTGCAGATCAAATTCAACAGATTTCATGGCAGATAGGTTCCGATTGTCAATGCGTAACGATGCGCCGCAGCTACTCAGAATGCAATTCCCTTTGAAACTATTGCATCCGCAATCAGAAGATCGTACTCAATTGATGTTTTAGATAAAATCAAGGCTGAGTTGACCTTCGGGGGATTTGAACCACAGTCGATCAGATATGATCTGAGCTAAAGTTCGGTTGCTCTGCCATCTGAGCTAATCCTCCTCCTTTTTACTAACTTGTATTCAAAGTTATGAAAATATGTTGACAGTTATTAATGAAAGGAAATTTAATGGTTGGGGAATTTTGCAAATTTTAAAAAGTGGAGCTAATTAATTTCTTCGTACAAGTTTATTTTGTCTGCTCAGACGAATCAAGAACTAAAAAAAGGGTAAATCATCAAAACTGCAACCAAGCTCATCAATCTTTGATTCAATAGAATATGCTATTTTTAGACCTTTCAAAGGTGACCACTTTGGACAGGTGGCCGCTGTATAGAGATCACTGTTATAACAGGTTTGACTGCATATGGATATAGGATATAGTCAACCTTTTGAGCATAACCTTTGGGTGAAGCTCCTGTGTTCAATTTTCATTCCATGGTTAAATTATTAACATGTTGTTACTGGGTAACTGTAGTCTATGCTATAAGGAGTTACAATGATGTCCTGTCGAGGAGTAATTAAGTTATTAGTTCTGTAGTTTAATTTTATTTGACATCTTTAATGGATAGCTTTGTCAATTTTTTTTCTGCATGCCTATCATAAAATCATAACAGCCAATTTCTGTCAGATATCACAATGAATTTTGAAAATCTGAAAGCCTTACTGAAAAAATGATGAAAACTTATAGAATAATGCTACTGGATTGGGCCTTTTTAAGTAGCTTTCAAATTTCAAGGTGTATTTCAGTACTTTTTCAGTAGACTGGGAAGAATCTACATTTAAATGTCTGGTGAATTTCAGTATGGTTTCAGTACCCAATCCCATTCCAGTATGTTTTCAGTAGATTTCAGTAGCAATTCAGTATATCCAAGATTCATAGTGTATAATTGCGATCATGAACAATAACATTCCTAGGCATTTGCCTAAAATTGTTTATTGTGCATAATGTATATATCTAGTTGTATTTTTTGAATAACATAATTAAAGTATTACATAATCTTTACTGCTAGTGGGATGCTAAAACATAATGAATCATAGGCTACCATTTTTTACTGACTATGAATATGTTTTTCTCGTTTTTCTAATTCGATTTTTGTAGCCTATTTTCGTAGGATACATAGTGACAGTAAAGTAATTTTAAGCGCAATATATGAGCTAAATGATGCAGGGATACTATAGGGCCATTTACACTGCAGCAAAAAAGGCACGGTACTCGTCAATTAACACTCGAGGTGTTAACAAGAATGCGGCCCCTGCTGTTTGTTTTTCAGGGTTTACACAGCTTATTAAAAACTGCTTTCAAGATCGCCCGTGCCTACTTTTACGCGGGCCGAGATTGAAAACTTACAAACTGAATTATAGGTTTCTCATTATTTAATGGTTTTACAGGTGAAATTCGATAAATTGAGATTCAATTATGTTAAATAACTTGTAAGGATTCCGTTGAACTGAAAATCACTATGTTTTTCATCAATTATAATATTCAAATTTATGTTACATTCCTATCTCCATTGAGCAAAATTCAAATACATTTGGGTTAGTCTTTCACCTCCTGAACATGCTACCACGCCAGATCAGTATTTCTGTGACAAAAGACACATCTGTCACAATCAAGCTGATAGATTGATAGTATATAATTAAGACTTCAATACAACATGTTCGTACAGTTGCCACGAGGGGAATAAAAATAAAACATAGGTTACATACATATTCGATAATAGCAGCCACGCTCATATCAGGTTACACTTACTCAGGTTACATACAGTTAAGCTGTACGTAACATCTCCCTTCCCTTAAAACATAATTAATAACTGTAAGATTCTATTTATTGATGATTAAAGTTCCTTATTAAAGTCCTTGGTAATTATTTATGATTATGATAAAACTGTGAGATCATTGTTTGATTGTTAAGAATTAATGTTATTTATTTTCTAATTAATCTGGAATAAATCTATTTGGTGGTCTAACCACTCTACCACTCTTTCTTGTAGCTGTATCACCATTTGTATCACCATTTCTCCCATTATTTTGCAATACATCATTATCGTTAGTATCATCGGCTACTTCAGATCATGATCTTCTTCATCAGTAGTAATACTTGGTACTAACTTTAGATGTTGCCGATTCCTCCGGTATATTGCTCCATTGAATTTAATTAAGTATGATCTTCTTGACTTATTAGCAGCAATAATTTTCCCTTTTTCACTCCATTTGTTATCCTTCCCAATACGAGTACGTACGTAATCATTTACTTCTAATACCGGTAAATCTCGTGCTCCATTTCGAGAGTCATAATTTTTCTTGTACCTTTCTTTTTGTTGAATATCATTTTTCCTCATCTGTCTATCCACTGGTGATTTTGGTATGAGAGTTGATGGTAGAACTGGCAATTTCGTCTGAAAATTTCGTCCCATCAGCGCTACAGCTGGTGCAACACCTGTTGTACTATGTGTTGTATTTCTATGTTGTTTTTCTTTCCAACGTTCTTTTTTCTTAACTTCAGGCAAAATAGGAAACGGTACTCTACGTGGAGCTGTCACGCAAGAAGGAGTAGCACCATCCTTAAGGGTGATTTTTACTGGTGTTGTAATCATTTTACCAAAAGATGCAAATATATTATTTTCAATATTGTCAATGCGTTTAATTAGATTAAATGTAATGAGTTCATTTCGTCCTAACAAATTGTTTTTCGTTCCACGGATTACATATATCTCACAGTTCTCAAACGTTGAACCGTGACATAACTTAGTTGTAAACTTACCAACACAACGAACTGCCCCGCCAGGCGATGACAGGTGTTTACTTACGGCTGCAAGTTCAGGTTTCGGATATAAACTTTTCCAAGTGCTCTCTGTAATAACTGTAACGTCTGCACCAGTATCCAATTTAAATTCTATATCTTTCATATTTATCTTCATGTTTATATTCCATGGCTCCGCATTGGCTTTGTTGTATGTAATGGAATCCAAATAAAATTCATCATTGCTATCCTCGTCTGTCTCAACTTCTACTATTTCCCTGATATTCTTTGAACGACACATTTTCGCAAAATGTCCTGGTCGTTTACATTTGTTGCAACTCTTTCCTTTTGCAGGACATCGATCTTGCTCGTGTTGATATCCACATTGGCTGCAATCTTGATTTTGACGCGTTGTTCGTGTTGCTGTTGACGACCAATTCCTCTGATATCGACCTTTGTTTGACCGCAACTCTTGAACACTCAACTCTTCATTCACGCTCGACACGCTATCATCATCTTCATTCATTCGCGATTGTTGTTTAATTTGCATTTTAATCATCTCTGTTTGTCTTGAGATATCAATAGCTTTGGCCAAAGTTAATCCACTGGTAAGCTGTAATTTTTGCTTGACTTGTTTGTCTTTCAGACCAAGAACAAGACGATCATGCACGTGGTCATCTGCCTCGATATACGAACAATGAATAACTAATTCTTGTAATGACCGAATATATTCTTCAACGGATTCCCCTTGGTTTTGTCTCCTTTCGTTAAAAATCGCCCGTTCATGTATTATGTTTCGTTTAGGAAATGAAATATCCTGTAAATTTCTCACTGATTTCTCAGACAATATTCGTCTGCGTCATCTGGCTCAGGCGCGGATAGAGGGTAAGTCTAAAAAGTCCCAAGACTTACCCTTTTTCTCTTGCAAATTCATTTTATTTACTAAATTTTGGATTGAAATTTCCGTGACTTTATTCGACTTTTCTAGCTGCACGCAGTCCAGACACCACATTTTACTTGTTGTTCATTGGTTTGTTTGGTATTGAGGTTTCATATACACAAAAGGACTTACCCTGAAGCCTCGATTACATTTTTGCAAATTTTGAATATTTTTCTGATGTTTTCATTGGTCTGCCGAAATTTTTCTTGCGTGTGATTGGAGCGGCTCGTAGAGGAGCTTCAAAAGGACTTACCCCGAGACTTGTGAAATGGCCTCGCAGACCGTTGTCTGACGTAGGCAGAGCAATAGTTAGCACAGTTTTGACCGCGATTTTTGAGACTTACCCACCATGCCTCGATTTAGTCAGAGACTTCTGCGCCTTATCGATTTCTTGTTGGACAAGTCTGAGACAGTCTGGAATTTAACTACAAATCTTCATGTTGCTTGTGGCACACACATTTTGCTACGAAGTTAAATTTGGCTGGATATACCCTGCACATATGAAAGGCTGGTAATTTGGACAATATCAACAACAGTCAGCAACGTCTTATGGCGAAGTTGTCTTCTTTTTCGCTATTTTCTTTGCTAAAATCTTATTTTATAATGTTTTTATCGTAAATTCGGAAATCTACATGCTGAAAGATATTTACATTTACATTTACTGTTTACATTTCTGCTAATTACTAAGAATCCAAGAAGGAGCTATGCACTGCTTTAAGGTACGTATTATTTTGTTTGGTTATGTTGTAAATTTATTGTTAAAGGTTCTGACACGGATTAGAATGGCTATGTAAAGTTTGTGTTTGTTTATTCATACAGCCTTAGACTGAGCATGGTGGTTTATATGTTTAATTAACATGTACATGATAATGTGCAAATAGGGGAAGGCAGACCGTCAAAGCCTTGCAATTCGAAATATCGCGCTGTTTGTCTTTTTTTAATACACATATTCTTCTATATGTTAAAGGTCCGAGATTTCGAGAAAGGACTTGATTATGCTGAATAACGGAGGTTAATATTTGATACATATAACTAAGCTCACATGCTGTCAATGTTGAGTCTCTCAGTCTCATTCTCACACATGGTTCACGTCAATATAGTTTTCTTTTTGTAATTTCAGGTATACCAATTATACATGTAAAAAATTTAGACTGTAATAGCTTAGCTACATTATCAATATACTCTGAAGACTGTATTAAATCAAGGCCTTGTATAATCTTAATCTTGACCTTGTAAAAAAATGTTTGAAAAATATACGAAATCGAAAATCATCAATCAAAAAATTGAAATGTGTTTTGTCTTGAATGACCGGTGTTTTAGTAATGCTTCAATATAGTAAAGTTGAGACCAAACTGCTTTTAGAGAGCTCCTAAGAGCTTGAAATTACAAAAAAAATTTCGGGGGGGGGGGCATGCCCCCGCACCCCCCCTAGATGGACGGGGCTTTGCCCCTTTATTGTCCGATTTCATATCAGGTTACACTTACTCAGGTTACATACAGTTAAGCTGTACGTAACAACATCTAAATTTACGCTCCGCACTCGTAGTTACAATTTGCATAATTAAACCTTATACTACAGAAACTTCATTAATTTTCAAAAGAAATACGTAACAAAATATGGTCAATGTGCTTATCTAGCTTTGGTAATCTTTAGTCTGTTACTGATTTTATTAGAAAACCTCAGAATTCCACTGTAAAGAGATGCAACTTCTACGATGACGTCATAATTACTGCAAAACGGCACAGCGCCCACTTTTTGAGCGGGCCGAGACTACCTCGAGAAATGATCTCGGCCCGATCAAAATAGTAGGCACGGTGCCGCTTTTCAATGTCTGAAAAAGCCGTTTAGACAGTGTTTTTGCTTGGCCCGTGCTCAAAAACACTTGACACCTTCACACCTTTGATGTGTTAATTGACGAGTACCGTGCCTATTTTGCTGCAGTGTAAATGGCCTTGATTTCTGATGGTATTCCTTCATATCAAATCACATGATTGCACTGAAACTTGACATCCTTGCTTTCATGTTCTTACTGGGAATGCCATTAATCGAATTGCAAAATTAAGGCATTTTGCCTACTCTGATTTCGGAACCTTTTGGATATGTTGTTAAGCATAAAATTTCACCCTAGAATTGATAAAAAATGCTTCTGTTGCAATTTGTGTGAGGTTAAGGCTTATATTGGCATTAATGACTGTACTATAACCACTCCAAATACAGTAAATGAGAACTATGGGAACTTAATGTACAGTCTACTATCAACATGTCAACTTGTAATTAATATTATTATTTATAAGAAGAAATATACAAATCAATCCAACCTAGCTACGTTGTTATTATTATTTCTTCAACATATAAAGCTACAGATCTCATCAGAAGACAACAGAAATCACGACCGAGTGGCGTGACCATGGCCGCGAGAAAAATATTTCAAAGGAGGCTGGATGACGTAAATTTGAAAAAAAGACAATAAGGCACGCGATTATTATAGTTCAACAATTCATGGAAAATCTTTAAATAGCTACGGCTATACTTGTATCTCTTAATAAATCAAGTCTGGAATAAAGTGCCTGTAAATTACGACATTACAGCGACTACCAAATTTAGCCAAGCAAGAATTTCTTCATAACATCAAGATGCTAAAAATCGTAAGCGGCGTAGTCAAAAAGGTGATAAATTATGACGTGTTTTCTGAAAAAGCACGCAGCACGCACGCACACACGCAAGTTACAGTCACACCGCAATACAGACCAATACAGTACTTCGAATTTCGTTATTTAAACTCCATTTAAATAAAATTGAAGTTGTTTCAATAACTATACTTACCAGAGTATGTGAAAAACATCACCCAAGGCAATTCCATAAAAACCAGGCGATAGATCTGCAAATTGATAGAGCCTCTTCACTCTGCAAAAAGTTCTTTTTCTATGATGTCATCATTCCTTCGTCGATCGTACACGAAGGACGTCCTAGAATTGTCTCATTTGTATGAAGCGGAATCGGGGTCATAATTCCGAACGTTCGTGCCGTCGTTGGATTTCCGTGTCGTCGTTGAATTTCATTCCGTGTTTCCATGTCGTCGTCATCTGCGCTGCCATCTGCGAGTGAGTTGCTGAGGTTGAGACTGGAAATGACTGACATAGGAAACAATTTGGGAAAGAGAAGAATGTGTTGCTGTGGATTAGAATTGGAGTCTTTAGATCATTTGATTGAATGCATCACTGTGAAAAAAATGACTAAAAACGAGAGTAATGAGCCCATAACGATCAATGACATAGAGCAAGCAGATTTACAAGGCCTTCAAAGAGCAAACACTTGGATAAAAATGTACATAGAAATAAGAAACGGAAAATAACCGGAAAAAATCAAATTACCGTCTGTATAGTAGTAATAGCTCACTATATTGATTAAGTGATGTGATGTGATGTGATATATATTTGATCATAAAAGCAGAAATATATTACAAATGCTATGAATTTATGACCAGGGTCAACCCTTAAGCAAATCTGCTTGTTTGTTTGGGTGACCCTATAGTTACAATATATATTGTTTTACAGTAATATAATGTAAAGACATAAGACATATAAAGACATATAAAGTACTGTAACTTTGAATACACTAATGAATGATAATAATAAAGAATAAATCAATACATTTTTTTTTTGGGCTTAGCATTTTCTATACTAATACATTGTTAATTGAGTACAGGTTTTAAAAACACTATTTCAAAATAAAAGAAAAAGCTCAGAAAAGAGTAACAAAATATTGGAAATTAGGTTTAACAAGCTTCACATATGTAGCAGTTCCGTTCACAACAAGTTGTGCAGTATTTTCCAATCAGATGTTTTTTAAGATTCTTAGTGAAACCAGAGATCGGTAGCTGCAAGTCAAAATCGAAAGAATTCCACAAGGCTGGGAAATGATACGGAGGTAAACATTGGAGCATAGAAGATCTGGCAAACGGTACAATGAAAACATTGTTTTGTCGGCGATGTTTTTGTTGAAATTTAAAGATGGCAGACATTGAAATTGGACATTTGTTTTTGATGACTGAGTGCAGCAGTGCGAAAACTTTTACAATGTACAAATCATTTATTTTCAAAAGTTGTAGACTTTTAAATAGGGGCTCAGAATGTGTGAGCCTTGGCTTGGACATAATTACCCTGACACATGTTTTTTGCAGTACCATTAAGGGCTTAATTTGTGCACTATTTCCCCAGATTTCCAGTGCATATTCTAGATGCGGTTTTACAATGGCATTGTATATCTGCAGTTTGTGATTGAAATTTAAATAGTTTTTAATCCGAATAATAGAATAGATGCTTTGTCGTAATTTTATTCGCACATGGTCGATGTGAGCGCGCCAATTTAATTTGTTGTCTATAAATACTCCAAGAAATTTCACAGCTTTTGTTTTGAAATCTGTGCCACAACGTTCTAATAATTGATTTCCAATACAAATTTTAAAATTTTCGAATTTCACATTTCCAAAGAGAATAAATTTGCACTTCCCAGCATTTAGGGTAAGTTTATTTGCAGCAAACCATTCAGCAACACGACTTAGTTCGTAATTGACATCAATTTCAAAGATGACAATATCATTTCCAGCTAACTGCAAAGTAGTGTCATCAGCAAAAAGGTTGACATCAAATTTTGTACAAAGAGGAAGGTCATTTATGAATATTAAAAACAAAAGTGGGCCTAAGATACTACCCTGTGGTACACCACAAGGAATCTTACAAGGCAGGGTTGACGTAGTGCCATCAAAAAACAAATATTGAGAGCGATCTTTCAAATAATTATCAAACCATAGTAACGACATATCATCCAAACCGTAGTGCGACAATTTTGAAAGTAATATGTCATGAGACACAGTATCAAAAGCTTTTTTGAGATCCAAGAAAAGGCCAACATGATATTTTTCATTAGAAGTTTTGAAATGATTGTTTAGAAAATTCGAAATACAATGAACTGGATTGTGGAATTTGCGGAAACCAAATTGAAATTTGGATAAAAAATTATCTGAAAAATATGTATAGAGCTGATTGTATATAACACGTTCCAGGACCTTTGAAAAAGTGGGAAGGATTGAAATCGGCCTGTAATTTGAAAAGTTGTGTTTATCTCCTGCTTTAAATAATGGTAATACTTTAGCACATTTATATAAATGAGGTACGTAACCGGATTTAATTGACAGATTGATCAGGTAGGTTAATGGAAAAATCAAAGGATCTTTGATTGACTTTAAACATTTATTGGAGATATGATCAAGGCCAGTGCTGCTTTTGTTCTGCATTCTTGAAATAATTTTATCTACAGAATTAGCTGTTACAAACTTAAAACTGAATTTACAGTTTACTCCCACCGGCAGATGTTGAGAAAAGTCGGTATTTGCTTGATGTTGATTAATAAGATTTTGTCCTATTGTAGCGGAAAAAGAGTTAAAACTATTAGCAATGGTTGATTTGTCAGCAATTTTTCTATTATCAATGTTGAAGAAAGAAGGGTATCGATTGCATTTTTTCTTCCGATTTAATAATTGATTGGTGGCTTGCCACATTTTCTTTGCGTCTGATTTGTAACATTGGTAAAAAGAAGTCCAGTACAAAGTTTTGGATTTCCGAAGCAATTTATTATAAATTTTGTTATAATTAGTATAATGATTTTTAAGGGATTCGCTTTTATGTAAAATAAACTGTTTGTACAGATTGTATTTTTTGGAACGAGAAACCAGAAGACCTTTAGTTATCCAAGGTTCCTTTTTGTGAAAATTTTTGTTAAAATTTTTGGATTGTAGGGGACAAGCAATGTCTAGACACTCTTGGATCTGATTTTGAAATGTAGCGAATGCTTCGTGTGGATCACTAGGTAAAAACCAATCTTGCCCGCAGAGAAGGGATTTAAATATTTCAACATTTTTGGGCGACATACAACGGAAAGAAATTTGCTTCTGTTTTGGTGTGGAGAGAGAACCTAATGATAAATATGGTGCAAGATGGTCCGAAATTTCAGTAATTATAACGCCGGCATTAATTTGGCCTTTAAAATTTGAGAAAATGTTATCAATTAATGTACAAGATTTTGAAGTGATTCGTGTTGGGTCGATAATAAGGGGGATCATCTTGACAGCTAAAAATTGATCAAGGAGTTGACTGGAAGAAGGAGTATTTTTCAACAGGTCAACATTGAAATCACCGGCAAAAAAAATTGCTTTGTTTTTCAGCTTTTTTATAATATTGCTTATATAAGCCAAGCTGTTGCTTAATATCGCTCGAGGAGGAATATAAATAGAAAAATAGTAACATTTAGGAGTTTCAATTGCAATCAATTCTAGATCATCGTTCATAATCGAATGATCGGGGCATTTTGTGAATTCAATTGAACTATGGACCAGGATACCAACACCTCCTCCTCTCTTTTTATCTCTTTCATAAGATACCTTGACATAATTTTCAAAAGTGCATTCACTGGAATTTTGCCAAATTTCCTGTAAAGCTAGAATTTTTATGTTGGTTTTTGATAGAAATGCAGCCACCGACTCATAGTGTTTCAAAAGACTTCTAACATTCTGAGATCCAATTGTCAAGTCAGAAAGTGGGACATCAGTGGGGTCAACATAACCTAGTCTGTTTACCGTATCAATTACGTCATCGTCTGAGTCAACAGTCAACATGGTAGTATATGTATATGCTTAGAAAGATTATAAACAGAAGCTAAAGTTTTGAAATTTAAATATAAATTAATAAAAGAAATAGAGTAGAAAGTTTGTAAACACATAAATAAAATTACTTATCGTAAAGTTCATTCACAAAAATATTCCTCACTTGTAGTTCCGTTCCGTTTGAAATTGATTGTGATGAGTGAAATTGATTACTTAACTACAAACCCAAACCGGCACCAACCAAAACCAACTGACACTTTGATTTTAGCAACACCAATCCAACAGATTTATTTAAAATGAATAAACGCCATCATAATAACCGACCAATATAAATACGAAAGTTTTTTATTAATTATAAAACCAAACCAAACCGGCACCAACCAAAACCAACTGACACTTTGATTTTAGCAACACCAATCCAACAGATTTATTTAAAATGAATAAACGCCATCATAATAACCGACCAATATAAATACGAAAGTTTTTTATTAATTATAAAACCAAACCAAACCGGCACCAACCAAAACCAACTGACACTTTGATTTTAGCAACACCAATCCAACAGATTTATTTAAAATGAATAAACGCCATCATAATAACCGACCAATATAAATACGAAAGTTTTTTATTAATTATAAAACCAAACCAAACCGGCACCAACCAAAACCAACTGACACTTTGATTTTAGCAACACCAATCCAACAGATTTATTTAAAATGAATAAACGCCATCATAATAACCGACCAATATAAATACGAAAGTTTTTTATTAATTATAAAACCAAACCAAACCGGCACCAACCAAAACCAACTGACACTTTGATTTTAGCAACACCAATCCAACAGATTTATTTAAAATGAATAAACGCCATCATAATAACCGACCAATATAAATACGAAAGTTTTTTATTAATTATTATAAAACCAAACCAAACCGGCACCAACCAAAACCAACTGACACTTTGATTTTAGCAACACCAATCCAACAGATTTATTTAAAATGAATAAACGCCATCATAATAACCGACCAATATAAATACGAAAGTTTTTTATTAATTATAAAACCAAACCAAAACCAACTGACACTTTGATTTTAGCAACACCAATCCAACAGATTTATTTAAAATGAATAAACGCCATCATAATAACCGACCAATATAAATACGAAAGTTTTTTATTAATTATAAAACCAAACCAAACCGGCACCAACCAAAACCAACTGACAGTTAGATTTAGTAAAAGTTAGATTAAGTAAACTCACAGTTAGATTTATCAATGTACACATAAAGTTGATAAAATTAAGATATTATGTAAATTTTAGCCTTGTACTCATTTAAGATGTGCTTGCCATAGTATGGCAAAGAGGGCACGTGACAATACAATACAACACAATGCGCAATTAATTTCGCGCGGAATCGGGGTCAATATTCTGAGCTGCGGAGTCGTCGTTGGATCTTGTTTCGTTGTTGAACTTCATTCCGTCGTCTGCGCTTCCGTCTGCGCTGCCATCTGCGCAACTATCAAATTGTCTCTCACTTTTGACCAAGGTGTTTTATTACCAAGAGGAAGGTTTTCGATTTATGTTTGATATTATCTACACTAGATTTTAATCACTGTCAGATTCAGGCTTAGCATTCATTGCTTACTTTATTGTTCGTTTTCAAATAGTTGTTATAAATTCTATCAGAGGTCTGGATTGTGGAATACTCACGCTTATATGACGGAAAAACAATGGAAATGTTTGCAGTTTATTAATTTATTAATATCATTTATGTCATTAATTGAGAAAGATTTATAGCTATTATTATTACAGCTATTATATCGGAAAATGTAACTGGAGGCAGACTCCGAAAATGCAACGTCAAAATCCATGAAATACTGATAACACCGATGCACCCTAACACCATGTGAAGTACTTGTATGTTGTTTTTAAACGTTGTCTCGAATACTTTTCTTCGGAAAATCTAAGAATGACAATATGATTGATGTCACGGATCAGAATGAAAAAGTCCCACTACTGCAAGACTACATAATGTCCAATATTTTGAATATGCGTCTGCTGCTTCTAAATTTCATGGATTTTGATTTTGCTTTGTCCGGGTCTGTCTGTCAACCTTCAATCACATGTTCCGATAATAATTTATATGTTTCTCAATAATAAACTGCAAACATTAATGCCATCGTTTTCCATATCCATATAAGCTTGAATATTTTACAATCCAGACCTCTTATAAGTCTTGTAAAACTATATAATCATTATATTTTCCAGAAATTATCCCGTTAAACTAAAGCCATTTAAAATTTGACCTGAAGGACCCTGAAATTTATTCTTTGTGATGTTTTCAAATTGATGCGCAGATGGCAGCGCTGATGACGACGGAATAGAAACATGGAATGAAATTCAACGACGACGCGGAAATCCAACGACGACACGAACGGTCGGAATTATGACCCCGATTCCGCTTCATAATTATGACCCCGATTCCGCTTCATACTCCTTTGCTACAAAACATATGATGATGATGATCGTTTCTAGTCACGTGATGAAATTTGAAAAAATTGTCCGATAAAATTAAGCTGTCCGATAAGTTGTAGCCTCGCTTCAGTAAAGACCTATGTGCCTTCATTTAACATAACATTTTGTCTCCCAACTCTCCATACCCTGCCTTATAAACAGTCTTTTACAATTTGTGGAGCGTGCCACCACAACTTTTTTCATCCAAAGTCAATAAAGAAAGCCTGATACAACCGGAGCTGTATTTCTTGTGAGTTTATGTTAGTTTTATATATACTGTTGACTGGCATATCCTGCTGAGTGCTGCTTATTTCTTGGTGTTGACCTCAAGTAGTTAATTGTTACGACTAATTTGCCTAGTAGACTGAGGGCCTAACAGCAGAGCCTTCTTTTACATAGAAGGCTCTGCCTAACAGTCTAACTAAAGCCGGTTTTCCACTGCACCAAAAATGTCGCGCGAAGAATGTCGATTTAAAAACGTTAGTGATTTCCACACAAATGATAATCCTTTCGACTTTTATAGCGCCATAGTCCAATTAAACAAAATATGGCTGCCTTAAACGATAAAAACGTTTGTTGGCAATTTAAATACTAATAATGGAAAGCCGTGAGGCTGTGAGCAAGTGTTTTGTTTACATTTACAAGTTGATTATTAGCAGGAATGGGACTATACATATTTTGTTATAAGAAGATTACAGTAGCCTACTTATGTTTATTGGGCTGTGCGAGAACAGTGAGAAAGGAAAAGTTTCAAAGATAAATTTTACTTATAAATTGCTCACGGGTTTCAACTTGTTATGAATATTTCTCAGCTGTTCAGAATCTGTTTGAGTATGTTTGCAAATTATTAAATGTTCTTCCCAATGCGCAGACTCACATTGATCACAATAATAGACTTTACAAAATACTAAATCAAATGAAATAAATGTGAAAGTTTGAATATTTTGAAAAGGACGAAATGTTCAATTAACTAGCTATCAAAATAACTAGCTATTTGATTGGCTTGCGACATTTTGCGCAGCAAAACAGACACGGTACTTGTCAATTAACACCCGAGGTGTTAACAAGAATGCGACCCGTGCTGTTTTTTTCAGGATTTACACAGCTTATTAAAAACTGTTTTCAAGATCGCCCATGCCTATTTTTACGCGGGCCGAGATTGAAAACTTACAAACTGAATCATAGGTTTCTCTTTATTTAATGGTTTTATAGGTGAAATTCGATAAATTTACTTGTTAGGATTCCGTTGAACTGAAAGTCACCATGTTTTTCAGCAATTATAATATTTATATTTTTGTAACATTCTCATCTCAATTAAGCAAAATTCAAATACAGTTGGGTTAACCTTTCACCTCCTGGACATGCTACCGCGCTGGAGTAGTATTTCTGTAACAAAATACACATCTAAATTTACGCTCTGCACTTGTAGTTACAATTTGCATATTTAAACCTTATACAAAAGCTTTATTAATTTTCTACAGAAATGCAAAACAAAATATGCTTAATATGCTTATCTAAGTTGCCAAGCTTCAATCCGTTACTGATTTTATCAAAAAACCTGAGAATTCCACTGTGAAGAGACGCAACTTCTAAGATGACGTCATAATTACTGCAAAACGGCACGGTGCCCACTTTTTGAGCGGGCGGATACTACCTTGAGAAATGATCTCGGCCCGATCAAAATAGTAGGCACCATGGGTCGAAAACGTTTTTTAGTGCCTGCGACCACATAAGTTTGCCTTGAATGTGCCTGCAAATATTTTACCTGAAATTTTCCTTGCCAAGCAATTTAAAAGTAGGCCTAGGCTACTTTATTTATACATAGAGCCATTACATTCATCCTTATACACCTTTTATTCGGTTTCATTAATAAACTTTATGAATTATTCATAGCTTCAGAATACTTTTAGATATTAGAAAGATTTGCCTGCAGGAATTCTATTGTTCAATAATTATGCCTGCGACCGCCGGTCCCAGTGGTCCCAACATTTTCTACCTCTGGTAGGCACGGCGCCGCTTTCAGTGTCTGAAAATACCGTTTAGACAGTGTTTTTGCTTGACCCGTGCTCAAAACCACTTGACACCTTCACACCTTTGATGTGTTAATTGACAAGTACCGTGCCTATTTTGCTGCAGTGTAAATGGCCCTTAAACTTACTAACTAATGCTTAATGTTAAGGCATTACGCTCCAAGCTAATTATTTAGTTAATATGCTGATTATAACGTCTTATGTCGTTAAACTCTGTATCTTTACAATGTTGTTCGGCCTTTATAATAATAATAATAATAATAATAATAATAATATTTATATTTATATAGCGCTTATAGCGTTATTTTCTAATCGCTTCACAATTTGTAATAATAAACTAACCAAAATAAGAAGGTAAAATTAACTAATTTAAGAACATTAATATGATAATATCTAAAATTTCATACAACAATTAACTATGATTGAGGAAACGAGATGCAAAGTAGATATGTTTTTAGTTTACTCTTGAATATACGTAATGATTTACAACCTTGCAAGTCTTTCGATATATTGTTCCATAAAGTTAGAGCAGCCACAGAAAATGCTCTATCACCATATGCAGGGTCCGACAAAAGAATTTACCTTCCGGGAACCTGAGTTTTTTCTCAAATTTCTTCGGAAAATTTTTCCCGAAAATATCGTTTTATAGTCATTTTTGCGTAAATTTTTCAACTTGTTTTAAAAGCCCGTCTCAGAGTCATAGGTATGGAAATTTTCATAAATGTATAACTTATCTGTATACCTATAAATGCGAAAGTCTGCCTGTGCTCCATGGTAATGTTTTCTGCTGTATTCTCAGTCGGTTTTCAAGTAAGATATAATAATAAGTAAGTTACGTATCATTAGAATCGCTGTTTTTTAGTTGTAGTTTGGATGGGCTTCGATTTTGTTATTACCCCCTTCTGATTCGTATAACTAAAGAAATATACTGTTTGAAATGCATTACAACTGATCAAACTTCGTTGTTTGTCAAGTGCCAAGAACACATCTTCAATCAGCAAATTATAGTTTACAACGGAAAGATAATTATAAAACTGTGATCGTAATAACCGAAATATCTCATGATCTCATCGCTAACAAAGACTTTACAAAGACTCTGCTGAAGACTTTTACTTTACACGTACTCCGTACTTTCATTTGATTCTATCTCAATACAATCATACACAAACGCAATTATCGAACTGTTCAAAATATGTTCGATGCTCGAAGTTGAAGCCAACGCAAATAGTTACAACTGATCAAACTTCGTTGTTTGTCAAGTTCCAAGAACACATCTTCAATCAGCAAATTATAGTTTACAACAGAAAAAATAATTATAAAACTGTGATCGTAATAACCGAAATATCTCATGATCTCATCGCTAACAAAGACTTTACAAAGACTCTGCTGAAGACTTTTACTTTACACGTACTCCGTACTTTCATTTGATTCTATCTCGATACAATCATACACAAACACAATTATCGAACTGTTCAAAATATCTTCGATGCTCGAAGTTGAAGCCAACGCAAATAGTTGTGAATATTAATTCGCTAATCGACTCCACTATAGACAACATCAGTCGTGAATTGCCGAATATCCTGCTACACAGACATGTTCATGTTCTCAAACTGTAGACACTATGAGCATGATTAGACTTCATTTTGTTTCGAAACAAAACTAGACATGTATATATAAAGTTACCGAAATACTTGAATAATGTTTAATGCAAATTCCAATTCAAATATTCAAGAATAATTTAATGTAGGCCTACAGACAACGAAAGCCGTGAAGATGCCGAAGTTAGAGAAGCCACGTCAACTCAAAGACAAATACGATAGATAAACAAATATAACCACGATTTTCAAACTGAACGCAGAATAATTTTGTTAGTTTGCTCGCGATGATTGTGAAGGCGAGAGGGAATAAAATACTTCCGCGTTTACGAGTTTACGAGATCACATCAATTAGTCATTCATTCAATTCGAATGTTGTGACGCCTGACGTACTTCACACATTGTTGTGAAACAAAGCGGGTGTGTAATGAGACACTTACGTTGAAAATGGAACTGTTTATTATGTTGATGAATAAATAGACGGTTATATTAAATATAAAGACATGTAAATATTAATTCTTATTAAATAAAATATATTAATTTGAAAACTTCGGATAACTGACGAAATCTTCCAACCTTCGGAATTTAATTTACAAAACTTGAACAGGAAAAGTTTAAATTCTTCGGAATTCTTCGGAATTTGCCCAAACCTTCCGGGAACCTGGTTCCCAGGTTCCCAGACTTTGTCAGACCCTGACCATATGATTTCATATTAGTAGATGGAACTGTCAATAAATTACCAGATGATGATCTAAGACATCTCTTAGGGCAATACTCAACAAGTAGTTCACGTAAGTATGTCGGCGCAAGTCCATGTAAGGACTTAAAATTCAGTAATAAAATCTTGAATTTAATACGTTGCTCTACTGGAAGCCAGTGTAGTTCATATAAAATAGGTTTGATATTATCATATTTGCAGGTTAATGTGATAACTCTTGCTGCTGCATTTTGAATGCGCTGTAATTTTTGAATTGAACACTTGTTCAGGCCAAAATATAAAGAGTTACAGTTGTTGATTTTGGACGATATAAAAGCATGAACCAAAATTTTATCGGTATGTAAATTGAGGTACTTTCTGATCTTAGAAATGCAACGTAGATGGTAAAAAGATGATTTACAAACAGGATTGATGTGCTTAGTCATTGATAAATCTTTGTCAAATACAACACTAATTGATGACGAAATCGAGAACTAATGTGCAGTACCTCAGTTTTGCTCTTGTTCAATTTTAGCTTTTAATAGATATCCATTTATCGATATCAGCAACACAGGCTTCAATTTTGCTGATGGCAGATTGAAATTCTCTATTAACTGAAGTTTGAAAAGTTATAAAAATTTAGATGTCATCTGCATATAAATGAAACTGAAAATTATGTTTTCGCAATATCACCAATAGGAGACCTGTATAGAAGATATAAGATTTTTCCAAGTACAGATCCCTGGGGAACTCCACAATTAAGACTCTTTGATTTAGATCTTGAATCATCAATGTATACAAATTGTTCTAGGCTATGCAGATACGATTTGAACCAATCAAGGGCAGCACCTTTTATTCCAAACTTTGATGATAATCGGGATAACAAAATGCAATGATCAACCGTGCCAAAAGCAGCAGAAAGGTCCAACAAAAGAAGAAGAACAGAGCCTTCACTGTCAAGAGTGCGGAGAATACTATTTTGCACACGAAGAAGAGCTGTTTCTTTGCTATGAAATTCTTTATAAGCTGATTGAAATTATTCATTCAAGTTGTTATTTGACAGATATTCTTTGAGCTGAGATGCAACTGTCTTTTCTAATCATTTGGATACAAATGTAAGATTAGAAATGGGTCTGAAATTCTTCAACTCTTCAGAGTCCAAAGAGGTTAATTTCAGTGCAGGTGCAAGGGCACCAGTCTTCATTGATATAGGAACAATTGATAATTCTAACGAACGGTTCACAATCCTAGTAATGACTAGTAGGAGGATAGGAAAACATTTCTTCAAGACTACAGCTGGTATGGGGTCCAGTATACAGGACTTGTTACATGATGCACCAATTAAAACAGCAAGGTCATCTTCAGATATAGGGTCGAATAAATTGAACTCTGATGAACAAGAGGTAGGTATATTCATTATTTCCGTGGAGTCTGCAAAAGAAGGGAGGTTCAGTCTAATATTTCAGATGACTTTGATGTTGGCAATTTGCAAGCAGGTTTAGGACAGAGCATCTTAGAAACATTATAAAATACTTTCTTTAGATCATGCTTGTTTTCCTTGATTATTGATGAGTAGGCCTAATGTGTCATTTTTGCCTCAGATATCATAGTACTTACTAGGTGACATTGATCAACATATAAATTCCTATCTACAGTGAGCTTCTTAAGACGCCAGCGTCATTCAAGTTTACGTCGAATAGTCTTTTGAATAGATATTTCAGGGGAATACCATGGAGATTAATCACATATGGTAACAACCTTTTTCACAAGAGGAGCATGAGTGTTTATTAGGCCTGAAAGTATCTTGCCATATTGGCATATATCATCTGTAGTTTGTGAAATTACATGAAACTGCAATAGATCTGAGTAAAATTTATCATAGTCAATGGACTTGATCTTGCGATATGATATGGTACGTTTTTCCTTCTTAGGCTTTTTAAAAGAAAGAGTACAGTGTAGTGCCAATTGATCTGAGATTACAGGATCATAAACAGATATATTATCAATAAAATGTTCATCATTTCTAGTTATCATCAAATCTCATGTATGATTGCTATTGTGAGTGACGAAATTAATGTGCTGACATAGATTGAAAGAGTCCAATAAATCTGCAAACTTTGATGAAATAGGATCAGATTTGTTATCCATATGAATATTAAAATCATCAACAATAAATTAAAATCTATGTTTGTATCATTGATATTGTAATATATTGTTTGGCTTTTGGTGCTTGGTTGGTGGGACGGCTGGCGGTTGACCATAACCAGGGCTAGGCTACCGTAGACAGCAGACCTGTCACCACCAAACAGAAGCTCCGAGGTGCCTGGAGGAGAATGACAGGTCGACCTGGTATTCCCACCATACAAGTCCCAAGCACCGCCAGGCACATGTAGCGTTATGACAGAGCAAGCGCCAACTTACGCGTTACTCGTCCATCGTCCCAATGCTTTGATCAAATGAGGAGGTACCCCGTTCTTAGCAGCTACTGTCGCTGCTCCGACGCGGAAACTGTGCGTGGAGTAATTACCAGGTACTTTGGCATTTGTGAAGATTGTTCTCAACCAGCTTGACATACGTTCCCTTGAGAGTGGCTGGGCTGATTGCAGAAGAAAGAGAGGCCCTGATTGGCTTCCTCGCAAATTTAGATAGGCCGACATTGCCGTTACTGCACACAAAGGTTGCGAGCCACAACCTATATAGACTTGACAGCCTTTTTGAAGCTGGTCTGTTTTTGATGCTTTTATGAAGACTTTCATGCATGACGGCTTTGCTAGATTGTCCATTGCGATATCTGACACTTGAAGATGTATCTCTGGATTGAATGAACTCATGATTGGCACTGTAAGCTCTGCTGCTCTCAGGAACCCAAAGTACGCCAATGAACACGCAGCCCAGAACATTACATGGTCAGCAATATTTGGGTTCAACGACTTTGCCAGGTTTGTCACAAATAGGCATAGCGTGCTTTCTTTAGCTGGACACGGATTTGGATACCCAACCTCATGAGAGAATGCTATAAATTTACGCTGTGCTGAAGCATATGAGCGTCGGGTAGATGGTGCCAGACTGTTGACCATGTATTGCTGACATTGATGCTGTAGGGCATTCAGCTCAACGATGCTAGCAGCTGAGGTGGTAGTAGTGTTGGCAGATGTTGCGCTGATGGGGCCAATTGCCTGAAATCCTGCCAATAAAATCGAGATAGTACATCAGCAATACAATTAGAGTGACCAGGCAAATACTGACATGAAAACGTGAAATTGAAGTGGGCTGCTGCCATCAATAGGTGACGGACAAAGCGCATAATGTCCGCTATTTTTGAAGTGCGGTGGTTTACAATAGCCACCACTGCCTGGTTATCACATTGAAACAAAATATGCTTGCACTGCCATGATGCACCCCATACATGAGCAGCTAACACAATTGGAAATAGTTCCTTGTAAGCAATTGATGTAGGCTCCTGAGAACATTGCCATGAACCATTAAACCAGCGTCCGTCGTAAAAGGCACCATAGCCAACTACTCCAGACGCATCTGTTTGGATTGTCACATCATTCACCGCCTCCATGCCTGGATACAGCCAAAAGCTTACGCCATTCCATGAGCTAAGGAATGAATTCCACCATTCGAGGTCTAACTTGAATTCCTGGTTGAGACGTATACGGTGATTAGGGGCCTGGAAGCAGCACAGTAAGTTGATCATACGCCGTATGAAAGTTCGACCCGGCCAAACTACCTTAGCGGCATGGTGTAGGACACCTATCAGAGATTCAAGCTCTTTTCGTTGACACCACCGTTTTTCTAGCCAACATTTTATAAACTTATGGATTTCTGCTAACTTTTCATTGGGTAACTTGGCAGTTTGGCGTTTGGAGTCTAGCTCAATGCCGAGAATAGTAAGGATGGTTGTGGGACCCATAAATTTATGTGGGTGTAAAGGCAATCCCAATTCCGTGCATTCCTTAATGGCTACCCTGAGGTATTTATTGCAAATGCCTGAATTTGCCGGGCCCACCAATATGAAATCGTCCAAATAGTGCGCAATGTGAGATTCATTGTGATTGAAGCGTAAAATCCATTCCACTGCCTCTGCAATTGTGTTAAAAATAAATGGGGCAGATCGAAGCCCAAATGGCAAGGCCAAGTCCACAAAAAACTGCTCTTGCCATTTCATTCCCAACATGTGACGGTCCAATGGGTGAACTGCCACATTCCTATATGCGGCCTCCACATCAAATTTCGCCATCAACGCCCCAATTCCACAGGTGCTAATCATCCCAATTATTTTATCCATTGTGATATACTCTAGCGTAAACTCCTGCTTGTTAATCATCATTTACGCTGAATCCTCTAGGTGAAGACAAATCTACTATCAGGCGCCATTTTCCTGGTTGGCTTTTTTGGGTAGTACTCCGAAACTGCTCACATGCAAGTCTGTTAATGGGGATTTGGTGAATGGGCCAGCCAGTCTGCCTTTGTGGAGTTCATTTTTCAAATAATTATTAATTACAGTGGGATTAGACTCTGCGGATGGTTTGTTGCGACTGGCAGAGCGCAGTTTCCGGTTACCATGGAAACCAATTCGGAAACCTTGTCGTATTCCGTTCAACACGTAGTCGACAAACTGGCGGTCTGGGTGACTCGCCAATTGCTCTGCGAAATGACCCACGCGCAGTGATGTGACCTCCTGAACAGATGGTAAGCCAGTGGTTGCTAAAAATAGAAACGAATATCAAGTTTTCCCTACACTATACCAAAAACATCGCCTCTGTGAGTCTACAGATACGTGTCTAGACCTCGCTGGCAGCCATTTTGTGGCTCATTTATCCCGTCCCGTCCCGTTCTTTATTTATTTATTCATCATTACATCTGTTGTTGTCGAGTTGGAAATCTGTTATATATATGATCGCTACTTATTTCAAAATGGTGTAACGAGGAAGCTCACAAGGTAGCTCTGTTTTTTGTTTTTGTTATTAAATAAAGGCTGAAACCGGCTGTAATATGATGAATTTTCGATGGGTGTAAAATATCGGTTGCAATATCAGTTGCAATTAGTTGATCAGTTGCAATATCGGTTAGCCTCATTGCAGTATAGCAATTTCATCAAGTGCAGCATAGCACAAAATCCGTAATGTGCAGTGTAGCACATACTAATCTATGATGATGAATCTGTGTAGTATAACACATACTTCGTACTGTGCAGTATAGCACAAACTATACAAGTGCAGTATAGGACAATACTCAAAAAGTGCAGTATAGCACATAAAATAAAGTGATGACAATGTGCAGTTTAGCATTGGCATACCTTGATGTCACAAGGATGCCACATTGCATTTGAATGAGACAATTAAAAAATGTTATTGCACATGTAGCATCACATGATAGTATGTAGTAGAGTGATATGCCCGGAATTAGCAAAGGCAAGATCTTCACGATTCTCAAAGAGGTAGCAACATGAAAATTCAAGAGCTTCTCGAAAGCAACTAGCACGCTAGGTCACAATGGCAAGAGTGATAGACACACCCAGCCCTTTGGGACATGCGCACACATACAAAGGGGTGCTGTTACACTCACCGACTCGTATTGCTTCAGTAGTCTATCCGCTAACCTGCTGCGGTTTTATCATTGCATCTTGTTCACTTCCGCTACTATTAAACAGGTCCTAGATAGCCTAACAGTAGCACACCATACATCATTTTAACTTCACTTAAATCTTTGATTTAACCACATAATGTTCAGCTGAAATAACTAAGGACTTCAATAGCGTTGAAAATTCATTTAGAAATATAGATGTTGATAACTGATTTCTAGCAAAAGTTGGAGGTCGATAGATCAAATATATCTGGATACTAATTTTATTAGGGCGAGGTAAGCTCAATTCAATAATCTCGAATGATCGGAATTGTCTAACAGGTAGTTGTTTTAAGCGTAGACAGTTTCTGAATAGAACGCCAACACCTCCACCCCTGGCATCACTTCTTGGTATATGCTTGAAACAGTACCCAGCTGGACATAGTTCTTCAATAGTATGATTTTCAGAAGGCTTTAACCAAGTGTCAGTAAGTGCTAGAATATCAACAGAATTCTCAGTAACATAATCATGAATTTTCAATGCCTTGTTGTTAAGTGATCTGGCATTCAGCAAACAAAACTTAACACGTGATTTAGTAATAACACTGAAAAGAAGTGAATTGCACTTGATATTAGATGGCGAAGGGCGCCGTTGATTCGAATTAAATTTATTCAAATTATTGTCGCTAGAGTCTTTTAGCGCTTTAGAACAATTACTAGCATATTTTAAAATTCCTAAGATTCTGACTTTTTTCCTTCCTCTTTTTCCTCTAGCTCTATATTTTCTTGAAATTGATTTAAAATGCATCATATATTTATTTCTTACTACAATTCAAAGAAAGTTAGTTTCATCATCTTCATTTTTTGAATCCAAAGTTGTGGCCTTCTGAAATATTAGAAATGAACAATAGTCTCAAGAAAAGTTGGAATCCAACTACTGAAATGATAATAAACAGCGAGAAAAGTTATTGTTTTGGCCATTTTCCCGCTTCATTTCGACATGCTAACTGAAGCGTGAACAAGAAACACCTCCACGGCTTTATAGATTTTCTTGTTAGCATAAGAGACAGAAAATGACGTTTAATGACCCATGAAAGCTGATCAAGATGGCTGCTCAACACACAAAAAGGATCTCAAGAATTAGAAACTAGTGATCATTAAATGGCTCATACTTTGTTGTTGGAATGGAACTATTTCAATCAAACTCTCTTACTTTAATTACAAAGCATCAATTATTTTCAAAGCTTTCGAAAATGCCTTGGAAGAAGTTCTGTTTCAACTGCTTCAGGGTGGCACAAAGAGTGCAAACCTGCGAAAGTTCGTTCAAAGCTAGGCCAGATTCTGAAGTTTTTCGAAGTTTACTTTCATTTATTTCTTCTACAATTCGAAGAAAGTTAATTTTATCATCTTCATTTTTCGATTCCAAAGATTTGGCCTTCGGATATATTAAAACTGTCAAATAATCTCCAAAACTGTTGGATTTTAACTCATAAAATGATACTAAACATCTACATAAGTTGCTGTTTTGGCTGTGCTCCTGCAACATTTCCACGTGCTACCTGTAACATCAACAAGAAACACCTCCACTGCTATTTAGATTTTCTAATTAGCATAGCAAAGAGATGAAAAATGACCAATGAAAGCTGAACAAGATGGCTGCTCAATATACAAATGGCTGAGACTATTTGACAGGCAGCCTACCATTTAGCGCTGCGGCTATTTGACAGGCAGTCCAATACGTATGCGCAGAAGTGGATACGTCATACTTTATTGATTCAAGTGATTGATAAACTGCCTGTCAAATAGCGCTGGGATTTATTTGACAGGCAGTTTCGTAAGAATAATTATTGCACTGCCTACCATTTAGGAAGCGGAACTATTTGACGGGCAGTCTTGGCTCAAAGTAATAAAATGTATATTTTGTTGATTTTGACTGAAAAATTACTAGATTGGTTGCCAATCCAGGAAGCTGGTGGACAATTTGAAGGACAGTCTATTAGACTATTGGATAGTTGGTAAAATATTGTTGCTCTGCAAAAATTTTGGCAAAGGGATCACTCTTAGATTGCCTGCCATTTAACCAACGGGGCTGTTTGACAGACATCATTTGCAGTATTGACTTACATGTTGTTTATAATCATAGAGGTATTATTAAATTGCATGACAGGCAGTCATGCATTTTGTTTCAATAATCCTGATCTGTGGCCATGTCAGAAGATTAGGTAGATTGTCTCTCATTTATAATATAGGACTATTTGACAGGCATCACACATTTTTGTAGGATCATTTGACAACAAGTATTTGATTAGAAATTTAAATTTACTATGAAATGCAGCTACATCTGATGATCGGAGTTGTGCATCGTCAACAGGTGGCCATTCACAACAGGGTATCGAAAAATGTTATACAATATAAATATGAACAAAGAAAGTAGTTGACAAGTGTAAATAAAAAAATGAATTGATATAAATCAAGCTGCATGATTACGATTGTATGTACATTGTGTTTGCAGACAATCACAATTATTTCAGAGATTACAGGCATATCTTGTAGAAGTTCCACATTCTACATTTATAAATAACATAATTATATCTATCATCAATCGGATGACACTAATTGATGTCATCCAATGCTCCGACTTGTTCAAGTAGAATCTGTCTTTCAATAAGAACATACAATTATGTGAGACGTGGGAAATTCACTAAAAAAAAACAATTGACAGGTTAAACAATAGCCACAACAACAGTTTCAAATGTTGGTGATGTATAATTACTTCCAGGTTGATAGGCTTAGAGAGGGAAAATATGTGTGACTGTCGATCGATAATGTATGATATTAATGTATGATTGGGCCTCCTTATGAAAGTTCAAAACTTTTGACATATGGTAGATTTAGATTCTGTGATTACTTAGAACGACACCAAGTCATTTTGTTAGGCAAGAGATTTTCTTACTTGCAGTCAAGCAAGTAACCATGCGTAAGAGTGTTTTACATCACATAATCGTCGCCTCGTCGTTTGGTCGTGACTGCAGGTCATCCTGGTGAACTCTATTCGACTGGCACTTGTTAGCTAATTTCTGCGTTCTTCATTTTAACATAGATGATGTTGGCAGTCCTTTTACTTTGATTCATGACTGACTACTGGATTTGAACGGTTGAACCATTAACAAACTTAACACTCTTTCACTCTTTCTTGTTATTAGTCACATTGATCATTACTATATTGAACATTTGATGATACTTTATTTTATGAAATCATTTCGTATATCTTCTGTACTTCTTGCAATTCAAATTCAACATATTTGCAGAGAATTGTATAGGCAATAAGCAATGTTCCAAATAATTGCAATAAAATCACAATCTTAACTGCAAAAAGAAAACAATTTTGATCAATTTAGCATGCATGTATGTATGTTCATGTGAAGTAAAACTGGTTGAGTGGTTTTATCATATGTCAGCCCTCAGAAATAGTACCACATACATTAACAAAGGCAACTTCCTTTCAACTCTTATAGCCTAAACATTCAATTTGACAGCCTAGCTGCCTATGGTAATTTCACTAGGCGGTAAGTGATTGTAAATTTTGTGAAGTATTGTATAGGCTAATCAAAGTAAATGTTGAGAGATTGGTCAGTCCTAGTAGAGTAGGCTGGCTAGTGAATTCGTGATAAGGTGACGCGTAACGGACTAACGGTTAATCTTTCAGTACTAATCTTCAAGTCTCATAGTAAAATTGTTGCTACATAAGTTTGAGACTGAGAGCAATTAAAACACAGCAAACATGCATCTACCTGAGTATGATTTTACTGGATACCTGTAAAAATGAGATATAAATGATATCATGAAAGGAAAAGGTGCATTTTTAGCAAAATCGTCTAAAAACATTTATCTTGTAAAAACCAAACCATCGACTTCGTCTAGAGCATACAGGGTAAAGATTTCAGTTACAGTAGTGGGTTAAATACTTACTGCTATAATAATAGTGTGCAAGATCAATTGATGGCTTATAGGAACCAGAAACAGCCTGAACCAACTAGGAACATCAGAAATTCCTCCAAGAGTTAGAGGTACGCCTTCGACTTTCTTGAGCCCATTCGCACGAATCACAATAACCAACCAAATTGACAAGTTTTAGAGCAACACAGATTACATAATTACAAACCATTAGGTTGAAATAAACTTGAATGAAAAGGCATTCAAGGTGACTGACTGTCTGATAAGTTTGATATCAGCCACGTTTAATAGTTTCAAACCGTCGACCAAGACAACCCTGATTTGATTTGAATTTAGCGCAGAGGTGAGATTGCCATCCTGCGCACGCGCAAACAAATCATAATGGCTGCAACTGCCTACCAAATAGTCACTGCGTATACAAATACAATCTCAAGAATCAGAAACTGGTGATCATTAATTAGGTTAATTTTTTCGCCAAAGCAGATTTAATTAACAATATCTAAATCAATTTCTGTAATCAGTTTTTCTACGATACCTCTCCTGTAGTGGGCTTTCAGACATCTGATATTATGCCTTGATCACAAGGTTGAATTAGTGAGGTAACATTGGGGAGGTAAAAATATTAATTCAATGTTACTAAAGCTGATGTGAGGATCTGCAGAACAGTTATCAACAATAAGAGCGATATTTTTTCTCCGTAAAATTAATTCATTATTCCAGTCCTTCATCCATTTCTCAAATATTAGACTTGTCATCCATGCCGATTTGTTATTTGTGTACGGACAAGGTAATTTAATGCCTTCTCTGAAGCAGCGTGGCTTTTTGGATTTGCCGATAACTAACAGGGGCCGTCTCTCTCCTGCCATACTTGCACAAACAAGCACAGTTAAACGTTCTTTAGTATTTTACCACCACTATTGTCACTGTCTTTTTCTGTATATGTGCCACTTGGAATTGCTCTAAAATATAGGCCTGTTTCAACGGCATTATAAATACAATCAGGAGTGTAACGATTCATTATGTCCTTCATCTCATTTTCTACCCAAGCTTTAGCGGCCGGTACATCGGCGTCTGCTTTCTCTCCGTGTGCAGTTTTGAAACAAACTTTGTGACGTTTTTTCCAGTGATCTAGCCAACCATTACTGGCCTTGAAGCTATCCTGTATGCCAAAATCAATAGCAAATCGAAGGGCTTTGGCATGTAAAATTGGTCCACTTACTGGTAGCCTGGATGTGTTGGCATTTTTCAACCAACGAAGTAATGCTTCGTCAACATCAGCAGCCTGACCCTTTCATTGCCATTTACAAGCCTTGTTCAAAGGTTTTGATAATTTCTCACGATTCTTCACCAGTTTACAGACTGTTGATGGAGAGATGTCAATTTTCTGGCAACTTCAGCATGATGTCTTTGGAGGTCTGTCATACAATTTCAATATTTCCATCTTTTTCTCATAACTGAGTTCAGAACGTTTGAGAGCCGTTTTGCAGATTAGTTAAAATAATACTATACAATAAATGACATGTGTTCCGTTGCTGATCGAGACTTCTTAATAAGACAATAAATTGTTTCTGTTTTCATTATTTAACTGTTTTTTGAACAATACTTCTGTTCAATTTCTAAAGAACAACAAACCGTGCGATCATTACTTTCCGAAGTGTTTCACAAGAATTCATAAGTCAACTTCGAAATAGCACTTATTTGTTTGAATAACTTAACAAATTGCAATTGTGTGATCAAATTCAAAGACGTTGTGACACATTTTTATTGAAAACCCGCTTTGAAATCGTGATATAAAGCAGAATTGTGATATGATCAAGAGTGATATTAAGAGGGTAAAATTAGTTGAATTTCATAGAGTGCGGTCATTGGTTTCTGAAAAGTCGTGATAATAGGTGGGTCGTGATATTAACCGAGGTGATATCAACGGGGTTTCACTGTAGAAATAATTACAACCCAAACATGAAGAATTTGATTTAGTTTATTTATATAGTTTTTGGAAGTTACACTTAATGTTTATATGAAAGACTGTTCTGATTGTTAATTCTAACTTTCCCTAAAATATCTTCCTATGCACAAAAATGTTGTGCCACCCTGAACTGCTTGTACGAATGACAGTTTTATAGCAATAATTATAGTCCAAACATCAAGGATATGCCATTCCATTTAGTTTATTTATATTGTTAAATTACACTTAATTTTTGTTAGAAAGACTGTTATGATTGTTAATTTGAGCATTTTGCTAAAATAAAAATAACAAAAAAATAAAAAAACGTATGCGTGTTTGAAAACAAATAAATATTTTGCACTTAAAATGGAAAAACCATTGGAATAATAATGTTTTCGTGCTGATCTTTTGTGTTATCAGATTTCAAATTCATTTAAGCGTCTGTAAAGATCTGCTCTAAACCGTAATGTTACATGATTTTTTAATGGTGGCATGTGCGATAAAACAATAGAACAATGCCCTTGAAAGCTTACGCTTAAGTTCAAGTTCATGTTACGTTTCATGTCACGGTTTCCTCCCCCGCGACCTCACCTTTATTTTATCACTTGTTTTCCAATAAATATTTTGATTTGAGATAAAGTTCATTAGTTTGAGTCAGGCTCTCGTTTAAATTATAGCATGATTATAGTTTCTCCCACTCTCGATTGAGTCTTGGTAGTTTTATATTCATTCAAACTGCTCTCGTGTTTATTTAATTTATCTCACTAATATGTTGACCTTTCACAATTGAGCAAACAAAAGAATTCAATGTAATACGACACATCATCTTTGAATTAAATAAACTATTCATGCAAAACGAAAATGTAATGTGGAAACACATCTTGATGCAGACTGGAAGGCTTCGATATTTGCAGTCAAGCTCTTCTTACTTAAAAAGCATATAAATCCGGCAATCTGAATATTATTTCACTCTGTCAAAATTATGTGATGCAAAAAAAATTTAGGAATCTATAATAAAATGAGTCAAAGACTACACATTCATAATTGTCATTCATAATTGTAGGCCTAATTCACATTCAAGTGTAGTCTTTGACTCTTTTTATTATATTTAGCAATGCGAATGCGATGCGAATCGTAGGGATGCGAATTGAATATCGATAATTGATTACTGTAATAATAATTAGACCCTGTTGGGGGAGCTGACAGCGCTCCCCAAACTGCCTTACTGGGAGGTTCGGGAGTGAAAGGCATATTTCAAATACAGTGATTAGGGTACCTAAAAAGTTAATCCTGCCTTGCACCCTGTCGCTGACAACTGATTTTTGGCTTTTTATTCTGAATATATAAAGTTTAATTTTGAAATCAAAGCGTATTACAGTATAACCACATTCGGAAAATTGTCCTTCTTTTGGTGTACGGCTTTCAATGCTGCAACTTATAGTTTTAATGCATGTTGAAGATCTTCATAAAAGGGTTACTTGGAGCTACTTGAGATAGATAGAGAAAAGTCATTGTTCAAACTCATTTATTTAATGTTCTTTCCATGCTATTATTTAGAAAATAATCAACAATGATGTATTTGCTCTCTGATACATCAATTTAACATTTCGTTAATATTCATGATTTAACTTGGATGTATGATTTAACTTAAAATCATGATTTAACGTTTGTGTTAAATTTTGAATAACTTAAGCTTTAAGTAAACAATTTGATTTCGCTTTGAATACTATAATGTAGTACATTTCAATCCATCAAACCTCCTTAGCAACGACTTTGAGTCAAATTTGAACCATTAATTTGTTGACATATTGAAAAGAAAACACGGAAAAAAAAATAGCGGATTCAAACAACACATTGAAAAGCGCAGTTTCCACTGTGAAAACAGCTTTATCAGACAAGTGTGAGACTTCAATCTGTCAACATCAAAAATTACCGAAGAGGTGTTAGCTGCTTTAGCTGTGAAATGTTTCAAAAGTTGTAACTTTAGAATCTTTGCTTTGTTGAACTTGATATAATATAAAAATATCACATGTTATATTTTGCCAGATAAATATGGTTGAGAAGAAAGTAGGTGGATCTGTTCCTGCTGGTGATGCAAGCAAGGGTGCTAAAGTGTTCAAACAGCGATGTGCACAATGTCACAGTGTAGAGAAGGTCAGTAAAACATCTGTTTACATAATTTGGGTTGAATATCATGTCAAAAGGCATCTAATCCAGCACTATCCAGAACTAGTGCCAAATACTAGTAAAAGATTATCAAGCATTTGTTGAAAAAATAGATTCAACTTTTATATATGCCAACAGCTACTGAAACTCTTCTTTGTAATTTAACTTTGATGAAATATCCTAGGTTTAGACGGTGCATACTTCCATTCAAATTCTTCAATCTTCATATTCCTCTTCCCAAGAAAATCATGTTAAAGTGTATATCCCGGATATTGGGAGATTGCTTTTGTAAAAACGGCTTTAAAAAGTTTTTAGTTTGGCTTTTTCTCACTCAAGTCCTCACATAATTAACACTTCTTTACGACTTCGTCTAAGCAGTTTATCACTGCTGGTTATTGAAGGTTTGTGACTTATTTTTAAAATGCTTCAACTATACCGATGCGAGAAGTTTTCAATCTCGGCCCGCGTAACAATAGACACAGGCGATCTTGAAAACAGTTTTTAATAAGCTTTGTAAACCCTGAAAAAAACCAGCACAGGCCGTATTCTTGTTAACACCTCAGGTGCTGCAGTGTAAATGGCCCTTAATACTGGTTTAAAACATGTGGATAATTCCACCATTTTTGTAATAAAACTATTTCTCATAAGGGGTCTACAATAGTTGGGGCATGTCCCAGCCTCTATATTTTACAAAGGGTAATCAAACTAAGATGTTACTAGAAAATTCTCAACAGAAACTTCCCACTTGAAGTTTTTATTACAATTTAGTTGAGAAAAATTTTCATAACAGCGTATTATTGGTGTTTTTGAAGAAAACGTATAGGTCAATCACAAATGCTTTCGGGACTTGTGGGGGAGTCACATATCGTTGAAGGGTCAGTCACGAAACATATTGGTTTATTGTCGTTAATTGTTTGAGAATTTCAAGTCAACTTGATTATATACTTACATTTACATTTTTAAAGTATTGGAAAACAATGATTTTGTTTGAATTTGTGATTTGTGATAAGACTACATAGAATTTTGCAAATGTTTGTGTCTGATTGATAAAATGGCGAGCGTCCGTGTGGGTCAGTCACAGCCCTAAAACTTCTAATTTATATGATTTTGCAGGAATTTTTTATTTGTTCAGTCAAACAGAGTCTTGTCGAAGTTTTTAGTTTCGTTTGCTTTTAAGTCAATGCCCTTGACCAAAACATGCTCCGTTGCGTTGGTCAGTCACAATGGAATTGCCTTGGATTGATTCTATCCTTCTGCATTGGTTGATCTACCACATTGTTTGGATGTTTGAATCTGATTTAACCCAATTTAGTGCTGTCATTGAGTCTGTAGGCCCTATAGCAAACAATACTTTCAAATTTTGATTGTAATGCTGCTTTCACTGCATCCATTAATCTTGTCATTATTACAACACCTTTGCATGGCATCTTCCAACGCAAATACATGCTCCATAACCATCAAGACTACCATCAGAAAATGCATGAAATTGTGGTTGACCGATTCTTCCCTGGGCGTATACAATGTTCAATTTCAATGTCCATTGCTGGCCACAAATCATTAAATCTTATTTGCCATGTTTATTTTCAGACTCTGATAGTTCCGTATCCCATCCAACACCTCTTTCCCATAATTTTTGCAGCTCAATATTTGGTCCAATTGTTAATGGTGATACCAATCCCGCAGGGTCCCAAGTTCGAGCCAATCTGCTTAAGATACAACATTTTGTAAACACAGATGGAAAAATTTGATTCGCACAAGATTTCAGTCTGATTTCATCTTTATCTTTGTCCCAGTCATGTCCCAAGACATTTACTTTTGGGTCATTTGATGTAACATTGATTTCTAATGACTTGATATTGGCATGCCAAGATTAGATGGAAAACCCTCCTTTTGAGAATACCATGTTGACATCTTTGATTGCAAGCTCTGCTTCTAGATTGGTTGTAAATGAACTGACTATGTCATCAAAATATCTTCCTTGAGTGCCTTTTTTGCCAGGATTGTTCTACGGAGAATTCATCTGCAATGTGCTGGATTGAACTGCTTGCTAAATATGGGCTGGGTTTGTCCCCAAACAAAACTCTTGTCCATTGCAATGTTTTAATATCTGCTTTATCATCACAACAACGCCATAAGATATATATATAGATAGGGCTGGTCTTCTTCTTCAACATGTACCCTGTTGAACATCCTGGAAATGTCAACATGGATTGTAATCTGGCCCTTTTTCAAAACAGTCATTATATTGAACGCAGTGATGTGAGAATTACTTTTGAAAAGTAATAAATTACATTACAAATTACTTTTCCTTATAAGTAACTAATTACGTTACTAATTACTTCAGCCGAAAAAGTAATTGATTACAATTACTAATTACTTTCCCAAAAAAGTAATTAATTACTGATTACTTCATGATTACTTCAACTTGTGAAACAAAACAAGGTATATAGAAAAACAGAACAAAAGATATTGCCTCCCTTTCGATAATGACATGTCTCGTTTGACAATCATGGCGGCCATCTTGTTTTCTTACGAAATAGAACAATCGATTTAATAATATTAATTCAATACTGGCGACTGCAGCAAAAGATAAATTGACGTTGAAAACTTTTTAATAAAGTTTGCAAATAAATGGTTTCAATTGATTTATCAAAATGATTTATTTTAGTCGGATCAATCTATTCATATAGCCATAAATTTTACATCATCTTTTCAATATTCGAAACTCACTCAAATAATAAGTGACAAACTATTGAGTCTATTGATCAACAGAATAATGTCAGAACAGAGAAGAATAGGATATGGGATAAGGTTTATTGGTCATATATCACACAATTTACCTGGTTTGAATAGCTCTGGTAAAAGCTGCAAATAATGTGAGATTGCTTTGAAAATTATCACAAGACAACAAAGCAAATATTTTAAACTGATTGAACACCAGGTTTTATTTTCATTGCAGCATTGTGTACAATTCTAAGTGGAGTAGTTTATCTTTCCTCGCAATATACTGGGTGGATATCCAGATAGAAAGCTTTTTCACCCTTCTGGGATTTCTGCCAGAAATAATCTTTACAGTCCCCACTCCAATGTCACCATGGATTGTAATCTGGCCCTTTTTCAAAACAGTCATTATATTGAACGCCAGATTTTATTTTCATTGCAGCATTGTGTGCAATCCAAAGTGGAGTAGTTTATCTTTCCTCACAATATACTGGGTGGATATCCAGGTAGAAAGCTTTTTTATCCTTCTGGGATTTCCACCAGAATTAATCTTTAAAGTCCCCACTCCTAAAATCTGGCATAACCTAGCCCAAGTGAACTCCCTGTTCATTCTTACTTCCCTTAGAGAGTTGTAGAAACAGCTTTCGATTAAGTTTATTTATTTCCTTCTGACCTTTCAAACTTCAGTAAGTGTTCAAATGCTGTGCTTAAATCGGCTCCAGTAACATTGCTATGTAAACTTTATCTGCGGATAGAAATAGTATCCTCAGCAGTTGTTAGATCTAAGACATTATTGCTTTCGTTATTAAAGTCCTTCTCGGTATAAGAATTATCTCTGGTTCCACTGGTACTAGGCATATCTGCTGTTTCTATAATTTGACTGCTTACTACAGACTATATTATCTTGTTAGAATTAAGTCTGGCAAGTTCTCCTTTGTGCTGTCTCTCTTACTTTCTTTCATTGCGTTGAAGCTGTTCATTTTCGAGAGCCCTTGCAGCTTCTACCTTCACTAAACATGCCATACTTGTTCTTGTTGAATTTAAGAACTCCTTGTAGTTTTCAATCATTAGTTCATAACTCTCAATTTCATCTTCTTCGATAATCTCAGCTTCTCTTGCATTACTAATATAGAGGTCAATAGTTCTCTCTATACTGTTTACATTTATAGAGCATGCATCCCACAGAAAACGCATACTGCTGTTAATGTGCATACATTTTCATATAATCGTACTTTTTCAAATGCTGGAAGATGCTTTTGCTCTTAAAATATAAATATGCCTACATCTGGCCGACATGGTTGGTGTCCTCCGAAAGCCTTTCGTTCAAGCAATGATGTCAAAATGTTTACAATTCCACATAGCCTAATGCCACATGGCATAATTCTGCTGTTTATGTGTTGCAATAGTTCTCCCACTGATTTCCAGGCAATCTCTAAACAGAAAAGCTAATAACTTTTTTTTGAGGTAATCACTCAAAGTTTTGTGGGTGTAGTGAAATGTAATGTACAAACTTTTGTGCATGTGGACCTCACTTACTCTGATAAAACTAAGCAAAATTTGAGCATTACATTTACAACACAACTAGGGAAATGACATAATTAATAACAAAGGATAATTATGTGTATAAAGCCGCTAAACTTGAATTAGTTGTTTATTCTTCATACTATTTCCAATGGATAATTTTAACCAGGTTTTTTATCCAGCGTTATCAAATGGCACGAGAGACGCCATGGGATAAAATTTATGAAGGAATTTTGATGAATAAATGTTCTGGTCCAGCATGCAAATTTTGAATCAAATCAGCGAAAAATTGAAAAAGTTACAACCAGGTAGTAACAGTCTCCTTGAGGAAAGTGTTAAGTGTTATCACACCACAGGCTTCAAGATATGCAAGTCATTGCCACTCACCAGACTGGCTGTAATTCACCACCACCAAATTTAATCAGCCCTGTATAAAAAAGTCTGAAAATGCCATTCAATATTGCATGTGTGATCATTCATATAAATTGAGCACACCCCATATTCCACATAACCAAAGTATAAACAATAAATTCTGTTAAGGAGTAGTGCCGTGTAATGGTCTAGCTGAAAATTTTGTCAACTGAAAATGACTATTAAGCTTCAATGCAACTTGAAATTTGTTGATTTAACACATTTTTGTAAAACACATTTGATGAAAATGTTAGTACTCCAAATACTTTTATCTCAGACTGTTTGTTGCTTTACTAAAATATGAGACCATTTATCTGTAATTGTCTTCCTCTAAAAGTTCTTGTTCTTGTAGCACATAATTATTGATGTAAAAAAACAGGGTTATTATGGTTAACAATAAAGTGCTAAACATCCAACTTGGATTCTGAAAATTAGAAGAAATACTGATGAAAGCCTCCTTAACATCTTTCTTATGCGCAAATGAAATGTTTTTAATTGTTACTTTAGGGTGGAAAGCACAAGACTGGACCTAATTTGAATGGTTTGTTTGGGAGGAAAACAGGACAAGCTCAAGGGTTTGCTTACACTGCTGCTAATCAAAGTAAAGGTATCACATGGGGTCGAGATACGCTTTGGGTGTACTTGGAAAACCCTGCAAAATACATCCCAGGCACAAAAATGGTTTTTGCAGGATTGAAGAAGAAGGCTGAGCGTGCAGGTTAGTTAGATGACTTCTAAAACATTGAATAGCATGATGCCACATTTTGGTTATGTTTGTGACCAAAAGAGCCTGGAACTAGTTCCAGTGCACATTTTTCATAGTTTTTGGTATATGATTGGTTCTAAGCTACATACTGATTGATTTTAGATCATTGCAATATGCAATATGTGAAAATTTGTATTAGAATCAACATCCCAAAATTTGTTAGATTTTGTGTGAATCTAATCTAATGTAGAATTTTAAATTTTAAAATCTTCAATTTATTTTCTGATCAGACGACTATGTCTCACTGTATTTATTTATTAAATGACATTTAGTTTGTACTGAACAGTTTTAAAAGCACACAATGGAGAAAGCGAAGAACAAAGCTTAGGCATCGTACAAAATGTTTGATTCCTTGCAAATATCGCCTCAAATCTCTCTGATTTTATTGAAAATTTATATTAGAGGGCGGTTCCATCGTGTCTGACTGACATATCGGAAGATATTTTCGAATAGGGCATCAACATCCACGCAAAGTTTGATCAATTATTATTTCTTACAAATGAAGAGTGGCAAAAACATTCCCACAAAGTAAAAATATTCACAATAACTCAAAATATAAATAAACTACAGCAAGTTTAAGGTCCGTGTCTGACTGACACGTACGCTCGCCATTTTGCCAATTGGAGATGAACATTTGTAGATTTCTGCGAAGTGTTGGCATAAAGAAGAATAAAATCACTCTCATCATGTTCTTAAGATACTATACTTTACAAATATTATTCATTTTATTAAATACTTTCAAAATATATACGGCAATAAACAAATGTTTCTCGTGTCTGACTGACAAGATTTCGTGTCTGACTAACCTCTCCGAAGCAGTTTGTGTCTGACTGACATAACGTGACATAAAACACAAGTAATACACTTTTATTAAAACTTTTATATATTCTTTCCAAATCTATAATCATCATGTAATGTAAATTGGTTGTTCTTTTTGTTCAAAATGTAGCACACATACAGATAATATTCTAAACAACAAGGCCAAGTTGAACTGCCATTTCCATTTCGCATGCGATAAAACAGTCAACACGCATGACTAAATATTGACGACAGCGACCTCAAAATTACCATGTGGTGTGAAGTGTCCAAAACAACGGGTAGGCGGTCACACGGCTTCTTTGATTATATGATCATTACGGCATTAGCTTTGAGATGCCGACTGTTGCGCTTAAGTCGAAATTGTCCGTATGAATATTTTTTGTCAGTCAGACACGCTGATTTAAAGGATGACGTTGAAGAAAAGAGCAATATTTCCCGCCAAATATGCAAATGAGCTATTTTCTACTTTGCATACGAAAGGATTTAGCGATCAAGTGTCACGCTGTGGAGTAAACAAAACATTTAGGACTTTTTCGTGTCTGACTGACAGCGGCCCGAAGTGATCGAAACATTTATATAATTTCAAGGTAAAAGACACTCATTATTCTTTATTTTTACTACTTAATTATACAAAACAAGTGAATTCATATTGATTGATGTAATTTTTGTTAGAAAATCATAAACAGAAAAACGCAAAATTTCATGTTTTAGTTTGTTGTTGTTCTCATAAATTCACGAGCGGCCAACTCGACGCTCTCTCTAAAACATTAATTTTATCCAAATCGAAGTCTATAATCTCAATCAAACACATATATAATGATGGTAAAAGTATCTATTTTGGAGAAAACAATTGATTTTTGTCTGAATTCCTTGCTTTATTTTTGACGCTTGTAAAATATTTGGTTTCACTTCTGATGGAATCGCTCTAGAGTAGATACTGTTTATGTGCCTTTGTTGTAATTTGAATACTTGTAATGAAAAGGAGGCTACTAAATAAGACTGGTGGCACATGTAATTCTTTAGAGATATTCAGTTCATACGATCAGGGTCCGGCAAGAGAATTTACCTTCGGTTTCGGGGAACCTGATTTTTTTCTCAAATTTCCCCAATAAGAAGTCTGTTTTTCACATCTAATTAGTATCAGCTATTTGATCATTTTACCGCAGCAAAAATAATTTTTATAGCAGAAACTTCAGTGTCATTCTGGATATAACTGAGATTTAATTTGTTGATTTTCGCGGGCATTTTGCCTTCAACTAAAACATATGAACTTCAACATTCAACTTCGACTACGCTACTTCTGAAGATAATGACGATTTTGCGATATACAAAGGGGAATCAGAAAATGTCAAAATAAAAATCAAATAAAGGTTGCGAGCAGAGAATAGATGACTGGTAGTCTATTCATTTGCCTTTATTAGGGAAAAGATGCAAATATATTTTAGCTACAATTTTTCAAAGTTGCCTTCATAATTTGGCAATTATCTGCGGAAATGATCAATTTAGCTTCGGCGAAATGACTTTAAAGCTGCTATATTTTAAAGATGTGAATATTCGATAATTAGCTGCGGAAATGATCTATTTGGCTTAGGCAAATATACTTTCAAGCTGAGATCTTTCAAAGACGCGTCTACTAGACAATTAGCTGTGGAAATCATCTATTTAGATGCGTCATAATGACTTTTTAGCTGCGATTTTTGAAGTATGCGGCTATCAGTCAATTAGCTGCGATAATGATCTATTTAGCTGCTGTAATGCGACTTTTTAGCTGCGGAGTTAATTCCATGCCTTTCCACAAGAGCAGAAACCCGGGTTTTCAAAAGTCTTTCAAAAGTACACTGTCAAACTGTTCAGATAGGGTAACCCGGGTTTTGCAAAGTCTGGTTGGAGAAACCCGAGTTTCCTATCCTTACTTTCAAAAGTCCTGATAGAGTTACTAAGCGGACTAATTTCCTCTCGGGTTTCCAGTTTACTTCTAGACGCGGGGGCAATCCAGACTAAAATTCCCCCGGGTTTCGTAAATCAGCCTTAGGCTACATTTACACGAGAGCAACATTCCGAGTTTTCAAAAGTCTTTCAAAAGTCCACTTTCAAAATGTTCAGATAGGGTATCAGTTCACACAAGGCTAGATTCATCTATTTTGTCTAAATAAAGCGCTGTAACTTCATCATTTCTTATCGGTTTTTCGTTGAAATTGGATTTTTATAATTCTTGGATTCTGTAGCTTCAGATCGATATGTTTTTTTATTTAAACCATTCAAAATAACTTTTGTTATTCATATCTAATTAAATTCCATGTGAATTGACACTGCTGTTGTAAATAATACATTTTAAATACATGTTATTCGCAATTTTATCTTGTATAAACAGATTCATTGAATAGTTTCACTAAACTATAGTATTTTATCGTATAACAGAGCCAAGTGGTTGCCAATATTTACATGCCGTATCGCCTCAAAATGAAAGTGGACTTTTGCAAACCCGGGTT